>WBNO01000417.1:14328-88997 GCA_013400575.1 Peucedramus taeniatus
TCGCCCTTCCCGATGCCTCCTCGCCCTTGCCGACGGCTCCTCACCCCTCCAATGGCTCCTCACCTTTCCCGACGACTCCTCACCTTTCCAATGGCTCCGCACCCTTCCCAATGGCTCCTCACTCTTCCCGAAGGCTCCTCACCCTGCTTGTGGGGAAATTCCTGCTCGTGGCCAGCCCGACCCTCCCCGGCACTGTGTTCTCTCCTCCTGTTGCTGTTTACCTGGGAGCAGAGGCTGATCCCCACCTGGCTACACCCTCCTTTCTAGTTCTTTCTGTTTCTCTTGATTGCTTGTAAAAACTGGTGACATGACAGCCTGGCTGAATTACTCGAGAAAACACCAAGTAAGGGGAAAAAAGAATTCGGGAAAAATGGCAAAAATTGGCAATATTGGCTCCATGCCCCAAACTGCCTGTTTCCCTCCATCTCTGGTACATGAAACCATGGAAATACGAGAGGATTCTTAGAAGTGGTTTACAACTCCCCTGACTGAAAAACCAGCACACCCAGCCTTGGTTTTACAGAACTCCAGACAAGCAAATATTCAGAAAAAATCCCGGAAACCTCTGAGGCTTTCACACCTCTGAGGACTTCTGGGGAACTATTCCGACCAACTCCTCTGCCAAACAGCCAGGGAGCATTTTTGCAGCCAGGTCCGAGACTAGGATGCAAAGGTGAAAGCAGTCACAGAAGAAACTTCTTGGGTTTGATGCAACATTAATTTTTCAATTAAAAAAAATTAGAAATTACATTTGAGAAATTTATGTCTATATGCCCCACTTTCTGGAACAAGAAGCTGTCTCACCACCTCATAATGTAACTGTCTACAAAGACATATTGTGGGGTCTGTCTGGGATTTATCCTGGGCTCTGAAATACTTGACATATTTATCGGTGGCCTGGAAGAAACCAGATTATTGCTGATAAACTTCACAGGTGACACAGGAGAAGGGTAAATAATGACATGGAGAAGGCACTGGGACAGGGCGACCTGATCATGTCGCAGCTGGGGCAAGCAAACATGCATTTCAATAAGGTCATTGATGAGCTCATTAATTTAAAGGCAAAGACTGGAGGCTATACTTACCTGACATAAGATTTTATCCTGGGACACGAAAAATGAAAAGGAAAAATGTTGGTGAAGTACCAACTGCCAAGACGTGGCCCCCCCAAAATACCCCAAATTTCCCGTAACCTTGAATGTACAAACTGAGAAATCACAAGGAGGAAAGAAGTGGTATCACATCTAGGATTGCTGCTGGCTCTGAAATAGCATGTGTAGTTTTGATACGTTGACAAATTAGAGATTAAAAAAAACCCTGAATATAATTTTATATTTTTTATAAAAATAAAAACCTGAAAAGGGATATAAAAATCACTGAGCAATAAGAAAACCTCTCTCAGTTAAATATGTCACAGAAAGTCAGTCAATTTTATTTATAGGAGTTTATTTAAGGAGTTAATTTATTGAACTAAGGACTTGCAAGACTATAAAATATGTGTAGTATCAATAGGGAAGAAAAAAATCAGGAACTTCTTTCTGTATACCTGGAAAAGCTATCAAAGGTTGAAGCCAGGAAACATTAAAAGAAAAAAAAAGTCAACAAAACCCCTGTGTATTCTAAGCCATGGTAAAAGCAGAATCTGAACCATTTACTGTAAAGTACAGTGAATTATCTAACACTGGCAGGTCTTCAGTTTTTCTCTTAAAAGATCTAATTTCGTAAAAATGAAAATCAAATCTGAAAAGCTTTGCAGCCATTGCTACTTCCATTATTAAATTAGGCTACAGTGACCTCTTCCTTTTCCTAATCTGCCCTGATCAATGTGAAGTGTGCAGCTGCTCAAAAGCATCTCGAGCGAAGCGATGCATTTTCATTTTATTTACTTCTAATCAAATACTCTCTACAAACTTCACTTGGATTTTTTTTTTTCTGGAAAAATACCTTTCTATATACTAAGAGTAAGCCAATAAAAACATTACAATTGAATGCATGGGGTCGTTCTTTGCCAACAACTATCTTTTTTCTTTTTTCTCTTCCTTTCACACCTCCTCAGTGTGCCTCAGCAGAACTGCTGGTTGATCAGTTTAGTTACAGAATGGGATCAACTGGGAAGGTTTTAAAAGTAAGAGTTGGCTTTACTGTGCACAGGAAAGCACAAAGGGAATAATGCTGAGGGAATAATGCTGAGGGCTATAGCATAAATGCTGTTCCTGCTTTTGGCAAAAGTTTCTGTGCTAGCAGACCTGGATCACAAGCATTACTAACTTCTCAGGCATTGACAGAGAGTTTAACATCAGAGTGCTGCAAACAAAACAAACAAAACCAAAACCCCAATACCTTGCAAAAATAATTAAATAGTTTAGTACAATATGTCTGTAATTTTAGTTCTCACAATCTAAGGAAATAAGTAAACATTTGTAGGAAGTGGCACCATATGTATTAAATGAAGCTGATATAGGATGATAAAAGAACAAAACCTTCTTCATATATCACATTCACATCAGGTGTTATTGATTCAGACCTGAAAAGATATTCAAAGTCTGCCCGTTTTTTTCCAAAACTACCAGTTAATTTACAAGATGTCACCTCCCACAACAAACAATTCTATTTGCAACAAAAAAAGGGCAGTTTTAGTTTTAGGTACCATTTATGAGCATTTTACAGAGCCTGAATGAGCAGAAAATCCTTTGGATTCCCCTCAGACCTCTCTATGCAGTTTGCTTGGTTTTATTTCTGCCTTCTCTATTTTTCTTTAATTTTTTTGTGGCACAGGACACAGTAGTATAATTTTCACAGACAGAAAACCTGCTAGATGTGCTTCTCCCAAATACCATTAATAGCACTGGGGCATTATAATGATACTCATCCTATGTGTCAGTGGTCTCCAAACCTTTTTATCATGTACCTTGTCAGTAAAAACTTTTTGAGCAGGCACCCCTAATAATGTAAATATTTTTTTAAAATTATACACATGTACTACCACACCCATATATCATGTACATTATAAAACATCCACAAAAATATAAATTAAAAAAGGATGAGATAAATAGCAAGAAACAATAATTAATATTTTAAAATGAAGTGTACAAAAATATTTTCTTCCTGCACTGCATTTTGTAGGCTGCTGCTCTCAGCATGAAACTATTTCAGTCTATCCTGATGCATTGCCTCAGTGGCCACAATCTTACCTGAATAGGTTCCACCCTTTCCTCTTTGTTGAGGGATGAAACTTCCATTGGTTAGCCTTCATGTGGTTGCCTCTGAGCATGCCTTTAACTAGCTGTAGCATAGTAGGGCAGTTTCAGCCAATTTAGTGTGGTTTTTTTTTTTTCTTTTTTAATTAGGTCTGTTTCTTACATGGTTTTTAAGTAAAACAATTCAGAAACTACTACACCTTATTTTACAGCCAAATGAACTTCTGTACTTCTCAGCATTTATCACTATTAATAATTTACAGATATGCAGCTTATTTTGTCTAGATGCCTGTGCTTATATAAAAGTGCATGTACAAGCTGGAATAAAATGACCTTTAAACTATCAGTAAAACAGAGTGTGTAAAACAACAACCAAAAAAGAACAAAAAAACAAACAACCCAAAAAACCAAACCCACACCTTGCTACCTGAAATGCTTCCATTGCAGACATTTGTAAGGGGGAGGTGGTGTGTATATCAAAGAAAATCAGCAACACTGCCTACTTTCTGTGCAGATATTTTCCCCACAAATTACATGACTGCCGACCACAATAAATGTATTACAGGCAGTGCAGAACCATGAGCAAAGACATGAAAGCTTTTTCTTTGCTGCTGTTGGAAATACCTCCACATTCCTATGAGGAAGATTTGAGGAATGGTGCAAACTCTGACCTGGCAGATCTCACAGGTGCATTTGAGAGAGGCAGAACCATCAGAGAAACACACAGTTTAAAGCAGATCTGGCCAAATGCAGAGCCACCTGCTCTGAATGTTACAAAAGTTAAGTTGATTCTCAGGTTCAAAATTACTCAGCACCCAGAAGCTTCATTTATTTCAGAGCTGCATCAAGGGCTGGACAAGATGGGTATCCCAAACGGAAGAACATACACCCGAGCCAAACCAGTAGCTGGTTGCTTCAGCAGAGAATTTTTTTGGGGGAAAGGGTTTTACATGTATCTGGTGAAGCCTGGGAGGAGGAAAATGCTGTGGAAATACAGGACTAGGATGAGGAGAGGATGGAGTCTGTCCTCCTGAGTTTTCTGGAATATCTGTGCAGGAGTGTTAGGAGAGGAATTTCCATGTACTCAGTATTTTTGATAGCTTGGCTCTGTCTTAGGAAAGAGAGCTTTGGGAAGAGTAAGACCCTGCATGATACCCTAAGTGAATCACTATCACATAAAAACACCCCAGACTACTGACAAATATGCCTGCTGCTGCTCCACTCAGATAATTACAGATCACTTTGTTATTCACAACAATGCTTTAGATTATCTTCAAAAATCTTCTGCCCAGATAAGGAAGTGTCACATGTGGAATGTGGCAACATGCAGTGACATCCCTATGTCTGCTTAGAGCATTTTAGAAATAGACAGCAAATTCAGTAGAGCAGAGTTGGTCCCTGTTAGAAAAGGTTTACTTTTTAATTTTTTATTTTAGTGAGTAAGGCTGTTAATCTAAAGGGAGAAAACATAGTGAAAAACCACAAACATAGGAATACACAGACATAAACTTATCTTTATGATGCCTTTATACTTTTTTAAGTTACTCACTTTTTTGTTTGCTCTGAGATAGAGAGGGAAGGAGTAAATTTCAAGGAGTATGAAGTAGTGTGCAATGGAGGGAAGAGAAGTTTGTGTCTGATTTCTAAAATTTGTAACTGCTTGTAAGATGTTATTTTCTAACTGCAGAGTAAAATAATATGTAGATCCACCTTTGCAAGAGAGGCAGAACTAGTGTAGAATTGACTGTAGGGTTCAGCTGGTCTCCTGCTCTAGTACTAATGTAATGAGAATGTCTCTATTTCCCAGTGCTTCTTGGAAAAAACCAAAAAGCAAAACTAAACTAAACTAAAACACATTCCTTGAAGTAGCAATAAGCAAAGATCACACAAAATCCTCCTCTGCACTGAATTCATCAACCATCGTGAAATGTAAGCTACTTGGGCACTTTTACACAAGTCTTGGCTGAAAACTCAGTGTATTCTTTGTACTTTTCAGATGGTGAGAGGATGATTTTTAGCCTGTGTTTTCTTGCAGGTTTACACTTGATGTTGCTTGCAAGCAAATTGCAATGTCCTCAACACAACCTGAGTTTAAGAGTTTTAGGAGTTTGGTTCTGTACTTCCTTCTCCTGACTTTGCCAGGGAAGAAATAAGCTGGCACACAAACCCATGCTGTAACTGATCACTGACAAGTCTCTCATAAAGAAAAAGACTTGCAGCAGCAGTTCCTAGTCACTGTAATCACCACAGAAGAGACTTTTACATTTCACTGAAAGTAAGAATTGTGTTTTAGGCAATCAGGTGCAGGAATTACTTCTAGAATAACAACGAGGCATTTTACAAATCTATGGAGTTTTTTTACTCTGATTAATGAGTGAACTAATTAAACAGAGAAGATGCCTCTTGCTTAGAAGAGGATATAATGATTCCAGGGTGAATGCTTACAACCCACTTTGAGATGGCAGGAAGATGATTTTTCACCGGTTATTCTTTACAGGTTCACATTTACATCTGTGGCATACAAATCAATAATCTTAGCTGGAGTGTTTTTTTACACCTTGATCCTTTTACAGAGCTTGTGATGGCTGAATTACACTCAGTCAGTTAATGCTTACACATTCCATGAAAATGGCCAGCTGGACTGCACTAGTGCCCTACAGCTAGGAAGGCAGTTGTCTATAAGTGGGTACTTATTAGATATCAGCATATCACTTGAGCTTAAATTCCCTCCCATCCAGCAGCCAGTCGTTTTACAGCAGCTTCTGCTTTTCCAGGTGGAAAGCAGAAGTCTACCAGGCACCTGCTGCACAGGAGCACTTAACCTGAGCACTGGGAGAGTGAATCTGAGTGCATCCAGAGTGCACTGGAGGGACTAACTCACTGTGCATGCAGTTCGGAGTTGCTCTTTTCATGTAGAGACACATACAGATGCAATCTGTCTGCACGGGATGGAGCACGCACCAGGAGGCAATTTCTTCAAAGCTTTGAGAATCCTGGAGGCCTGCCTGGTCTGTGAACGTGATGGTGGAAGGGAGAGGAAGGAGAAAATGAATTTATTTTTAGAAGAGAGGAAGGATGATGAAGACCAATAGTGCAGGTTTCAAATTAGTATGCACTGACAAAGCTGTAATGAATTCAGTAGTTTTAAAAATGAGTATTTCTGTTTGATTTATGCAATGCTGAAAGGGCTGTCTGTAAGGTAAGTCACAGATGAAGGAACTCAAAGCTCGTTAAGACAAGTGAGTGCTGTATATAAGAACAGCTCAAGAGCCATGCAGACTGTGCAGCCAGAAGGAGAAGGAACAAACCACTGCTCTGGAGTCCAGGACTGTGGCTGATGAGAAAGCCTGTGTGGGGGATGGGAGCATCAATTCAAGTTTCAAAAGACTCAAGACTATACAACACATTGGAACATTGTTCTCGAAGTTTCTAATACATTCCTGAAGTTGAGTGTGGAAAGTCCAGGCCTAGGGGAATTGGTGGGGCTGCAGGGCAGGAGTGGGGCACTGGCAGGGCAGCCAAGAACCTGGGACTGATAAAGAACAACCAGCTACAGGGCAGAATGGATATAGGAGTTTTAAATGTTTCTCCCTATATATATTCATATGAGAGAATTATTTTCAAACTGAAAACAACAATCATAAAGTGTCAAGTAAAGTAAAAACTTCCAAGCCTCAGGAAAGTCAGACTTGCCCTGACAAGTAATTTATACAAAATGTTTTGAATGTACATAAAGGTTGGGAGACCTGGATTCACTGTTCTCGGTGCTCTTATAAGCTGGTACGATCTCAAATTTCTTCAAACTATCAATATACTTTCCTAAAAAAAAAACAAACAAACCAACGCTCAGAATCAAAAACCTGCCTTTCCTCTACCTGAAAGAAAAGCAAAACCTGAAGCCGGAAAATGCAAAATTGAGATAGAATTGGTAGAACTAAACCTGATTTTTAAAAAAGCCACAACGCATTTATTCTGAAGGCAGGGGTTTGACTCATCAGATACCCTTTTTGCTTGTTCGTTAAGTGTTCACATTACCTCCCCACAAAACCACTTTTCTCCTCCTCCCCCCTCTCCCCCTCCTCCCCACTCTCTGATAAAATATTTTTAAAGAAGGCCTGAAAGGGAAGGGTGGGGGAAGCTCAGAGCCTCCCTCAGAGAGGATGAGGACAGCTGGGCCAGAAATGGAACTCACCCCGCTGTCATCCATGGCTACAGTCACCTTCAACTATGACTACTACTACGATGACCAGTGCCAGGACCAGCACCTGCAACATATGTCTACTTTCCTGCCTATCCTGTATAGTGCCATGTTCCTGGTGGGCATTGTTGGCAACTCAATCCTTATAGCGGCCTTGATCTTCAAGCGGCGGGTCCGGAGGCTGATTGACATCTTTATTATCAACCTCGCTACATCTGACTTCATCTTCCTCATCACACTGCCTTTCTGGGTGGACATGGAGGTGTCGGACGAGAACTGGAGGGTAGGATTGTCCCTCTGCAAATGTAGTTCCTATGTCATCTCAGTCAACATGTACTGCAGCATCCTGCTCCTCACCTGCATGAGTGCTGACCGGTACCTCGCTATCATGCACCCCTCTGTTGCACGGCGGATCAGGACAAGATCCTATTTTGGAGCACTCTGCATCTCTGCCTGGGTACTATCCTGCTGCTTAGGGATGCCAACCCTTTTGTCCAGAGAACTGAGGACTCAGTATGGAAAGACTTACTGCACAGACAAAGCCATGACAGAAGACAAACAAATCATGTCACTGATGCTTTTAATTCTGGCCTTCTTCTTCCCACTGTTGAGTATCTTAACCTTTTACTGCTCCATCACCAAGAGACTCTGTGTGCACTATCAGAAGGCTGGGAAACGTGATAAGAAGCTGAGAAAATCCATGAAGATCGTCTTCATTGTAGTGGCAGCTTTTGTTGTCTCCTGGGTTCCTTACAATCTTTTCAAGCTTATGGCCATCGTTTTGCGACTCTTAAAGCAGCTCGACTGTTATTCTGGCATGGTTGCTCAGGTGGGCATGAAGGTGAGCAGCCCTTTTGCTTTTGCCAATAGCTGTGCCAACCCTTTCATTTACTTTTGCTTTGACAACTACATCCGCAGAGCCATGCTCCAGTGCTTGTGCCCACGGGTGAAAATGAGCAGCAACAGCTCTGATACCCTGGACACCCACCTGAGCCATTCCTTGTCCAATTTTGTGGCAGGGGAGTATGCCACCAGGAAGAGGAAGCGCTCTGTGTCCCTCTGACTGCAAGCTGGGACTGCAGAGGAAGGAACTTCTTCCTCCAAAGATGGCAGGAAAAGAAAAAGAAAAACAAACAACAGAGACAGTAAGTGTAATGCAACCAGTGCTTCAGGTGGGAGGGATGCTGCTTCCTTTTAAATGCAGGTAGATGGAAACCTTAACCACAGAATTACTTCACAAGCATTGCTGTGACAATGCATGGTGTGAATGTGAAATCATCATACCAAGAAACAGCTACAAATGCTTATGCTGGAACCCCAGTACAAGTGCTGCAAACTACAGAAAAGAAACATGTGATGCAGTCAAGGCCTCACCGAGACAAACTTTGAACTTATGCGTATATAGGGTTTTATTCTGTGCAAGAAAAGCAAACCCGAGTGTTTCTTTTTGGTTCCTAGCTTGCCCACAAATAATGTGCAATGTCCTCAAACCAGCCTGATCAATTCTGGGTTTTTGGAGTTCTTTTGGACTCAAAAATCCAGTATTTTAATGAATTTATGTGTTACCAGTTACATAACTCGAGTTTTGTGCATTTTAAGTCTCAGCTTCTTATTACAGCATTAAATCTTTAGTTTTAATCATAATAATTAAAGAGTTTAGCCCCTCGGATTTCAGAAAAAAAAACAGAACTTGAAGGCAGAGAAACCAGGAGACAAGCAAAACCTTGCATTTAACCTTTCACTTGAAGAAAAGAAGACCAACAAAAGCACACATGGGCTTTTTAAGACTTTTTTGAGGACCTGACACAATTTCTGATTGCTTGGGTCAAAACTAAAGAGTCACTGCCTTCTACTAAGGAAAAGGACACAGGGAGTTCTAAAATGAAAAAATAGCTGCAGACATGCTAAAAGGCTTCAAAGGGAAGACAGCTATGTCAGCTAACACAGCTCATGAAAAAACTATCTGGACAGCAGAGAAGAAACCCCTGGAGACAGGACGATGGAAGTGGCATCCTTCTGATGCTACTGCAGCATGTGTACATTCACTGTGACTTTTCACACCTCTGTATTTTCCAAACATCTGTAAATGGGAATAAATCTTTTGAGCATTACAAATAAATCCTGGTATTTGCATTTGGCATTGAACCTTGTTGAACAGTTGAGCTGTTTGATGTGCACAGAGAAAGAAGAGCAGACCTCACGCAAGAGCAGCGCAAACCTAGAAACCTGCACATCCTGCCCAGCTCCCCAGCCAGTTCCACACTGGACCACTGGCTAGCAGAGCAGGTGGAGAGCTGGCTCTGCAGGGGAGGCAGAAGTGTCTTTCAGCAGTTGCTGGTGGCAGAGAGCTCTCTGGCACACAGTAGGATATTAAAACGGGGGTATCACTGAGACAAACACAAGCTTTTTGCTCTCCCCTCCCTTCACTTCATGTGTTTGTTTCCTCCCTCATTACCTCTTCTAAAAGATTTTGGTTTTCTTCCTCCACATGACAGACTTTCCCTCCCACCCCCACCTAACAGCCAAACTCCTTTTTCAGGCTTACATCTGCATGAAGGGCATCGGCTGTTCCCAGACCTGCTGGTGTTTGAGAATGAGGCCAGTGTCAGTTCCAATTTTAAATTTATAAAGTTTTAAATTTATTTGCAATGACCCTCAGAAAGTGCTGTCTCTTCTCAATCTCTTATCTTCTTTCTACCTTTACAAGTGTATAACAAGAGACCCATTTTTTGTAGAAAAATAAGCCTAAGGTTTGCATTTCAACTAAGAGATTAATTTTATTATAGAAAAAGTCAGTAAGTCAGACTTGTTCATTATTTCCTCAATCCCCACCCAAAGCACTACAATACGTTGGAATACATCCAATCCACAAGACTTTAAATAATTCTAGTTAGAGCTGCTGGTTTCTTTCTTTCTTTCTTTCTTTTGAATACTTCAAATACCAAATCGAATTGGAAAAATTACTGAGAAACTCCACCAAGATCTCATGCCTGAAGCTTTAGTATCTGGAAAATAAAAAACTTGATAAATATTGTCAGGCTTGAGGACAATCATGTGTAAATGCCACAGCAAACGCTCCACATGAGCAACAAATTAAAATATATAAGAGGCAACTAATTCAGCAAAGGAAAACTTGCCAGATTCTTTCAGACTTTCATCCAAATTAGTGTAACTTATTTTCTTGTGAACTGCAGGTCTTTGACACTTTCATGACATGGTAAATATTATTTTCAATTTTTTTTTTTTAAGAAAAGACAGGCTATACTTGAACAGCTTTACCTCAGTAACTTTTACTATTCCATGTCAATATTTATTATTTGTTTGTTGGCATTTACATATCTTAGGATGATAACAAAATTATATTGTGATTGAAAGTATTTAATGTGGTAGACTTGAATAATGTAACAGGATGCCTATTTTATCCATGTTAAAAGAATTGAATGACAGTAAATTTGTTTGCTATGCAAAATGGAAATAGTGCAATTCTGATATGACATCTGCCAAAGACCTTGGCAAGTAATTTTGATTGGGCTTTTCCCCCCACAACATTTATTATTTTCAAATAAATCCAGTATGACTGCAGCTAATAAATATGATTTGGCTTTTTATAATCTAACTTCTGCTTTCATTGTCGTGAAAAATTAGCAAAGCATTACTAGAAAATCTGTCAGTGAGTCTGGATGGGAACATTCATCTGCCCATCCCACAAACCTTTTCATTATTTCAGAGATGCTTTTATATTGCCTTAGAATTAAATCAAGACCTTTTGAGGTTTTTAATGAAAACAGCTACACCAGCAGTACCACCCCCAATCTAGAGGTTGGTGCACTTTCTTGAGATGTGCACAATCAAAGCTGAAGTGCTTTTGCTTCTCGATATAAATCAGGATACTGTTAGATACATCTCTTGGTTTCCATTTTGACTTGAATTAATCAGCAGTTTTCAGAAATAAAATATTTTATCTCAACACAAAGAAAAATTGTACCCAGACCTGATGCTTGCTTAAATAGGCAAAGAATTTTTGCAACCTTAATTTCAGCAGCAGATGTGTGTAACCCTGACAACTGCTCTACAGCTAAATGGAACTTTGAGTTGCAGAGGACTTAGGAGAAAGTCACACAGGGAATAGCTTCAGACCCGGAATAAGCAGGGCAATCTTGCAGCCCTCAAAACAAGGAAAGTGGTGTAGTCACTGTGTGGACTGACCCTCCACACACCACAGAGTAGTGTAGTGAAGATTGGCTCTCGGAAGCCAAGAGGAGAACTTCCATTGACTTAGGTGCATCCAGATTTCATCTGCAGCTTCTTGTCCTGGCTCCTTTAGACAAGTGGAATGAAAAGCCCTCAAAGCCTGTCTGTGCCTCAGGTTTTTAATAGGGTGGATTACAAAAAGAACATTTCCTGACTTTGTAACAATGTTGCAGTGATAGATTTGTCGAATGCTACACAGGAACAGTAAGGTCTTTGACAAAAGAGGGTTGGGGTTTTCTCTTCAGGTGCTTGCAGGGTGTATTGTACAAAGAGATGTCAGCTCATGGGTGGGGATACTTACACATACTCCTAACAGATACACTGTTACTACTGGAATACCATTTTGTTATCCCTGCAGGATCACTACCGTAGGTGAGATCAGCAGGAACTTGTGAGTAGATTTGCAAATTGTGAGCACAAATCATTACGTGTCCCAAAATGTCTAACTGAAACACTTGGACTCAATGCTCTTAGAGGTCTTTCCCAATCACAATGATTCTATGATTCTTCTCTGGTTTTAAGGCTTCCCCCAGTTAAGGAGCACATTTCATGGCAAGTGAAGAACAGAAAGCAGACACCCACAATCCTTCAATGGAAAATCCCTCACCTCAGGCTGTTTACCAAATATGTCAGCATTCTGCATATTGCCAGAGAAAGGGATCAGCTCGTGAACAGGAACAAAGAAAGAGCTACCTAAATACTCAGCAGATGGAAACATGCACTGGCAATGCATTAAATGGCCTCAGAAGTAATTACAATGCTACCAAATGTCCCAGACAGAGGTGACTGGGAACCCCTAGAAAACCAGAAAGGGCCCACGGTATCTCATCTAACATTTTATTATTGTACCACAAAGCCTGCAATTAGTGCACTCAAGGTCTCAATAACAACCCAAGCAGCTGCTCGGTTTGCAGGTGCACCTGTTCATTATGCTGCTGGAGTCCTGTTGCAAGTGACAGGAGGTTTTGGAATAGTCCAGTCTCACTAAATGATAGAGGGGCTTTGGCCCCAAGCATCTGGACAGCTAAGACTTGAGCTTACGAAAGAATGCAAAATATGGGAGATGAGAAAGGAAGTGGATTGGAAACCAACAGCCTTCAAGAAGAAAAACAGTCTTCCACTTCTGAGCTGATAAAAAATTGCTGCCCAAAGCCAGGCTGTGTTCATATTTTTTTTTTAATTATTCATTGAAACATAGGGAGGTTTTTTCCCCAATTCATCTCACATATGTTTCTGTAACAGATTGCAGCAGCTTTGGAAACAGAGGCCACTTTGGTTTGAGAGCCAACATGATCAATATCAATCATCTAAATAATGCATAGTGACCAAAATACATATTTTCAAACTTCAAAAGTTTCATTATTAGTAAGAGACCACATTCTTAGTCAGAATCTCCCACTAAATCTAATAAGTAAACATACATCCTCTGCTGTTTGCTTCTCACGTTTTCTACAGTACATGGGATTTTACAAGAAGCATCTCAGCAACAGATCTCAAAAAAGAAAAGGCAAATTTTTCTCCTGAAATTTGGACTAAATTTAGCTGCTTTGGAGACTGGAATAGGTCACAGAGAAGGTAAGGTGAGAATCCTATCTCAAAGAAAATGCTTCCTACAAGGTAAATTCAGAGGCTTTCATTTGTATTAGCTTCAGACCCTTTGCAAAGCACTGATATCCAGAAAAGGTGACTACTCACTTTTTAAACAGCAGATCCTTCAAAAGTGAAGTGGATTCAATAATATCAGGAAATAACTGGATGCATCCAAAAGTTACTAGTCAATTCTGGAAAAAAACCCAAGCAAACAACCCCTCTGTCTTTAACTGTGCAATGGAGATCCTAGAATCTGATGCCCTCTTTCTTTCTACATTGATAAAACTAGTTAATATGAATATAAAAGAACAGCTGTTTCTCAAAGAATGCCCTTTCTTTAACCCTCAGTTTGAGGCAAAGAAAACCAGACTGAAACTGTGAGGCATCTGCTCAGAGAATGAAACTTGGTGGTTTTAAAATCCATCCAAAATTTTCAGTCTAGCTTTAAAACTGTTACCAAAAATGTCCAAAATTCAGACTTGAAAAGCAAAGAGCAGCTTTTGTGCTGAAAAACACCATGTATAAATAAATACAGCACAAATGTTTGCCATATATGGCACCATGAACCTGACTTGACCACTCGTGACTCCCCTCTGTGCACTGCCTAACTGCTTGACTGCAACCACAATTTCCCCTATAACCCACTCCTCACCCCACCTCCCCTGGGAACAACAGAAGCTTCTACCCATGCCTCACACAGAGAAAACATTCAAAGCATTACCAAAAAAAAAGAAGATTTAAAAAAAAAAGAGAGGGAGAATAGAGGCAGGTGCATATTTGCTTCCGCCTGTGTTTGAACCTGTGGGATTTACCCGCCATAGGTACAATCACGCCCCTAAAAGGTGTTGCAAGCAAGAGTAGAAGCTTGGCAGCTTTCGAGAGCCACAAATACGTACATAAACTTCTTCTCTCCTCGAAACCAGCCAGGACACTATAAATAGAGAGGTGCTGAGAAGCTAAGAGGGCAACAAATGCACTGAAAAGTGCAGTGGCATGCCCAAAACCTCAGCTCTAGATAGGGTGTCAGATGTTATGAAATCCAGCCAAAGAACATGGTACTTCTGACTACTTAGGAACAAAACCAAATAATTTAAAAACTTGTTCAGATATCTCACCAGAAGAGAGAAGGAGGCTTTGGGAAAATCTTGAGCTAGAGAAGAGAATAAACCTTGAACAACCCTTATAATCCCATAGCTTCCAGGAGTTGTATTTTGGCAACCACATTGATGGTGCTGTGACACACACTTTTGCACAGCCACGCAAGAGGCTGCGACCTTGAGGCTATTAAAAATGTCTGAAACCCCTGTTGATTCATAAATGGGAGGTAACTCTCCTACTCTTCTAATTTTTAAGTACTTGTGCAACTAGACTAATGATGCTTATAAGTCCTTATTTCCACTGTTGTCCAAATAAATACTAATTACTGTCAGTATGGAAACTGCTGGTTTTGTTGAAAACCAACTGGAATTTTATATTACTAACTTCAAGAAAGCTGGGGTTTGGCTGACTGAGAAGACCAAAAGTCTAACTCACAGACTACCTACCCAGTAGTGAACCCAGTTGGATTAGTGTGTCTCTTAGAATTCATGCTGATGATTCTTCTCCAAAAGCTCTGAAGACCCATGAAACTCATAATTCTGTGGCCTCACATAGAGAGAGGAGCCATCCAAACAGTGCTCCCAGCTGTGCTGCTGGACTGGGTTTCCTGATGCTGCTGGCTGCACCTTCCTTAAAGTGCCTTTAAGCATCTTGGATGAAGCGTAGGGCAAGGTCACGGTGATTTAGGCATCTGTGTTCTCTGTTTTAGGCACCTCTGTTCTCTGCTCTTCTCCTGTGGCTATAAGGACAGGATAAACTGTGGTGTAAAAACACAACAGCTGAAGTGTCTGCTAAAGCTGCAGGATAACTACTGGGTGTTGACACAGAGTGTCTCATGTTCATGGAGAGGACAAATAGTAACATGCGTCTTCTTCCTTTTTGTCTGAAGAAAGCAAGCCTGTGTTCTGACTCATGCTCTAACAGGTGCCATTACCAGCACAGCTGGAGAAGACTGCAGGCAATCATCTGGTTCACTAAGAGCACACGCTTATCAGATTATTTTTCACATGTATCTGTCAAAACCCATAAGGGTAGGTAGCTGTCCTTTATCCTCAGAACTCACAAAATTCACTGAAAATCATGAGATACCATACTAAATCTATTCAGAGGTTCCTCTTACTTGCTTTTGAACTTGTGGGTTTACCTTTAACCACGCGCTTTCCTTGCATACACTGGAAGGGAAATAAACATTTCTTTAAAAGGAAAGCTGAAGGGTTTTGAGGATACATCCACCTATTAGCATCACACATAGTCAATCCACTCAGGGAACAGACATGTTGCCACATACCAATTCAGGTGCTTCAAAACCAGGTTTTTTATTTACTCAGTTATTTAAGTCAGGTCTGAGATTTGCTTCATCAAGGGAGTCAGTCATAAACCCTGTTACCCTGTGAGGGAAAATGCGAGTCAAGAACTGAAGTACTTTCTGCATTTGTGTTCCATATTTTAATTTTATGTGCATGAGTCTGCAATGTCTGCATTACCTGCCAGCCCTCTGTGGTGGATAGCTGCAAATGAGCTGCCAAAAAAACTTCTAACAGTGCCTACTGTTCTTGTCTTTGTCTTTTGATGCAAGAATTTTTCTCTAGGTTTACAGATAACAACTCCCTGCACCATATTTCTAACACTGCACATGAGCTGGCAAAAATTACTGACCTATGGTGAGTCAATTCAACAGAGAAATATTTATTTTCCTTTCTCCTTCACTTCCACAGTGAACTCTCCACAGTAATATATGATGGAGCAAAAGGCACTTACAATTGAAGTGGAAAAATTTTAAACCTAACTGCTATTAAGAAGTCCAAAGAAAAAGAATGGAGTTTATATCAACAAAGGATGTTTTTAGAAACACAGTTAATCAGATTAATGACTGTTTTGGATGAAGCATTGCTTCTCAATAAATAGTTAAGTATTATGCGTCATGTGTACATATGTTGATTTTATAGAATAGGTTTTATTTTTCTGGGGTATCAAAGTACTATTTGGAAAAATGGGTAACTCCAAATAAAATTATCATTTTCTCCCTCCAGTAAAATCTACCAGTTATTTTTACAAAATAGGACTTCTATCAAGTCAACTTTATCATTAGAATAATAAACGCTCATTTGAAATCTAAAACCTACAAGCATTTTTCTGACCAGAAAAGGCTTAATTAGTTACTTAGACTGCTAAAATAATTGTATGTAGGTTCAACTATTTTTGCCACCCAAAAAGAAGAAATAGGAGACTTCCCACTTTCGTGCTGAGCAAAGCAGCTCAGAAATGTGGGCGACCTGAATTAGCCAACAACTGCCAACAGCAGCAGTTTAACTGACAAAAAGGCAGCATTAACCTAAGGACAAAATAGTCTGTGGCCATTAACAAGGTTTGATTTATGTGCGTTTCCCTCCTTAACAAAACAAAAAAACCCAAAAAAACAAAACAAAACAAAACAAAACAAACAAACAAAAAAAAAAAAAAAAAAAAANNNAAAAAAAAAAACACCTTTGGATTTAATTGATCGCAACTGAGAACAGATTATTCCTGCAGGTCACACAGCCACGTTGGCTGTTTTATAGTTCTGCACCCTCCAACCATCAAAGCCGATCTGAGCACAGCATTTGGGAGCCACTGCTGAAGGGAAGCTTACCTGGAAGGATCTGTGCTCCACTCCAAAGAGAGCAATCCTTCATTGGCAGGACTTTTAACATCAGGCACTCCCAAGAAATGCAAGAGACAATGAAGCCTTTGGAAAGAAGATAAAATGTTACAATCAGGAAAAAATAAGTCTTGAAGTATTTTTTCTAAGCAGGGAGCCTAATCCACTTGTTTTTAGACACTGGGTCACTCACACATTTTCCCTCACATCTGAAGTTTTTGTCTCTCAAGTGAACTGAGAATAAAACATCCCCAAAACATCTGAACCCATTTAACGACTGCTACTGTAAACCTGGAGATAGGAATCAGTGAATATAAAGGTGAATATAAATGATCGGTGCTCTTAAATAACACGTACAGCAGCTGTCCTTGTAAATATTTCTTCTGTTAAGATCTTCAGGAATCAGTGCATGTTGGGGTTGATCACAAATGTTCTTTAAACCATTTCCAGATACACTCCCGTATGTCAGTGAGCAGGTTAATGTTTCTCTCATGAGGCACAGGGTGTACCTGATGCTGTGGTGTACCTCTGATGGCACTGGGAAACTTTAATAAAGCAGTTTTATCACAGCTACTGTCGAAACAGTTAGCTTGGACTTGTGCTGCCATTTTCTAGGTTTTTGAATAGCGAACCCAGAAACACTTTAAGAAACATTTCACAAAGAAACACTTTGAGAAGTGGCCTAATCATGTATCACCCCCAAATCTAAACATAAAGAAATCTGCAACATGGGATCATCTAGCCCAGCACACCTTTCTCCCCCACAAACAACTGTGTCTGCAAAGCACAGCGTGGTCACTACACACCCAGATGAAAGGAGCCCCCACCTCTCTGGTGAGCATTCAGGTAAGCGAGCAAACACATGCGAAAAACTTTCTGTGTGTTACGGAAACAACATTCAAACCCTCCCCACCCAACGCCGGCCCAGCTGCAGCCTCAGCCCCAACCCGGCCCATGCCGAAACACGCTTCCCATTCCGCGGGGTCAGGCGGCCAGCAGGGGGAATTTACCTGTCCCAGCCTCACCAAAGAGTTGGATTATGGCCGTAAAACTGCTCCTCCCTTCCTCCAACCACTCCTGCCCGACTCCCGCCTCCCCGAGCATCCCCTGCCGGGCCGGGGACCCCTTGTCCTCCCCAGGCAGCTCCCGCCTCTCGAGCGTGCCTGCGCTCCCGCGCCGGGAGGCCGCGGGGGCTGAGGGGACCCGGCGACATCGCGTGCGAAGCGGCGGCGGCGGCGGTGCCGCTCTGAGTCAGCGCTCGCCTTGCGGCCGGAGCCGCGGGCGGGGAGCGACAGGGAGTGGGCGCTGACTGATCCCGGCCGCCCGCCCGGCACGCAAGGCTCCCGCTGCCCGCCGAGCCCCTCCTCAGGGAGCGCGGCCCCGCAGCCACCCGCGCCATCTTTGTGCCTTTTTCCTGACTGACTTCGCGCACCCGTGCACACGCAGCACCCCGTTTGTGATTTTGGCGTTTTCTTTTAAAATCTGGATTACGTTTAAAAGCCTCTGCCAAAAGCCCGTGGGGAAGGGCAGAGCCGTCAGAAGGATCAGCACGATGTCGGCTCTGCGCCTCAGTGTGCACCCGGCATCTCAGCCTGCTCCTTCCCCTCGCTGCGCCCGCCCGCACGGCCCTCGCCAGAGGACGAAAACTGCGGTACCCTGAGGCGGAGTGTCTGCATGTGTGTAGGTGTGATACCAGCCAGAAGTTTCAAATATTTTCCAAGACTTTTTCCAGTCCTTGCCTTCTCAAACATCCTGCGCTGGACTTTCTGCTGCCGAAGGACTTGGGCTGTTCGTGGCCAAGGGCAGCAACCACTGCTCAAAGCAGCCCGCAGCCCGAGGCGTGCGTGTGTTCCCTTCGCATTAATTAGTGATTTTTCCAAGCGTTAAAGAGGCGAGGGGAGCTAGGAAGTGTAAAAGCCATCAACAATCCGACCCCCTGAAAATGGTGCAAAGTACCCACCATAATAAATACCTTTTCAAGAAAGGGTGTTTTTTGCAGAAATCATGAACACCTGAGGGGTTATCCCCTCATCTCAGACACAATAGAAACCTGACATTTCTTAAGATTTCATTTTAATTGGCTCAGTTGAACCAGTTACACCACAAGCTTTTCCAAATCTGCAAAGTGAATGATAATTACTCAACAAGAAAGTTTCTATGACATGAATCTCACTGAAGTGAATACTTCACTTATGAAGCCTCTCCAAGAATCTTGAAGCACTCAGTGAACTCTGCAACAGACATCACTTGGGAAGTGATTTCTGTATATATTTTTAAAAGAAATTACAGATTGACCTGTTTATTCCAATTGAAAATTGAGAGTAGATATTAAATATTTTAACACCGAGATATAAAATGGTCGTCTCATTACATGTTCCATGAATTTGCCCCATGGTCCTTTTTGGGATAAAAATCTTTTTTTTTTTTTTTTTCCTCTACCCATCCCAGCCTGAATGCTGTCTCAGCTGCTAGTTTCTGTCTTAAAGGATGCTGGTAATGTCAGAGGTAGAAGTGGGAGTGGAAGGTTGTCTACTTTGCTCTTCATAGGTTGCCCCACGTTGTAGATTGTAAGAGATTAACTACCTGGAAGGTTTGCTACTTGTTTTTTTCAAGTGTAAAAATGCATAGATAACTAACTACATGATCAGGAGATTGGGTACAAACAAGCACAGAGATCTATGGTCTGATTCTGTTTCGCCCATCTGCTAAAATCAGACATCAAACTGCTGTTCAGGATTCATCTGGCTTGGATTTTCTGGAGGTTAGATTGCAAGGAAGCAAAAGGATAAAATTAAGTTCACTTAACAACATGTCAACTTTGTTGCATTTTAGCACAGAACTCACACCAGCTACTGTGCTTCTCCAGCTGTGCAGTGATGCAATACAGAAATACCACTGGGTTGCATTGGTGAAGTCACACAACAGGCTCAAAATGCAACATGAGGATCCCTAAACTTTCCAAACTTTTCCCCACTCTTTGGCAGTGCATGCAAGTAGATTGAAAAGGCTGAAGTGCCAATTTCCAGCACACCAAATTCTTAAGAGAATATTCAGGCTCTTTCATATGACTCATAACTTTCACTCTTTTAGAAAGAAATACTTTTGAAATGCCAGAAGAACAAGCTCTATTCTGAGAAAATTCAGAATGCTGAATTATTCCTTGGGATAAGAGAGGATTTAAGTTGCAGGGCTTCTCCTTTTAAGTGTTATATTTAGGGGGAAAAAAAAAATAGAACAGACACATGGGAAACAAGCAGGAAGGAAGTCATCCCTGTAGCAAAAGAGCTAAAGGACCTGGCTTTTTCATGTGGTAAATATTTTTATCAGCCAAAATATCTGCTTTCTTGAATCTCCTCCTAAAAACTGGTCCATTTACATAATACATATGCATGTTTGTTCATTGTGGCCAGAGAAAGACAGACTGTCTAAGGAATACAAGCAGCAATGAATGAACCTGCAAAACAGCTGTGCAGAACTGGTGAAGCCACCACAAATGAAGAACTTGCTGCTCTGGGTGAGGACACTGATTTCATTGTGATTGCACATGGTAAAAAGGAGCTGCTGGGACAAAGAAAATGGAAAATGAGGGGATTTTATTAAAGGCAAGTGGTTAAGTGCAAGCTTATAGCTGATCTGACTAATAATTAAAGAAACAAACAAAACAACAAAATAATGGGCTTGTTTTAGCCTATGCCACAGTCTCCCACTGTGACTCCAGAAAAATTGCCTACTTGCTTCTGCTTGCTTAATGAGAAAGAAGATGGATTTCTCTGTCCAGTGTGGGCATCTGGGGTGATGCAGTTACACAGGACTGATGAGGGCTTGCCAGGTCTTCATACACAGTGCAAGGCCTAGGTGTCCCTCTTATAAACTGGTCAAGATAGTGAGAAATTTTCCACTCATTTCTCCTTTGGAAAAGCTCATTCAGTAGCCTCTCAGGCTGACCAATGAGATACACTTCCAAAGTCCTGTTTAGGTTGCTGGACAGTTCAATTTACTGGCACTTGTTTCCCCAAATTATCTGAAATCTTCAGATGCGTGATACAGGTCCACCTATTTGCTTCCCACCTGACCAAGGAGCACAATCAGTTGCACAATCAATTGTGGCTACTCTGAAAGATGCCTCCTCCACCCAAGAAGAATCTGAGCTTAATTAAAAGTGCCTGGATACTCAGGGTTTGTTAGCATTGCCTGCAAAAACTTCTTGTGAATCACAGCTATATTCTCAGCAGAATGGGATGCCAAGGCGAGTCAGATTCCCTAAGGGTCAATACAAACAAGAAACTTAAGGAAGTGTAACAACCAACATTTTTTTTTATTAGAAGGGCAATGACCAACCCATTCAGGAGGAATTAATTTTCAAGATTTGGCTACAGAAGAACTCTACAATCTCTATATTGCCTTCCCCATACCCAGCCGCTTGATTTTTTTTCCGGGGAGGCTTCAGCAGATGCCTTCAGCAGATGCCTTCCATCTTCTGGTCTTTGAAGGTGGGTTCCCTCTAGTGGCTTTAAGAGGAGCATCGATTCTGTCTTATTGACTGATCTTGGTCCGTAGGAGGGGCAGGGGGAAAGAGGACACTGCAGGGTGTTACACACTCACATCAGGACACACTGACTTGTCTTCATTTGGCTAATAGCCTAGGACTCTTGAGTACCACAGGTTCTTTATTTTTTCAATCAGCTGTTCAAACATTATACTGACTTTAGTTGCTTCTTTGGCGATTCTCTGTCTGCAGGAGACAACAGAGTATGTGGTAAGATACACAAGTATGTGAGGGTAATCCCCATCTGCTGTTACCACTCTGCCTGTCACTGAGAATGCAGAGCTCCTCAGCAGTCCTAGAGGGGCTTTCCTCAGAAGACAGGAATAGACAGTACATGTGTGCCATGAGTTACATGAAACTGCCTCTAGGGTGATCATGCTTTTCCTTTTGTGAGGGAACTCGTTCCCCTACCTTGAGCAAGACACATGCACAGCTAGAGCCAGGTCTGTGATTTGCATCAAGTGATCCTGGCACCCTGAGTACTCAGCCCCTCACAGCACTGCAGCACCCTTCCAGAGGAGCTGATTCCCCACCAGCCAGCAGCCTCCTCCCTCACTGCCCATGGATAAAGAGCAGTACCTGCCATCAGTGTGAACATTGTCACGTACAATGAGTCTCCCTGGGAAGAGCTTTCATCAGCAGATCATATCACCTCACCCCCCTTTCCAGCACCTCCCTCCCTTGGTACATCAGGCTTTGGCTGCTGATTAATTTCCCCTTGGATCTCCCCACAGAGATAGCTGATGAATCTGTTCTTTCTCCCACACCTCTCTCTCCCTTTTCACACATGGCTGTTGGAGTGTTAGTACAGAGAAGCTTTCCATACCTGGCTGCAATAACTGTTGGACTCTGGACAGTATCCAACAAGAACTGACTGACTTTAGGGGACACCTTGTTCACAGCTTCAGAGAAGTAAGATGCAATAGTCTCAGGGATGGCCAGCAACTCACGACGGTCTTTCTCAAAGATGGACTTTGACTGCACTTCTGAGAAAAAAAGGCAAAACCCCATGAGGCTTCTCATGTCACTTCTGCCTCTGGTATCTTCCCCCAGCTGCAGGGGAAGAGATTTGAAATTCTGAGATTCAAATCCAGAATTTGCTCTACAGCATTCAGCACCCCCTCTTCACCCTGTCATGGGTATCTAAGTCATGGACTTTCCATGGCAGAGTATTTGCACCAAGTACGGGCAGTTTTCATGCCAGGTCTCTACTGACTTGTACCATGCTGCCAAGCACTGTGTATTCATGGTCTTCAACTGAATTATTTGGCTTCAGTCCTACACCAGGATGTGTGAGAACCTGTAGAGCTGAGCTTAATCTCTGGCAAACAGCAAAGCTTTTCAGACTTACCGGAGAGAGTGGTGCTAAGGAGCAGAATCAGAGCGATCACCAATGCCCTGGATTGCACCATGGTTTGAGTTCTGCTCTCTACACAGAGACACCTGCAGGAATCAGCATATAATGTTTGGGTTCTTTTCAGAGAAATAAAATATGTTGGTTAAACACCAGATTTTTGCAACAAACCATTGGTATTGGCATTAACCAATAAAGGAAGACAAGAACAAAAAGACCATGGTGCATTTCCTCTGAAGAAGTGAGGAAAAGGCAGAATAAAAATTGTGTCCTTTTCTTTGTATATTCACAAATATCCACAATAATAGCTTTCAGAGCTCAAAGAAATATGGGCAGTTAAAGCTAGCTCTTTTATATGAGAGCTAAAATCCTGTTTCAGCACTGAGCAAATCAGTAAAAGTGCCAGAAGTCAGAATAGGTTTCCTACATGCTAAGAACAACTGAAAAATTCATATTGTGGGATTTCTTCATTTGATTTGTTTTGGTAAATTGCTCTAAAGAGCACTGTGCTATTTAGTACATCACATACAATGATCATCTTAGTGACCCAGTAATCTGAGTACTTTGTCTTGCTTTAGTTGAGGAAAGTCCCAAGTAGCTAACTAGATTCCCTTGTCTTTTTCACTCTGGGATTAATGCAGCAGACAGCAGCCTAAGCAGAACAAGTTCCCAAAATTGAATTAATACAAAATTTAGCTTCATCCGACTTTCTTTATTTTCATCTTTTAAAAAAGTCAGAATTGGAGAATTGAAAATTTGCTACTTGGCACACTGAAAATATGACATTACATCTAAACAAGCTTTCACACTGCACTTAAAAAGGCATTTAGAATTTAAAATTGATTTATGCCCCCAATTAGAGGGCTGCATCACTCAGAGCAACAGGAAGGAAACATTGATCATAGGAATTGCAATGGAAAAATAGGTTGAAAGTCCATTATATGTGAATACTTTGCTAAATCCTGTACCAGGTGGTTACAAGTCAATGTTCTGTCTTATCCCACAGTAAGGAGATTTCCATCCATTTTTATTTCCTTCTCTGCAGATTACCTCCAAAAGCTACCACCCAGTTCACTAGATGTTTGCATTACCCTTCCTTGATTTTTAATCCCAGATAAAAAACTTTTCTCCGTGTACACAAAAGGCAGAAATTTGCTTCACAAGAACATGAACAAGCAAGTAAGGTGCTCTTACTTTAGAACCTGCAGTCCCTGTGGTGAAGGCACCTGGGAAAAGGTAATGTATCTCCCAACACTGAAATTCTGCAATTCCCACCAAGGGCTTGACCCTCCTATGAGTGTCTTATGGAGCATCCATCACTCAGCTTCAGGGCAGGGGACGCCAGGTACTCCCACCCTCCTCTATTTCAGCACCATTCCTGGCTATGGAGCATGAGAAGGGCTCACACTTCGGTTTGCAGTAGGAGATGGGCCAAAATAGAAGACTACCTCCACTCACTTGTCATTGAGCTAGACATACCAGTCACAAAGTCCATGCCACCCAGAACAGAGAGCTCAGCTCTTACCTGTCCTGCTTTCTCTCCTTCTCAGGCCCAAGCTGAGGTAGGTGCTCATCTGAGACCCCGGCATTCATGCAGAGCTAATATAGTGATAGCAAGGGGTCAAAGGTCCTGCTTTGTTTCCCCATTTGCTCTTTTGCAAGCACATCCAGCTCAGTGGGACAGACAAGAAACTGTGGAGGACTCTGGACCTGTTATTGAGATTTGGTAATAAAGGGTCAGTCTGACCTGAGCTCAAGAGATGTGGAAGGCAGCTTCTGGGTCACTGAGCCCCCTACTTTTGCAGGCAACCATGTCATAGAGACCCCTTTCATAAACTGACCAAACTCCACATTAATAGTAGCTAGAGCTGGGCTAAATTTTACTCCCACTCTAACTCCACTGCTCTGACAGTTGGCACTTACCTGCAGCTGTTACACCAGTTTCCTCTCCATTTACAGAAATGTATTCACCAAGTGGTGCACAGAGGTGTGCACCACTCTCACACTTCTTTCCCTGTGACTGACTCTTTGCCCAGGCTGACTAGATGAGAATACACCTGAGACAGCTGTCAAAACTTACCAGGAGGAACATCCAGCTACAGGATCCCCAGCCCAAGAAACACAGAGCCGTTAGAGTGGATCCAGATGGGGCTGGAACACCTCTGCCATGGGAAAGGCTGAAAGAACTGGGGCTGTTCAGCCTGGAGAGAAAGCTCCAGGAAGATCTTATTGCAGCTTTTCAATACTTAAAGGGTTCTTATAAGAAACCCAAAGACTCAACCAAGGCTTGTATTGACAGGAGAAAGGGAAACAGGTTTAAATTGAAAGTGGGTAGATTTAGATTGGATTCAAGGAAGAATTCTTTACTGTGAGGGTAGTGAGACACTGGAACAGGTTGTTCAGAGAAGTTGTGGACACTGGAAGTACTCAAGGCCAGGTTGGATGGGGCTTTGAGCAACCTGGTCTCATGGAAGGTATCCCTGCCTAAGGCAGGGGCAGGGTGATTGAGATTATCTTGTAAGGTTCCTACCAACACAAACCATCCTTAAGATTCTATGGTAACTGCTCCCGAGGCTCCCCAGTCCCTGTCAGAAAGTGGTGGCATTGCTGCTGTAGGGAATGTTTTCCCATAACTCATGTTCCAAGTGCCCCTTGGGTCTCCAGTAGGTCCTGCCAGCTGTGTTTGGCACATGCAGCCAGGGGAAAGAGACAGAAAGGCTGCAACAGTGAAATGCAAAGGGCATCACTGGGGGAACGGGAGGACAGAAATTCAGTCTACTGTGTGAGACACAACAGATTTCCATTCTTATGTTGACCCCTAACTTATTAGATGACTCTCACACGTGGGAAGTGCAAAAAGCTCAACCAGTGCCTTCATTTATCAACCAAACAAGATTTCTAGAGGACTTTTCCTCTCATGGTGCTCCAAGTGCTTTAGAACCAAACTGTAGGTGTTCTCATTTTACAGACATGGTAACCAAGCTACAATGAGTCACATCATTGAAGAGTGCTGCTAGTGGCTTCCAGACATTTTCCCACTCTCTAGGTATTAATCCAAATGATCTTTTCTCTTAGAAAAACAAAGAAAAAGAAGTTTCCCAAAATAAGAAAAAAAAATCCCATAGACAAGCAAACCATTTTGCATTTTTGTCCAAAAAAATAACTACAGAAGATTCTTACTGATGTGTAAAAAAGTTAACTCAAGAAATAAAATCAGACACTTTTCAGTTCCACTTCTGGTGCAAACACTAAAAAGCAATTTATGGCCTAGGAAGAACACACTAGAACAACTGGTTGAAAGTTCTCTTATATTTCAATTATACATTTTACACCTTTTTAATCTTCTTTTACAATTATGTTCAGAAGACCAGCACAAGGCACATCATAGGCATTAATCTTAGCAGAAACAGGAATGAGCAGTCATTACTTGGAGGGGTTAATTTAAGATAACCTCAAGTGTAATTTCTTTCTTATGTCAGGTCAACAAAGGGGAGGCTCTGAGTGGGTGTTTTAAACTGATGTGCTGCAGGAGGTAGTAACAGAAGGGACTTAGCTGCCCTGTATGATAATTCATGCTGCTGTAGAGCTTTGCATTGTGGCTGTTATCACACAAGACAAGTTCCCTGGCCCTGAAGTCAGCCTAACTTTAGGCAGTGCTATCATGAATACAATCCCAGAGATAGCAACTGGGTGTTTCAGCACTTTCTAGTGCCAAATGGGCACTTGCCAAGACCAGATCAATGATTGCACAGAAGCAGCCCTTGTCCCCTTTCCTGGAATGGCATTCCAGAATGGCAGGGCACTCTGCAAATAAGCAAGAAAGCCAGATATTGCAAGTATTTTCTTAATCAAAGAAAAATTACACGATTCTTTATCTCCCTTATTCATCTCTTGTCTGTGATAGAAAGCAGCTGACTGTAGCATGGGTGACCTTATCTGGCCCTGTGTGGCATGGTCACTTACTCATTATATTATTTTAAATTAGTGTAACACCGGCGGCTATGAAGGCACTTCCTCTGAGACAGAAGATTCATTCTTTGGGGGTAAGGTATATTCCTTATTCTTCCAACAAGAATGGAAGAACAAAAGTCTAGAATAACTCCCATATGTGAAATATTCAACTTTTTCCATCACGAATGAGGTGACACATGAACATCAGCTCTCTGGAATGGCTAAAAAATGAAGCATGAATAATTGCAATGTAGAAAGAATGAGGCTAGGATACTTCCTACTGTTATTTCTTTCAGTGTGCTGTATTGGAGCTGCTCAGTTCTCTCTCTTAAAAAGACAAAGACCCTGTGATCATACTGGAAAATGGTCCATGTTGTATTGTGCAATGCTGCCACAATGGGTTTCATTTATAGCCAATTAAAATCAGAAATAAGCATCTAAAGCTGAGCCTATTTCCTTCCCACTTTTCTGTCTGCTTGTAGCTGTAAAGCATGCAAAGACAGATTTCCTTTGTCATTATTTCACAGCCCACCAACTGGTGCTTTATGAACCACAGTGTTCTGCAGACCAGTAAGCCTGGTATCATTTCTGCTTCCCTGCTGAATCACCCAATCTACTTCTGTCACAATTTAAGAAATTACACAATTAACACAGAGATACAATGAATTTTCCCTGAAGAGTTTTGTTTAATGTTTCTATAAACATGAACAAAGTGACTGAAGAGGAAATCAGGTATGATATAGATAAAACCTCTCAGATTTCACAATTTGTGAATTCCGTTCACAAACCACAATTAGTCACCCTCTCTCAATTATGGGGACTAGAGGAACAAATAAAGATGGAGGGCTCCTTCATAGATGTAGATTAGAAAGCACCACCTCTGCTGTTAGTGTGCTCATACTCCAGCAGCTGCAACAGCTGCTCCTGTTACAGAGAGTCATCTTGGTTTTCTTGCAGTGTGAGTGGCTTCTTGCTCTTGGGAAAACTTGCTGGATACGTGTTGGCTTGTACACATTTGAATGTGAAGGAAAGTGAATTCCTTCCACTCCTCCTGTGGTGAGATCCATCTTGGGATCTCACCACAGGTCTCAAATAGCCTCTACTCTTTGACGGAGAAAGGGGCAGCCCTTTCCTGAAACCTGGATATTTGGCCTAGGACAGGAAAAAGTTCTCTTGCATGATGTATGAACCTATTGGAGGCACAAGGAAAGAGTCAAATTCCAAGTTACCAATTCAGCTTCCAAGGGTAGAATCTGCAGGGCCCTGGCTATCTGCAAAAAGTAAGTAGAGGGTAAAGCTAATGTCAAAACTGGTTGCTAGTTATGGAAGAAGCAACCCCATGTAATTTCTGTCATTGCAGTCATCATAAATGCCTCTTAACTAATAAAAATACCAGTCCATCATACAAAAACATAGTTAATAAAATCCTAAGCATGTCATAAAATGAGAAAAAAAAAAAAAGATCCACACATAGTGGCTGATAGATTCAAGAGTGATCCTAGCTTCGCAAATTCTGCAAACACAATTCCCTATATTTCAGATGTGACTCATAGGTCAATTCACATAGTTCAGTCTGGACCTAATGCAGACAAGTACTATGCTAATTACAGCCTTCCTTTCTTGAATTCAAACATTGGAGTTACTCTTTTAGTTCTTTTTAAAAAATTTTTGTGATAGCCATCAGCTGTGGGCAAAGATATCCTCTGTATTCAAAAAGTAGGCCTCCAGTGCTGAAACAAAGTCAACCAGAAAAGTTCCTTGGTCCTCCTGCTTTATCTCCATGGGCAGTAATTATGAATCAGCACATTCAGCCAAGAAACTGTAGGAAGATGCGCACCCTGGAGTAGCTCTGGGTTCACCAGCAACTGCACTGGATACCCAACTAGGACCGTTTGTTCAAAGTGTGATGCTTCCCATCGTTGCCCAAAGAAAAGAAAAAAAAAAAGGAGGTGGACAGAGTGAAAGTCTCTCCAGGTTTTCCAGGGAAAAACATAAGCGCATCAGTAATTAGGACATTAAAGAACAAACAGTAGCAGGGGTCTCCTGTGGCACCAGCTGGGAAATAAGCTAGGCAAGACAGTCATTGATACTGGCCAATCTCCAGTGCCTCTGGGTAACAAAATAATTCACAAGATTCTCCAAAAGCTCCTTGCCAACCTGGAGTCTCTTAAATCCAAGAAGTGCCTCTGGCAAGACAGTTTCCCGTGGAAACAGCCAGCATCCACAGAGCTTCTCCTTCTCCAGCACATTTTAAATTAAAACAATGGATTAATCTCATAAAGGAGAAGCAACAAGTTCTCCTTCACAACTGGTCTCAAAGCATAGAGAAATTCTTTATTCTAGTGTCAGGAAACCCTACAATCCAGCTCCAGATCAGATGCACCAGACAAGCAGGGTTGGTGTGTCGGGGTAAAGATCAAGGACAGTAGTAAAAATGATGACTATAAGACTTCTTCAGAGTCCTTTATCCCACCCCATGTATATGATGGCACGGAGAGGAAAGGGAGAATATAAAATGTATGGAAAAGAGTACATGGCTTAGGCAATTTATATTCACCAAACCATGCTTCCTTGAGCTGAAGGAAATTCTGGTCCATGATGTAAAGGAGAGTAGTCATACTTTGCTCAGTCCCTGTAGGGAAGAACAAATCTTGTTAAATTTAGCCTTTTAAGTTTACAAATAAATTCAAGTCTGGATGAAAGGCTAAAGCTTAAAGTATCTTTTAAGGCACTGAGGTCTAGGCTCAAAGCAGAACAGGTTCTTTCAGTCAGTAAAGAGCAGATAAGCTGGCAATTTGCAGACATGCCAGTGAGACCTTTTTACACCATGATCCTCCTGTTTGGGAGAGAGGCTCGGTGGGGACAAAAGGAAGCAACTGTCCCAGCTATGCTGAGCAACCAGGCAGAAACAACAAACATTACGCATTCTGAAGCACAACAAAGGGCCTTAGAAAGATGTTGTGCCTCCCCCCACAAAGCTCCCAGGGGACTGGATCAGATGACCTCCAGAGGCCTCTTCCAATCGAAATTATTCTACTGTCTTGTGACTCTACAACTCCATGAACATTGGAACCTGTCTCTGGTAACTGATGTGCAAAACACCAGCATTCTACAGACTGGGCTCCTTACAGTGCCCCTGCACTTAACAGAGAGAACTGGTATCTCTCTTTAAAGACTAGGAACACGCTGTTTACTTTAAACATCTGCTGTTTCTACCAGAATGTTTTCAATGAACCTCAGCCCATTAGAACTTAGCCCATCCTTTTATTGCTGTTTATCTGTTCAATCAAAAGCAGCCATGACAACCTAAATAGTAGAAAAACTAGGAGGAATCCAGTGGGAATCTCATTTCTTCCAATACTGACATTAAATGACTATGCTTCTTCCACTGTGAGAACTTCCTCTGTCCTGCAAGAGAAAATAGAAGATTCAGGAACAAGGAATGATGAATGAAAATCCTATGCCTTCCTACCTGCTCTGAGCATCATAACAAAAACTATTCACACATATACACATTCCAGCTGGAACTAGAATTGCACTTCCTTCCACAACACAGAATGGAAAATGGTAATGTGCAACATACAGCCCCTCAAAATACTCCCACCTCGTACAATTCTGCATATGTGTGATAAGGGACACTTAACATTTTTTGATTTAAAAGGATCTTCATTTTTTAAGGGGGAACACACTGTCTAATTTGGAGATTAGCAATTGGATATGAAGCTTTTCACACTTAGGTTGCTACCTGAAGTCTAATCCCAGTGCAAACTGACAAGAAGAGCTGTGAACAGTAGCTGTTTACTACCCACATGACATATGTTCAGTTTTCAGGAGTCCCAACAAGGGAGTCATCCTCTTCCACCTGGCCTGGAGAATGACACATTTTCCATCCATGCCACGCATGACCTTAAAGCCTATTTCATGTAGCTTTATGGATGTTTTCCCATATGTGCCATCTTAAAAATATCATGCACATTTTAAAAGAAATCAGAAGTAAACCAACACCAGAGATGGTTACAGATGGATGGATGCTGCTGCCTAGTCTGGAAGTGTTTTCTCCCCAGTCAGTCCCAGAACAGCTATTTTAAGACCAATATATACACAATATATACATCCTAAAAGCCTCTGGATGGGATTAGGAATATAACACGTCTCCCTATAAGGGACTTAATTTATTTCAGAATCACAGAATCATAGCATGGTTTGGGTTGGAAGGAACCCTAAAGATCACGGGGTTCCAATTCCCCCGCCCTGGGCAGGGACACTTTCCACTAGACCAGGTTGCTCAGGGCCCCATCCAACTTGGCATTGAACACTTCCAGGGATTTGACTTTTTACTTTGCCCCTGAGCACACTACATGCAGGCAATGCCTGTAAAAATACAGGTACACAGCAATCTCTTCATAACCATGTTGTACAGAGCACTCAGAATTCACAGAATCGTTAGGTTGGAAAAGATCTTCAAGATCATTGAGTCCAACCCATGCCCTAACACTTCAACTAAACCATGGCACCGAGTGCCACATCCAGTCTTTCTTTAAACACATCCAGGGATGGTGACTCCAGCACCTCCCCAGGCAGGCCATTCCAGTACTTTATCACTCTTTCCATGAAAAACATTTTCCTAATATCCAACCTTTATTTCCCTTGATGCAGCTTGAGACTGCACTCCTTGCTCCTTGGCCTCTGTTTGAAAGACAACAGGCTACAGAGAGTAGAAAACATTCCCTCACTCCCTAAACCCCACCTTTTCCCTTAGATGGGAAAGCACAAAGGCAGTTGACTCACCGAGCGGGTCCCTGCGCTGCCTTTGTGCTTCTTGTCCTGAGCTGGGATGATCTCCAAGGAGCGGTAACTGGGGGGTTTCTCTTCTGGCCACTCCCGGGACCTGCGGTTCCTCCGCCTGCGGTTTGACACCGCCGGCACACGGACTGGCTCTTCTGAGGAGCTCCAAGAGCCTCTGCGAGAAGAGCAGGGGGAGTAGCTGTGCCGCCTCTGGCCAGAGTAATTGCTCCTCCCAGCATGGTGCTCGTATTCTTGCCTTCCCCTGGGCTCCTGCCTCCCACCGTGATGGTGGCTGGAGTGCCCCTTGGTCTCCTCCGGATAGAAACTGTTGCTGCTCTTGTCCCTCTCAGCTTGGCGTGGGGGTGACACATCCCATCTGGAGTGCTGGGGCCTGCCATTGTAGCCACCTGTCCTCTGCCTCTGAGGATGATCCTCTCGCTGCCTGTCCCAGGGCTCCTGACTGTAGCTGGAATGAGAACCCCCACTGGAAGGCAAGGGCCACCTCCTGTTTTCCCTTCTGTCCTCTGCTGCAGAGTCCCAGGGCCTGGGGGTGCGGGCAGCTCTTTGTGGCCGTGAGGAGTTGCTGCTTCCATGGATGGAGGAGATGTGGTCGGCAAGAGGAGGTGGCATGATGTCGGAGCCCAGCGAGGACAGCAAGCTGGGCTGCACAGCCTGCCGCTGGTGGGAGGGTGGCCGCATGTTCAGGTTTTGGATTTCAGACTCCAGATAGTCCAAAACACCGTTTTGGACATGGGATAGCTGGGCTTGTGGCTGCACTAGTGGAAGACTGTTCTGCAGAGATACATCTAAGGATAAAAGCACAGGAGAACACAGCAAGTCAAGAGGAAACACTGAAGAAAAGGCCCTTCTGCACTCATGATCCTGGCTGAGTTGCTTCTCTTCTCCTGCTCCACATCATGGCAAGAGCTGCACAAGTCTCAGGCACCACAACCAGCACATCCAGACCAACTGAGGTATGGTGCAAAAAGTAGTAACTAATAAGCTGCAGCATGATCTAACATGTTTTAGGCAGTACAAATGTAAGAAGTCCAGCATACCTGGAAATACAGTCTGTGTATTTAGAGGAACACTTTTTCCTACAGCACTGACACCATATTTTATTTACAAATAATCAGAGAAAGACCATAGTGTTTCCTTTTGCATTTCATTGAACCGGAAGAAAACGAAAATAAAAAAGAAGATTTTTATACGTATACACATATACAGACACGTATGTACAGATATAAGCAACAAATGGAGAAGAAAATTCTCCCTGGTTCATTAAAGAGTCCTTCATTTTTTGCTGCATGCAGGCTAGATCTGTTGCATAGAAGGCAGTTTGCCCTTAATCATTTGAAGACTAGACATCTGATAAGAACTCAAACAAATTGCACCTCACTTGTCATGTCAGTTTTGGCTATAAGGAGTTGACCGTGACCAGCACAGCAGAACAAAGAGAAAGTACCCTCCTCTGCCACACAAAGCAAGATAAGCTGGGTATATTTACCCTGCAGTCGCTGGGGTGTAGCACAGATACACCTTAGTTAGTGTTAAACTGCTTCACCCAGCACTGAGCCCAGCAAGACACTTATGATAACAGGCTGTTTTTATGCATCCAGGTAAGTTTATGGTGCGCTGAAGATGTGTCAGAGCTGTCATTCTAGGACATGCAGTCATGCTAGGAACATCTTTGTCTCTTTTCTGGTAGAGAAGCTAAAGCCTCAATGCTGAACTTCCCAAAGAAGTTACCTGTTTCTCATCCCGATTTCCCTCTGAAAGGATGACCATGGTCTCACCTTGTTGCAGAAGAGGGTTCAGCTGGTAGGAGGAAAGTTTTGAGTTCCTGTCACCAGCTCCATAGAACATGTTGGGTGATAACCAAGGTGCAAGTGCCTGAGCCTGCTTCATGAACTGGTGCCGTTCCAGAACTGTAAAAGAAAAAGAAAGCTTACAACACCTCTCCACAGGGCACAGCTTGCAGATCATATACCATTTTGCTTCACAGGCTGTAGTCTTTGGATACAGGAAGTTCACAAAATTCAAATCTCTCTCCACCCCATGACAAAGGCAAAACAGAACAGAGGGAATCCTAGTGCAAAGTTGTACATCTTCAACAAAGTACCTAAAACAGAAGAAAAGTTTTACTGCCCAACATTCTGATTCCCATCCATGTAACTGGGAACAAAAAACCCTATGATTAAGTATGAAGCACATCACTAAGTTACAATTTCTACTTGCCCTGTCATTATACAGTAGAGCTCCAGAAAGGTGGGAAATAATGTTTCATACATCAAGACACAAAACAGTTTTCTTTCTCTCAAAATTCTTTCAGCTCATCACTGGTCCTTTCCCCTTCTGGCTTTGATTTCCTGCTAAAAGAGACCTTTCTTTGCCACCATTATGTGGGTTCTGTCCAGGTCATATTTTCCACTCTACACTCCATCATTTTCTCTCTGTTTCACAAAGAGGGCATTCTGAGGTGCACTGTCCAGCTTTTCCCTTTCTAGTCTTTTGGCCACTCTTCTTGTCATTCCATAATTTAGTTCAGAATGACTGCTAAAATTAAATAATCTAAGACAGTGTGGTCAAAGCAGTGAACAAACTAAATTTCCTGCCCTCAACAGCAATGTCCAGGGTGCCAAAAGAGTAAACAGTGGAAATTTCTCTTTCACAGGGTTTCCACCGCTGCTAACTCCAGTCCCCTATCTGTGGGGTCAGACTCCAACTTCACTTCCCTTATTTCAGCATTTCTATCTCATCTCCTCAACACAGATAAGCTCACTTACCTTCAAACTATAGCTCATTGCTGCTTAACATCTTAGAGAAACTTATTTCTTCTACCACAAACAATTGTTTGTAAACTAACGTTTACAAGCAAGTAAATTCTGCAAGTCCCTGACCTTACAAAGCCTAGTTTCTCTGTTATTACTGGATGAAGCTTTTCAGCAACAGTGCATTTAAAAATTTCTCTTTTATGGCTTTCCTGGAGTTTCAGAAGTGACAGACTTTTACTGCAGCCTCTTGTCTGGTCAGGCATGAACAAAACATTACAGTTCAAGAAACAGGTAGAAACATAGTTGCCTTTGAGACTTTTACCCCTCTGATCAATCTGGCTGAAACTGGCTGATGAAATTAAAAGCTATTGGAGGGAAAGAGACAAGGGATAGATAGACAAGTTGACTGCATAAGATTTGTTCTTTAAGAAACCAGGCTACAGCTAAGCTCCAATTAATTCTGTCCCCTGGGTTAATTGCAGTAGGCAGCATTTAGACTGCACACTCTTTGGGACTGAGCTCTCCATTTTAGGTAGCACTCCAGTTATTAAACATGTCCTCCTTCAGTTGTTTCACTGGATTTATCCATAGCACCACTTGCAGCAAAAGAGGGACTGATCATGCCCCTCACACATCCTTCCTTTTCTCCACAGTTCATGCAGCTCCACTTAATTCTCCACTGCAAACTCCCTCACTCTCCCCAGTCTGGCTTCAACCAGAGGGAACTACAAAGCTGGAAACTTCAGGGGTTTTAATCCTAACAATCTGGTATCCTCAAAGCTGTGTGGTCTGAGGTAGCAGCTTCCAAGAACTTTATGTCAAACTTGATTCTATTTTTTTTTTTATCCCAAGGGATATCCTTCCAGTTTATGTTTCAAATTTAGAGGATGAGAGAAAGAATATGAAGAAAAGCGATAAATAGAAGGGGAAAGCCTCATCTCTCCCTGTCCCATTCCTCCAGTTATTAACTTGAAATGTCCTAGAGCTTGCTGAGTGCATGTCCTGGGGTTTTGACCTTGGCCTTTGCCCGAGGAGTAAGAGATCCAGCACCTATGGGCCCACCTGCTTAGCATTCTCCCTCTTGAGGTAGGAAGGCTGTCACTATGACCAAAGTCATCCTGTTCCTGTCATTTTCTGATTTCTCCCTAGAGGTGAACAAATCCAGAATTAACCCTGGTCTTCCTTCATTACCATCAGCCCTTCTTCCTTCCCCAGATACTCTGCCTTCCAATTTGAATCCAATATATACTCTGATTTCCCATCTGCAAAACTGAAGTTACAGATCTTTTTAAAATGAATTTATTTATCTAAGGAAGGTCAGATTCACCCTAATTCCAAAACTCCTACCCTGCTTTGCCAGAAAGTTGTGTTGCTCCCTCCACTTAATTTCTACTGGAAAAATCTGTTCTTCACTGTTGACAGACTTTAACAGCTGCTGGGCCAATTATAAAAATAAAATATTTTGCAACTTAGTGATACCCAGGTGCAAGTATATCCTATTTTTTCCTGATTCATTACTGGAAGAAGTCCACAGCAGAAAAGGAGCAAATAGGAACAGGAGGTCATACTTATATTGACTCTGATGGGGCTTTTCTCAGAGCTTTCCACAGGGAATGTAATTGGCTTGCTCCTGGAGCATTGCTAATATTTCTGTACATGAATCCTGAATTACTCAAACAATACACTCCTTTTATGGCTCGGTTCAAACCCATGCTGGTTAATGGCGTGATTCACAGCACCCAGGATTATCCTGACTCACTGACACCTGTGACTGTTCAGCAGATCCACGCTGTCCTCTAGTGGCCAACGACAGGGAAGGAAGCACCCACACACCCTGTGATCCTACACAGGTGAGGATTTCTGCCTTCTCTTTCGCTGTGTGGAATGTTATTCCTCAGCACTGTTTTTAAGATGTCCCCTGAGTCTATCTTCTTGTGTTTTTTAAGGCTTCCAGTTCATTTCTTGGAGTGCGAAAAAAGTAAGTCAGAGGCAGGGAGAAGTGAAGAGAAGATGTATTAGCAGAGAGGAGCAGGCACATGGATCCCTTATAAAGTGGATACAGAGGCCAGGCAGCTTGGATGGAAATTACAGGCACAGAATCCAACACCCAGTCAAGGAGGCTGGACTTGTCTGTACCTTCTCTCATGAACATGTAGGGGTTTAGAAAACCCTGCAAGAATCCCTCTTCTTTAACAGGAGGAAATAACAGCAGCAGTCTGGAGTCAGCTATGATCTGCAGTACAGAAAAACAGAAAGGAGCTTACACAAACTCTGAATCTCTTTTTTGCTGAGAACTAGGAATTCCGGAGGTGTGAGTCTCTCATCTCCATCACCACTCTCTCCCTTCACAGAAACTGATTTTTCTGCCAGATTCCATAGCCTCCTCAACACTACACATTTTACATGACAACCTGTAAGTCCTCCAATGTTTAGTTTTGGTTTTAGCAATAAAAGGGATGTTCTGCTCACTGTTTGCAAGGTCTAAGCAAATAAAGCTTAAATCTTAAACTCTCACAGCTCACTAACACCCAAGCTATACTAAATAGCTGCTTTGAAGGTAAAGGTAAACCTAAAACAGACATGCTTTTTCATAAATCCTCTCCTTGTAGCATCTGGGGAAGAACCTGGTGATTTCAATAATAAATAAACTTATTTGCTGTATTTTGTTACTTTTGGACTGTGTAAGCTTCAGGGGGACTAGTCTACTTGTTGCTAACCAAGTTTCAGTTACAGGAATGCAGAGGTTATATGAAATTAACAGCCAAAATTCAATCAGTACCCTTACTAAAAGAACAGGGTCTGGCTGCAGAAGCTTTATTATTGATAAAAGCAAAGACAACAAAATTTCTTTCGACCCTCAAAATTTCAGAATGCACTTGCAAGGCTGACCAGCAAGAGAAACCATCCTTCTCCACTTTCTTCTTACTTCCTTCCCCAAAGAAAACCAAACCAAACCGTTTTCAAGTAGAAGGAACAGCTCTGAAGAAAACATGCAGATAAAAAAATTCCAGTTTTATGTAATTCTTCTCAGAGCAACTTGAAAGTAAGGCTAGTTTGGAGACTAGTACCAAGGCATTTGCTTGCCTTCTTCACATGCACAGGCATATGAATCATAAGACAGGAAAGAAAGTCCTGAGTCACTCAGGCAAGGGACCGATTGTGCCCTGGATGGTGTGAGAGAAGCTGGTACCAAGGTGTGAGTGAAGTTGGACACAGAGGAGCAAGATAGATTGCATGTATCTGAGATCCTCCCCCCTCTAATTTCAGATTAGCTGGTCTTGGAGGTCACATTGGCCAAATAAATGTCTCAGTTTATATGGATGCTAAGCAAAAGGGAAAAAGTGGAGCTCAGCAAGCTCCCAGCCAAGCTTCTGTCTTGATGACAGAAGCCATAAATGGATGCACATTTGCTTGAACCTCACCTTTCTGATTACAGCAGCACCGTGTTGGACAGCAGCCACACTGAATGTGGCAGCAGCAATACTGGGGGCAGCACTGGCACCAGCATATCCCGATCAGCAGAAGGAGGAGGAGGCCACCGAGAACAATGAGGAGTACTGTGAGCCAGTCTGTGGGAAAAAAGCAGGGAGGAAAAGGATTGATCCTGATGCATCTGGCCATGGTAGCTTACTGAGCATCTATTCACTGCTGGAGATGCCTTGGGGTAGAGGAGAACAGGAGGAGGTATCTTGGCAACAAAGAACAGGCACTTACGGAGAACAATCAGCTTAACTTCTTTGTCTGCATCACCTGAGGTATCTCCTGGTGCTTCCACAGTGCAGTAGTACATGCCATGGTCCCACCACATGACCTCACTGATGACAAGGTCTGCTCCTATGGGAGAGGGACTGAGAGGTCAGTGGGCTATTTGCGACCGACAGACACTACTTTCAGGCTCCACCTGAAAAGAGCCCTCTGCCTGCAGGAGACAGAGAGCACTGCATCTCCCCTCCTCCCGTGCATAGCCATCGCCTTCTATCAATGCCAGTCCATGTTTTCTGTGTTGCTGGAAGCCAACCCTACTGGTTTTGGAATACAGATCACTGTCTCTCTTAGGTCAGCAATCCCAATGGCTCTTCTGGTAGGAGCAATATCTATTGCTCCATGGACAGCAGGGAGCATATAACACATCTGGACAATTATGCAGCACTTGGAAGAATGAACTGTTTTCTAGCCTCTGAATTCCTCAGAGCTCCTCCTGTTGTGCTCTTCAGCAAAATGCTCTGGCATCCTCAGCTCAGCCTTAGGTTGTAGTGCCTCCAACACCCTCAGGCCAGCTGGGGACAGGACCCTTCACTGCTCTTATTCCATTACCATGTGTAGTATATAAGCTACAGATGACATTAGCCATGTTTATGCTTCTCTTCACTTAGCAGATCCAGCTATTGGATAATTCTTGAGTTCACTGCCTGCCTGGGAGGTCACTTACGGTTCTGAATGGTGATCTTTCGCTGCTGGTAGTCGATGCCCAGCACAGGGTCCTTCTGCCCGTATTTCTGAATGACAATGCGCACCTTCCGCTGGCTGTCATTGCAGTCGTCAGAGGGGTCCTGGCCAAGGGCTAAACCAGCCTGGTATGCTACAAACACACATCATCAGAGATGGCAAAGGTTATTTCAAAACACCAATTTCTATCCTCTTGTGAGCAGCAGAGAAATTCTGGAGTACATTGTGCGCAATTGCTTTCATTTAGCAATACAAACCATGGCTTCAAACCAGTAAGTTGCTTTAGAGTACTCAAAAACAAACAGAGGTAGAGCCACAGGAATGGCAGAGATTTTGAGAATGCAGGAGCTGCAGAGGAGATGCCTCCTGTACTCACAACTGAAAGAACAACAGTAGAAAGAAGCTAATGGTGGTAGGCTGGAAGGCAGCTCCCAGTATGAAGCTGAAAGGCAAAAAAGTCATGAAACACCCAGGAGTACTAGAACTAAAACAAAAGGGTGTTTATCTATGAAGGAAAATCTCCAGACATACATGAACTGCTCTATGGATTGTCTCCTTTTCCCTCCTGTATCCCATTACATGTTGTGCAGCTCATAAAGGCAGAAAATAATCCATCATCTGGTTCCAGCTAAGGATTAAACGTAAAGACACATGTAGACTTAATAGAGGACTACAGGCAATTTCAATACTCTTCTGACAGACTCATATCATAAACAAACATTAAATTTCCAAGTATTTAGCAGCTGAGATTTGGGGAAATGGCTGATTCAGTCAGCATTTTCTGTAAAGAGGTGAGGGCAAAGCTTGTCAAAGGCTCTTTCACTGCTATACCTAAAATGGGGCATGAAGTCCCTTTTGGGGACTATTAGCTTGAGCCTGGGCTAAAAGCACATTCTGCTGGGATCAGCTGAGCCAGGTACCTACCTGCTTGGGGACTAGGCTGTAGAGCACTTGGTAACATGCCTACCCAAACCATCCAGACTGCATAAAGGAGAGTTTGGGCACCAAGTACCACTGTGAGCTCAGTTTTAAGTGTACAGTTATGCTATGGCTGGCTACCTAAACATTCTGCAGGGTTTACAAACAATAGAACAGAGCCATTCAGTTGGCAGGGATGTACAAAGGTTATCTAGTCCAACTGTCTGATCACTTCAGGATTGACTACAGTGTAAAGTAGAATACTACTGATGTAGTATTGAGCCATTCCCACACATCCTATCACTGGATACTAGGGAGAGGAGAGCAGCATCTCCCTCTTTACTTCCCCTTCTCAAGAAGCTGTAGAGAGCAATGAGGTCACCCCTCATGTCTCTTTTGCCTGAATTAGACAAGCCCAAAGTTCTTAGCTGCTTCTCATAGAATGTGTCTTCCAGGCCTTCTACCAGCTTTGTTGCCCTCCTCTGCATGCATTAAAGTACCTTAATAACCTTGAATCCTGGGACCCAGAATCACATACAATACTGTAGGTGAGGCCACACCAACACTAAACATAGACTGATCATCACCTTTTTGGACCAAACAGTTATCCTGGGATGCAGTTTGTGTACCATATTAAACACCCCTGAATTAAGGCTGCCCACACCAGAATGTCTGCACATGAAGTGCTCCCACCGGTACTAAATGCTATTACTTAGAAGTCTTCATGCCCTTCAAAATGCATGTGTTTCTTCTATTTCATAAAATCAGTAACACCTGGTCACAGGTATCCACCTCCAACCACAGGACCCCCATGGAATCCTAAAGCCCACTTGTTGCAGGGCCCTTGCTTTCAAACATGCTGAAGCATAAGATGGGGCTGCCAAGATTGATTTGTGTCAACCACAGCTGAATTGTCCTGTATTCTGAGTCGATGACAAGGAGGACAGAAAAGCTGCTTTGGTTGGGATTTTTATCATCTCATAAGGCCTTGACATTTCAAAGGAAATCACAGACATGACCTGCATTTCCTTGGAGTGTAGGGAAATGCCACCCCCTGGTTTTTGCAAAGGAAGGGGTCAAAAGCCTGTACTACCTCAGCGAGTCTACCCTCCCCTTTCTTCCCGCATAAAGGGGGATTCCTTGGAAGACGAGCCTGACACTTACATGCTGAGTAGTAGTCAAAGATGGGGTCCTTGCAGAAGGATTTGAAGCGCCAGGTCACTACCACGTCCTGCAGCTGTGCCGAGGTGCTGTAGTCACACTTGAGGATGACAGTGGCAAATAAGGTGGTGTAACGCTCGACATCCTGCACTGTCACCAGGAGCGAGAGACAACCTGCAAACAAGAAAACAGGAGGCCATCAGCCCACATTCCTCAGGCCTCCCATCACACCATCTACACCAGAGCAACAACCCAAGTACATCTCCTTTGGCCCCATCCAGGACCTGCACCTACAGACCTCCCAGCCCCTCTGGTGAAGTCATCCAGGGTTACAAATCCTGGTTAGAACAGGAGCCCCATCTTTTCTTGACAGAAGAAAGCTTCATTGGCCCACCTTATGGACTGAATTATTTTCTCGAAAGCATGGGCAGCCGTTATACAGCACATCACTCTGTGTTCTCCTTCTACATGGGGAAAACTGTCCCAGAAGCACATGGGATGGGACTCCCTTAGCTTTTTAATCCTAATCAGAAAAGTTCTGCAGTGCCTTATGTTAATATAAACACCAAATAAATTTTATCAAGGTCTTGCTCAGACACTAATCAGAATGTTATCTAGTGGTGACCAGGATTGAGACAATACAGCTTTCAGGTTGTAGCACTACAGTTAATTGTTTATCACCACTTCAGAACAGCACACATCAATTACCCCCTTTTTTCCTTTTAAGCTATCATTATGTATTTGTTATGTATTCATCCTAACAACCTCCACAGCATTTTCCATCCAAGCAGCTGCACACACTCAGGGAGATTTTACAAAGTTTCTCATAAGCTATACCGTAGTTCAGCTGTACTCCAGAAACATCTCTATCTTATTTAAACTTTGATAGTACAGTAAGTTGTGCTTCTCATTAACAATAGCAAAATTATCACCAGTTGCCTTTGATATGGGAATATAAACAGTGCAGGGCAAGTGTGGGATGCCCTGTTTGGAATACATGCCAGAGAACCAGGCAGGGACTGCAGTACTGTGCTAGTTGCTTCTTAATTGCGGAGCACAACAGTGGGAAAGGCAGGAAGGAAAGTGGGATGCTTGAAGGTACCAACTGTACAAGTCTCCATGAACCAACACTCGATTTTTATCATATATTCAAAGACTTTACCTCTAGTCCATGTTTTCAGGATGAGAGCAAGGGAACAAGTTGCTACTACTATGTAATAACATCTCGACCACAACTGCAAGCAACATTCTTTGTCAAGCATCTTTCAGTACTGCCACCTCCACACTACATTCCAGGCAAATATGAGCTCAAACAGTTTCCACACTGTGGAAAAGATGCTGCAGAGGTGCATGCTGCCTCAACAAGTCATTCTGCAGTAGGGTATTGTCAATGCAGTACTTGCTCAGTTTCTGGTTTGACATGGGACTCCCCATCAGCCAACTGAAAGCACAGGCAGAGCAAACTCATTTGCCTTAAGAATACCACACACAGAGGGGGCCAGGAAACCCCTGAATCCAAGGCTTTTCTGAAAAATAAGATATACACACATGCATTTAAACACAAAAAGACCAGCAGCTGTACAAACCTTCAGATAAAACAAGTTTTTACAATGCTGTAGCACAGCAAGGTCCAGACTGCTGGCAGGTAACTACAATTGGTCTTATTCAAAAGCACTGCAGTTCAACACATCTTGTTTCAGCTTTCACTATGAAATAGCTGACTCTGGAGTCTTAATGCAGAAAATCACAAGAAACCAATTCAAGCTCTCAAGATTGGCAAAACCTTGATCTCAGTGTCAATTAAATGAAACCCATATGAATTCTGACTTGTCAAGACTCATGGGAACATTTTCCATGGATTTCCTAAAACAGCACCTCTCTGGCAATAATAAAACATTCAAAACCATTGTGTGCTTTTTACTAGCAAAACCCACATCTCTTTATGGAAGGGATGCTTTCTCATTACCTCTGTTCTGCAAAACAGCCAGAGTTAAAGGGTAAGTTCCTTATTTTCTAAAGAGGTTGAAAACCTACTGTTCCTCTCTGGCAAAGAGTCAGATGTTGCTGCATGTCCAATGTTTCTCATTAACCTCTACCATGAAAACTACAAAGTTGTGAAATTAAGGCTGCATCCTAAACGGGGACTGCATTACTTCACAGCAGGATCTTTCTTATCCTGGTTGGAAAGAACAAATATGGACACCACCAGTCTAGTAAGCTTTGGTTACATCTATGGCTTTGCAGTAAAGACACGAACCTCTGGAGCCAGTGTAGCCAAGTTCTGGCTAGAGCATCTCCCAGGAACACAGCTGTCAAGCAAGACAATAAACAAACATACCCTCCATACTTTTTTGCTTCCTTCACTGGTTCTCCGTGAAAAACCTAACTTTAAACCCATATCATCAGCCAACACCTAGGCATCCAAGAAGCGAAATGACCACTTTATTCCCAAGAGGAGGTGAGAAGTTGTCAGGCAACCCGCAAAGCTTGGCAGAGTGAACGCTGCTGGCTGAAGGCTGCCCGTGGGCAGGGAGGTGAGCTCCTGCTCCCCACACGAGCAGGTGCCCAGCAGGTGCAGCAGCACTGCAGCTACCCCAGGAATCTCCAAGAGCTTGAAGCTGCTGAGCCAGCAGCAAAAACTCGGCTGGGCGTTTGGGAGAGGTCAAAGGGGATAGCCCCTGTGTCCGTGCCCAGCGCCCAGCTCCCAGCCGAGCTGGCCGCACGCGACCGATACTGGAGGCTGCCAGGAAGCAGGAGGCTACTTCCTCCTAGGAGAGAGGTCAGCCGCACCTTTGGGGAGCGAAACTCGTCTCCGCACGACTTCGCACCGAGCTCGGGAGAGCCCCGCGGGCGGGAAAGGCCACGGCGGAAGAAGAGCGTCCGCCCGAACCGGGCCGCCCCTTCCCCTCACGGCGGGGCCGCCGCCGCTCCCCCGACCCCGCGCCACCTTAACCCCGGGCGAAAGCCGAGGGCGCCTCCTGAGTCCCGGCCCCTGCGCCGCGGGGGCGTCCCGGGNCAGCAGCAGCGCCCACCGGCAGCGCCCGCTCGGGGCCATGGCGCGCTCTCCTCACCCTCCTCCTCCTCCGCCCGGGGACGTCGCGCCCACTGTCCCTCCCCTTCCGTGACACCTGTCCCTGGGCCGGGCGCTGCCGCCGGCTGCAGTCGCCTCCCTCTGTACCTGTACCCTCCGCCGGAACGCCAGACAAAATACCAGCCGGCAGCTTCAAGAACTGCTTTATATATATATGTGTAAAATGAAAAATATGTTTCAAAACATGTATTTATTGTATCAAAATAAAGGTTATATACATATATACATATATATACGTACATATATCTGTCCCGAGCACACAGGTGTATGGGAAGTTAGCCGAGCTGCGCCGCCCGGGGCAGCGCGCCCCAAGAGGGGGGCGCACGGGAGCGCATGCTAAAGACTGCGGGCGGGAAGAACGTCTGGGGAACTCACGGAATCACAGAATCGGTTCGCTTTGAAAAGAACCTCCGAGATCATCCAGTTTAGGCTGTGACCGAACACCGCCGTGTCAACTAGACCAGGGCACTGAATGCCTCGTCCCGTCTTTCCTCAAACACCTTTGAGGACGGTGACCCCATCCCTGGGCAGCCCATTCCAATATCTCATCATCCCTTCTGTGAAGAAATTCTTCCTGATGTCCAACCTAAACCTCCTCTGGCGCAGCTCAAGACTGTCTCTTCTAGACCTGTCACTAATTTAATTTTCCCGCTGAGTTCTGAAAGGACCGCGACCATGGCCAAAGCAGAGGTTACTTTAAAGAAAAAACCCGAACAACCCAAAGTAAAACAACCACCAGCCCCTGCAATTGGCCCGGTAGCGCCGCCGACCCGCCCGCTGGCTCCACTCCCGGGGCNNNNCCCCCTCTGTGCCCGCCCCCTCCCCATGGTCCCGCTGAGGCTCCCTCCCCTGCCTGCCCTACGGAGCGCCCGGTGTCCCTTGCCTGCCCTCTACTATCCCCGCTAAACAGGAATGAGTGTCTTGCAGCAGGGGTAGACCGTCCTGTACTTCATCTGAAATGTGGGACTTGTTGGGTTTTCTTCACCATGTGTGAGGCAGTTAATTTTATTGCCTGCTGCATTTGTGGTACTCTTCTCATACTCATTTTTATGGTTTTTCTTAACGCTATGAGTTAATAAGTAACTGGTGATGTCACCTGATCTTATTTCTGCTTAGTAGAAACCTGGTAACCTTTATTCACAGGGCAGGCTTTAATAGCTTGAAACTTTTGCTGGCATGTGGCAGAGCTAGGATATGTGGATCATACAGAGGGCTACTTTAGGTGTAAGACTGTAAATTAGAGTTAGCTTTATTTCTCGTAAAGAAATAGGAAAATACTTCACAAGTGTGCAACATAGTAATAGTGAGGAGAACAATTGCAGGGCTCCAGTCCATGTCTTTTCTCTCTCTGATGAGGGAGAAGGGAGCCAGTGGGGCTATGATAAAGATAATGTGTCTAGATCCTGCTCTGTAGCTTTATTCTTGCCGTCTCAGTCTCTGACTAGTAAATAATTTATATACTTAACTGCTGAGAGAATTGATACTTTTTGTTATTCTCCTCACTCTCAAGTCTTCTAGCTGTTGTAAGAGCAGCCATATTCTCTAGTACTTTTTATTTTTTCCTTGGGATCTTGGGTTGATTGCCTAAACTGACTTTTATTACTAATTTTCTAGAGCTGATGGATAATACAGACAGCACTGGTTTCTATGCCTGATTTACACTTTGATGTTTTTCTTTCTGTATATAAAGACTACAAGGCTTTAATTTTTTATTTTTTAATGAAAGTAAGTTTTGCAAGATTCTCCTGTTTGCCCATTTTGCACTCAATAAATTGCTGGTGTACTCTGATGTGATCTGAAGGCAAAAAGGAGTGCTAAGAGAGATGTCTGCTGTTTTTCAAAAATAAATGAAAGATTCAGAAGGAAGTGCTGAGGAGACTGTGTTTGAAAGTGAGTTAAAGAAACAGGACTTGGCAGATGGGAAGAAACCTGACACATCCAAAATAGAGCAAGACTTGAAGAAGATGCCTCACCCTGGAAGAGATGATCAGTATGGAGTTCCTCATGGCAAACACCCCTCACAATACTCGAATGCTGCAGCTGTGTTTTAGACCAGTGCTACCCCCAGGTCAGAAAGAGCAGAGAGTGCAGCCTGAAAGGCTCACAGTGCTAGGAGGAGTCAGGATTGGAAGTCCTGGGCCAAACTGAGTTCTTTCATGTGGAATGGAAACAACTAAAGGAATAACACAATCTCTCCTGAAAAAAAGAGCAAGTGTCTGTTTCTTTTTTTTTTCTACTTTTTTTTTTTTAATCCAAAGCCCACCAGTGGGTTAAGCTTTTCTACAAAAAATTAACACATTTTGGAATGAACCAGAAAAATAAAATCCTATGGAACCAGCACTATGTAGAGATATATTTTTAATCTCTTGCTTACTGCTGGTACTAATAGCACTGCAATTTTATTCTGCAGTAATAGTTCCCTATTTCTACATAAACTAAATTAGTGGTCAGAACTGATGATCACTCTTCTATGGATTTAAAAGCTGATAGGTGATGTCATTTAAGCACAATTAAACAGTTAATGCTGGGGCAGAGACAGCTTAAAATAACTGTTAGATATATTCTGTTTTCTAAAGTAAAATTGTAGGCTGCATTTTGATCATTATTTAATTTCCTGATTTTTATGCAGTTGAAGTGTCAGTCACAGAGTTTATAAAGCCAAGAACTGCATTTATGAGGCTTACACATTTAAACATCTTTTCTGGAAAGAAGAAAAGTGTAGGATGACAAAATAGAAAGTGGTGTTGTCTCACTGAATTCGTTTACATGTTAGCAAATAAACACCCATTTGATTTAATTATGCTGTATTTTGAATAAATGAGACAATTCTGAGATGAGAAATCACTTAATGTCCAAATTTCCTGAGAATTTTTGAGAGGCTTCCATATATAAAGATTCTATGTGGCAGCAAAATTGACAAACAGTTTTGAAATAACTGAAGTTATTTCAGTACCTGAATGAACACATTTCTCCATTCTGTGGCTTTTGAGAATGTAGCTAAGAAAAAGGCAATTTGAAAGAAAGTGGAATTTCGCTGAAATTCCCAGCTTGTAGCACTGTCCTCTGAAACAAGGATAACCTGAATTCAGTCCTGACTTGGAATGAGTTCCTGAGTTCTTGGAAATTATGAAACTGATGTGGATCTGATACAGTATTTCAAGTCAGTGACTTGATTTACTAGGACTAGGAGGAAAATGTACTGCCCTGGTCAGGCATTGGCAGAAAAATTATGATTGCTGACTTGTTTTTTTTTCTCACTAAACTTGTCACACCAGATCTACTTGTCGCTATCTCAGTTTTCAGTATCAAAAGGCTTAAATCTTTCTGATTTAGGAAATCTGTTGCAAAAAGCTCTGCTAACTCCCCGGAAAATAAAATTAACATTCAGAGAGGTACATGTCTTTGTCATGGTGAGCCTGCACAAGACTTTTCAGGATCAGCCAATTCATGAAATCCAGAATCTGCAGCCAAAGTAGACACGTTATCCCCTTGAGCCTCTTCTGAGCCCTTAAATTCAGAATTTGCTTTGGCACAGTGCTTGAATGCCATCACAAAAATGTGCACAGTGGACATTGCAGTATCTTTCTTTAATTAGAACCCAGATATCAATGCAAGCGGAAATGTTCATATCCTCTTTCAGCCTAAAGCATTTTCCAGATAGGAATTAATTTATAATGAAAACTATGATGGCCTTAATTTTTAGAAGATAAATGATTGCTAATTAGTTACAATAATTTGAAATTTTATAGCTCTTTTCTCTGTGGATATCAAAACACTTTGCTAAGATGGGTAAGTATTATTATCTAATTTTTCACAGGAGATAACTGAGACAGCCAGAGGTGAAATGGTTGATACAAATTGTACACGTCATTACTGGGTTTGGAATTAGAATTCAGGTCTCTGAACACTCCACTATCTATTTATGCAAATAGTCTATAACTATTTCTTCAACTTCAGTGATATCAGTTTTGTTACCCCATTAAAAAACTTATGAATTTAATTTAAATATATTGAGATATATTGCAATTGTTTTCATTTGTTTTCTAAATGTAAAACTTTCTGCTTGTCTATTTTCAAGGTTTTATCCAGCACTCCTAAAGGATAAAAGCTCATTCGTAATTCTTATGTGAAATTATGCAGGAAAGTCAGATTCTGGCAGATACTCAGGACTTTTGGGTGAAGATTGACTACAGAACAACAAGAATGACATATCTGAAATATTTCTTTGTCCTCTTCTTGTGGGTGGCATTTTTGCCACCTTTCCTGAAATATCGGAAAAGCCTGAAATTCCTCAAAATATTTTTTCCAAATGGGTTCTGACCCAGAGCTGGAAACAGGAAATGCATTTTTAGGGACTTCTTAGTGTCATCCAAGTCATGATTACAAATGAAGAGGGATTTGCTTGCATCCTCTCCACATTTCTTATTCTTAGTATTCATGTTTCTTTATATACAACTTTTGAATTTTCTAATTTTGGATAGGTTTTTTTTCGTACTGTAATATTGATGCAAAGTTGTTACAATGTGCATTTTAAGGTGTTTCATTTGGAAATTGAGAACACATAAGAAATCAAAAGGCATAAAAAATTTAGAGTAAGAGCAATGCTTATGCTTTTTTGCTTCTTTTTGAGACTTTTGTAAAAATGGTCAATGTGGTTGGTTTTTATATGAAAAATTTGGATCTTTTCCACTTCAGAGGAGAATAGTATCTAGTGAAAATTATAGCACCCTGAAAAAGATGATCTGAAAGATGAAAATCATATGAGGGAGGGGTGTTATTAAGGTGTTTAATTAAAAAAAATGTGTTAACTTTTAAATCTGTTTTCCATTATCATAAAATGTTTTGAAGAAAGTCCTTTTTTCTTAAAGATTCATCTCTCTTGCTTTTCCATTCAAGATATTAGGTGATCTCAGAATGTTTATCTCAGGATATTTTTGTGAAGTCCACCACAAAGGTGAAGGAATAGCCTTGTTGTCTCAAAAGCAGATCTCATCCCAGTATATTAAAGAGAAGCTCAACACATTTAAATCATGTCAGTTCCTGCCATTACACAATATTTAGATGAAAGTCTTGCTGTAGTAATTTCTTCAGAACCTGCAGTCCTAAAACCTGAGCCAATTAATTCACTCTACAAAGTAGGACATCTCTTTGGGTTATCCATATTTGTGTACAGGCAGAAGACAAATAGCGTCTTTGGGAATCTCAAAGCATTTGAGAGGAAATGAGAATGGTCTGACTGGCAAATAAAGGCAACAATACTAAAGGTTTGTCTTTACCACCACCAGGGAGAGAGGACATCCACATTTTCCAATGGAACCGGAACCAGCACAAGATGCAGAAGATGCAGAAGATGCAGAAGATGCAGAGACAGATCCCAGTGGTGAGTATTTCCTTGTTATATCGTGATTTCAGTGCTGAACCTACAGTAACTTCTGGCTTCTTCCACCACTCACCCCTTTCTTACTTCATCTCCAGTTCCTGCTCTTGGTGTTGCCAATTTTTGTTATTACTCTGGTCATAGTGAAGTTCTGGACTAAGCACTGTGCCTGCTGTTCCTGCTGTGCCTCAGCTCTCAAAGTCCCTTCCATGAAAATTTTTGCAGCTAGAGAGACCCTGTCTCTGTAGCTAATACTGAAATAATGTTTTTAACTCCACCAGACTCTTTCAGTCAGAGGCCAGTATTTTTCTTTTTAAAATATTTTTCATCTTGAAATGCCTGTCCAGTGTCTATTTCAGGTGTTCTGCATGTCATCTAACACACTAGATCCAGGTAGTATGAATAACAAATCCATTTTGGAAGGATTTTTTGATGCATTGCTGCATTACTTCTGGCATTTGTTTGATCGTCCTATTACATCTTTTTTCTGTTATAAGATGTGTTTGTTTCTTTCCTTCCCCTAAGTTTTAAATTACTGGGTTTTGGAAGTAAACTCCTGACACTTAATGCTAAACAGCAGGAAGTCTGTTGTTGGACAGAGGAGATTCTTTTACTACTACAGAACTATATATTTATTTAATATGGCATGTATGAGCAAATTAGTCAAATTCACACTAAGAGGCTGATAACAATTATACTTTGCAAAAGAAAACAAAACTAATGTTTCAAGGGAATCACCAACTGCAGAGGAACAGGAGGAAGAAGGGGAGCAAGTGGAATCAGACATTGAGAGCATTGCTGAGAGCTGGTGTTCACTGAGGAGATGTTGGCACAGACTTAAAGTCCCTCATACGTTCCTGTAGTTTTCATTGTTTTTACAGTTATTATTAGGAACAGCCTAAAACCTCAGACTGTAATCAGTAACAGTGGTTGTGTATTTCTGCTCCCTTTCAGTTGGCTTAACTTTGCTCTTTGCCTGGCTGGTCTCTGACCCCTTTGCTTGTTTCTCATGGCCCACCTAGGAGAGAAAAGGACAGGATGAAATGCTTACAGAACAGATTTAACCTGAGATAACCAACTCGAAACTACCTTTAATGAGTGCTTACGACTAATTGGAAGTCAAGTGAACAGTATTGTGCATTGCAATCCACCGAGGAGCTACACTGGGTCACACATTAGCAGTTTGCTTTCTTGAGGACAGTGGTGTCTTCTGGTGGTGCATTATATTTGGTTTTAATAATTATTTTGTGCAACAATAAGCATTCAATAGCTATTGAAAACAGACACTAAAATTGGTTTGATTTCTGAAGTGGGGACTTAAATATCAAGCAAACCTCAACTGAACTGCTTTAGTAAGTCTTAAAGTTTTAAAACCAGTATTTTTCAAATGGTCTCAAAATTTTTCTTGTTTAAATTCTTCAGTTTTGAATATTAACAGTGGAGTTTTTAAAAGCCTGAGGGAGAATTTGTTGCACTCTGTTCCAGGACAAGTAGTTACTAAGACATGGGACCCTTGTTTTGAGCTATGAAGTATTGATTGCTCTGTTAAAGGGGGCAAAGAATTGTGACTCCTTCCCTCTTATAGTTAGGTGCAAATATCAGCAACTAACCCAAAACATATGGTGAATATAAGTTTCTGTTGTGTTCCCACTTCTGAGGCTCAGAAGACAATTTTGACGAAGAAGATAATACTCAAATATCCTCAGAACCAGAAAAAACGCCTGGGAAGGTAAAAAAGAAAATAGATGAAACCTTCTTCTACACGTATGAAGATGTATATTCAGGACCATATGTCACTGACGACACTGAGATAGCCACTGACCTTCTTATTTTTAAGTATCCTTTCTGTTGAGCTTGTGCAAATTCAAAGCTAATGATATTTAATATGCCTTCTCAAAATTGTATTGGTCAAATTTGGAGTAGCCTATGTAGCATTAGTGAAATACATTTGGTTGAGACACAGGTAAAAATCCTGGCTACTTATGGTTCTGGTTGAATTTAATCTTAAATGTTGTCTTGACCTCATAAAGATTTGTTATTGGGCATAGTGCTTGCTATCATAAGTACTCCTACAGAACTAGATCATGGAGAAACTAATGTGACCAGGCAGAAGACTGGCATAAGAATATGCCCTGAAAAGCTCTCCCTTTCTCTGTAGCCACACTGGTGTTCCCCAAGAAGCTGAGGGGAGGGCAGAAGAGCTCCTGTGTACCTCGTAGTGGGGAAGGAGTGGGGAAGGAACCAGGTAGATTTGTATTCTGGTGCTCAGGAGATCTAAACTAATAGAATGAAGGAAGTGGTGCCCATCAGTTAAGAGCTACAATAAACTCTTTGGTAGGTATGGTCAAGTAGGGTAGGATATGATATGTGACTTTTGTATATGCTAGTGGTTTTCTCTGCAGACACGGTTCAGTTGCTATTGAAGACTGGATTTTCCCTTTTTTACATCTGCCTGTAAACAATTAAGAAGTGAGCTTGAAAACTTGCTTGGTTTTATCTCTTGGCTGTAGAGCAGTTCCTGGTAATCTGATGCACATCTTTTACATTTCATTCGAAAAGAGAACACAGATGAATTCCTTGCAGCTCCAAATGATCCAATAGATGCAAGAGATGTACCCATAGTGGAGATGAAAAGATGGGATATGAACTTCAGAAGGCCTTTACTTGTGCCTTCCTTTCAGTTATAAAGTCAAAATATATTTTACTTTCACTGTATATTGAAGAAAATTATCTCCTGCCATCAGGTTTAGTCATTAGTTTCAGGATTCCCATTTCAGTTTCAGTTTAAGCATTTCTATCCACTTAGTAAACTGTCTAAAAAGCCAGTGTCTAATCTTTTCCTTATTGGACTGTTCCCAGACATTCTTTTGGATATGACTGTACCAGACCTGTAAACCTGATGATATTGGATAGACATACTGTAGGGTATGTAGCAGGTAACCAGGTGATCCTCCAGAACCTGAGAACTAAGTATCAGAAACACGTCCGGAGCAGCTGTGGCGGTGGCATTGGGTTTATCACAGTATGGCTTTTGTTTCTTGTTTAAGAACTTTAGTCACTTTCTAGGAAGAAAATGTTTCCTTGGTTGTGGTTGCCAGATATGGGAGGCTTTTACAGTTGCACATGCATATACATAAGGAAGTATATGGTATTGATTAAAGGAGTGTGTGGACTATGCAGCATGGGCTTCTCATCCCATCAATATAATTGCGAGAGAACAAGTATCTCCACACCTTAGTCCCAGGCTCAACTACCTAGAAGGACTGACAAGTCCAGCTGGCATTAATTTTTAGCACTTTTACAGTCTTATTTAAATATTTTGGCTCATAGCAGTTCTTTTACTTGATTTTCAACACCTAATCTGTCCTAATCACAACTGATACTAATATAGAATCTTACTTGCAATTAAAATTTAGAAAATCAAGCTCCCACACAAATGAAGAGAAAAAGTATCTGATTTCACTCTAATAAACTTATCAAGAGCTTGAAGTCTCAACTTCTGTCTCTGAATTTGAAGCACCTTGCACTCTGAAAGCTCTGCCATATCTCAGTTTTATTGCACATGAGCGAGGCTTTCAGACTACCATCCTCAGACTGTCCTGCTTCATTGTAAGCAGCCTTTTCTGGGGAATCAGTGTACATTTTTACACTTTCAGAGTAGTGTCATTCAGGATAGCTTTTCTGCAGCTCTCTGCTGAAGTAGATGGCTGCTTACACAAGTGCTGCTATGGAAAGATTAGCTAATGGGTTGTAAAAGGACACATCACAAAGCAGATTGTTTCACTGTTTGTGATGATTCCACAATATACATGTGATATACCATTTTGTGTGCATAGTGGCTTCATTCTGATATTGAGCAATAGGTTGTCAGTTGTTCAGAATAAACACACAGAAAAATGCAATGTAGTATTTATGGCAGTATGTTTTGACTAATGAGTGGGTGAATACAATAACTCAGTAACTAGCAGGATAAAGACAAAGGTGCTATTATAGCATGCAAACGGACTTCTGCTTTTTCAAGGCACACCCTAGTAAGGAGTACTTTGCAGTAGGAGAAAAAGGAATGAAGCCAAACATTGTCATCTACACATATCCTTCGGTGAGGCCCTACAGAATACTGAAAGGTAGTGTAAAATGTTCTGTTTTCATTTTATACAGATGGACTAGTGTTTAAAGATCCCAGCAGATGGAGTAGTGCATCATTTTTAGTTTGGAAGGAAATAGAATCTTCTGACCCTTCACAGCAAAAATAGAAAGCATTGGTTTCAAGCTTTTTCATTATTGCATGGGATGAAACTTTTATTTCATAGAGATAACCAAGCTAAAGCCATTACCAATTGAAAAGAAAATAATTTCAGTGAATGTTGAGCTTCTTCTGAGTAGATTTTTGTGTTGTTTCTACCTCTTTACTGAGCATGTGTATTGGGGCTTGTACATTTCTTTAGGTGGAACAGAGGTAGCTTATGTTTTTGGTGATTTCAACCGTACTGGCACTTTGCTGGCCAGTGTTGGGAGCAGCCCTGACTACATGTTGACTATCTGGGACTGGAAACAAGAAGAGACTCTGTTGAGGTCAAAAGCTTTTGCACAGGATGTTTACAAGGTCATGTTTTCGGCTGAGAATGAAGAGCATCTAACTACAGGTGGATCAGGACACATCAAGTAGGTTTGCTGATTAGGATTAATAATAACACCTCTGCAGTCATAATACATAGGAGATGACTAACAAGAATGTATCATTAGCAAATATGTACCAATGAGGAATGCTATTTTACCTGGCCCTTACAATTACAAAAATGAGGAATTTCAATTCCTTTATCCAGTCAAACAAATCTTTTAATATCTTTGCTGTCCAAACGGGATGATGCTTGATGTTAAATGTCAGTACCTCTGGCTCCATTCTTGTAATTTCAACAAGCACTGGGAAGAAGTAATGAAAAATACTTATGTGTACATGTCTTCTATAGGATATTTGCCTTCTGTGCCTTCTGGGCTTTCTGCCTTTGATTTCTTGAGCTCATCCGCTCCTTGGACAGCCATTGGAGCTGGTTGCCAAGTCATGGATCAGAAACCCTCTGATCGCACCAAAAGCCTACAAAAGATGCTCCCATATATTCCCTTCCCTGCTAAGTTCATGGGTCCTTTTATAAAAAAGGTCCAAACACCCAATGACTTTAAACATTCTTTTTGTGTTCTGTGTTTATCCAGTACTCGAATGTTAACACAGCAGAGACTTATGCTATGAGTGGGATTCTGTTGTAATAAAAAATGATATCTTTAAAATTGTAATGCGTCTAAAGTTTCTTTGAATTTTAATGGGGAAATCAGATGAAAATCTGAGATTTGCTTTATAGTTTTGTTGCAAGGTGGGTCTGAAATAGCAAATGATTTATTTAGGTACAGAACCAATCTGGTTTAGAATGCATTATTTATGGAAATCTGACAAAACAAAATCTCTTATAAACTTTATTTTGAGCTGAAATACTACAAATTAACTCTGACATAGCTTTTATTACATTATAAATGTGACCTTTCACCCAAATATGGGCTCAAATTACAATTTCCAACAGTTGTCTTAAAAGTAATGTCTCCTGCACACACAGGAGACATTAATATTTAGGATAAAACCTTTGGCTCAGTGAGATTTTATAGTACAGTTTAATTCCACAAGAGGACTTGAAGTCCTCAGTCCCTTGGATTTACAAAACTGAGCATCATACACTCTACAGCAAGGATAAAATAGGTATCCCTAACTATGTGTATGGGTTTTAGCTGGAAAGATGTAGCTGTGGATTTTATACTTCTTAATTTTAAATAGTAGTTTAATCTTCATTCTGCCCATTCCAAATCCTTTTCCTAGCTTTTTCAGAGGAGTAGTATGGGGAAATGTCATGGCAAGGCATGGCAAGGCCTCACGGCAAGGCATGCCTGGTAAGAGTATTGCAATGTCTAAAAGGGATTGACCAGTGTTTAGGAAATCTTGTATCAGTCAGGGTGTGGTTTTTTGTACTCAGGTTCTGGAAGATGGCTCTCACATTAACTGGTCTCAAGTTACAAGGAGCTTTGGGCAGGTTTGGAAAAACCACAGTGTCAGACATTACAGGCTTTGTGGAGCTGCCCGATGGGAAGGTAAGTGAGAAAAAGTGACAAAAAGAAAAAATATTATGTACCCTTTTAGGCTTTGATATAAAGTCTGCTTTGTAAGTTAGAGAGTTACTATTTGCTTAAAAATGTTTTTAATCAGGCCTGTGATGCACTGTTCTAAGAAAATATTGCCATCAATTTGCTCAAACCCTGTCTTGCTTTGTAATAACTGGAAAATAGTTAGTGTTGTAATTCACAGAGAAAAGATCTGTGTTGGCTTAGAGCTGAGTGTCTTCTAATGTGAAAACATTAGTGTACAGAAATACAAAGACTGTTGGTCTTAATCTTCAACCATTTCAGTGCGTGCAAATTATGTCACATTGCTAAAAAGTTGAACCTCCTCACCCTTTCCATCTTCTCTTGCAAATGTTTGTACTTTGCCATTGATTTAATGCTTTCATGGAAGGAAGTCACAGATGTTAACTGGATTCTTGCCTGTGTTTGCACGATTACATCCAGGTGCTTACATACTTATCTTCATTTGCATTGAAGGTTGTCTCAGGAACTGAGTGGGGCAATTTGCTGCTTTGGGAAGGTGGCCTCATTAAAGTAGAGCTCTGTCAAGTTGGACACAAGCCCTGTCACGAGGGCCCTGTCAGCCAGTTAGTTTTTGATGAAGGAGAACTTTACTCTGTTGGAAAAGATGGTGTCATTCGGGTGAGTTTTTCTTTTGCTCTGCCTTTAGGTGTGCAAATGTATGGTCAGCAGGTAAATGTTACGTATGTCCTTTACCACGCTTTTGGAGGATATTTTGAAAAGCAGTTTCTTTCCTAAAATTATTTGGTAGAACAAAGAAAATAAGAGCACATCTCTACAGTGTATGTGTTTGAATTGGATAGCATGGCATGCAGTTTTCCTTGTTTAAAAGTAATAAATAAATCAGCTTTTACTTTAGTAAATCAAAATAATCTTCAGTGGTTTTCTAACAGCTTTGTTCTTGACTACATTGTAACATTTTATAATTTTCAAGCCTATTAACATCTGGTGTTATCTAAATCATAAAAAACAAACTACAGGAATATTTGAAATTAATTTTTGGAATGTTTAAAAGCTCAGATTATTAATGTTAAAATAACACAGAAATTAACTAGCATCTCAGAAATACATAACCTAAAATAAGGGAAAATTAAAAGAAAAAGCATCCTGAAGGTAACAATTAATGCTATAAATTAAGGTCAAAATGTTTTCCTTCTGCATAACACCACTTTCTGATCTCACCTGTCAATGATCAAGAATTTACAACCTTTTTTCCCCGCTCTTTAAGGGAGGACATGATGTGTCTTCTGCTGATGTGTGAAATGACACAGATAATCAATGGTATAGTGACCTATAGACAGTGGAGGGTTTCAAACACTGTTGTTATTGTGTTTTATACATTGGTGTTTCCCCTTAGGAAAATTCGCTTGATTATAAGTGTGGTAACTGATATGTTGTCCTTATCCTACAGAGCAGAACATGGAAGGGTTAGACTTCCTCTTATTTTGTGCTGCCTCAGTATGAGCCATGCTGAGTGCCCACAGATAACCGTTTATTCTGCATAGTTCTGAAGCTGCCATGTACAGCTCTGCTAGTGTCAGGGCTGAATTGAAGCTCCTGTCACTGTTCTAACTGTTCTAAGTTATGTTCAAAACAGTGATTTTGCTGTCTTAAATTTTGATTTTTCCATATTTATTGTGTATGAAAACAACCTGATTTTAAAAAAAAGAGCTTTTTTTTTTTTTTCTTTTTGCTTTTTTTTTTTTTTTCTTTTTTTAAATGCTTCCAATGCCATGAAGATGTGGAACTTTGAGGTTGTAGATACTGCTGATCGTGTGGATGACACAGGGTTAGTGGAGATGGAGCCTATGAATGAACTTTGGCTTGGCAAGAATGTCAGCCTGAATTTCATTACAAAAATTATTGACCGTGGACAGCCCTTCTGGTTTGCTCAGGTAAGACACACTCAGTTACATGCATCCCTGTGGAGAAACACAAAATGAGGGAGGTAATGGTGAGTAACAGCAGGAGTCTATTACAAATCGGTGTGTTTCTTTTTAGTGGAATTCAGTCTTCTTCTGAATATATAGAAAATAATCTTATCTACCTACCTACCTACAGTTTTGTTGGGTTTTTTTTAAACACTGAAACAGATTTCCTAGAGAGGTAGTTTAAGTTCCAAGCCTGTCAATGTTTAAGAGGCATATAACAAAGGCCTTTAATAATATACTTTAACTTTTGGTCAGGCCTGAAGTGATCAGGCAGTTGGACTAGATGATCCTTGCAGGTCCCTTTCATCTGAATTATGCTATGTTATGCTGTGCTGTGTTTTTAGTGTACAGTAATGTGTGAGACTCTGGTATAAAAATAGGAGAATGCCAAAAAGTACTGTCCAAGTTCTATTACCTTAAAGTGATGGATGGGATTCATAAAACCAACATCAGTGCATTTAGTAATTTCTGTTTCACAATGATAATCATTAAGAACTTTTTAAGAAGTCACCATGTGCAGTTTTATTTCCAAATTGAGTCTGAAAATATTCAATTAATGTTTTTTCTTCTTCAGGATACAAGTGGAGCAATATGGAAGCTGGATTTGACTTTTTCAAATATGGTAATTTTGGTTTTTCTTTCTTCTGATTTCTTCAGTTCATTTGCAATAGGAACCATATCCTGTTACATCCTGTGACTATACTGGTTCCATCTGGTATGAAATTTGTGTTTTAGGAATTTGCACAGTAGAAAATTGTAGTATTGAAACAGATATTTTATTTCATAAAAATTTTCTAATGTAATTGATTGTAATGATTGTGCAGGATGATAAAAAGGAATTTGATTTTTGATTCCTGAAATTTCAGTTGCCAAATGCAAGTTACTTTAAAGAGGTTTGATTCTATAAACTGGTAATGAAAGTTGCATGGATGCAGGAAATGAGTTCAAGGAGTGTTGTTACATCCTCTATAGATGGGTGTTTGAACTAATCCTTACTGTAGTCTTTAAATGACAGAAAGAACTAGAAAAAAACAAGAAGATGAAATACATTTGAAGTGTTTTATCCTACTGGTAACAGTGTTACTGCTGGAGATGTTTTTGATGGAGAAATAGATGACAGAGCTGAAAAAGTGGGCATTTAATTTTTGCTCTGGAACATAATAAGTAAATAGGAACAATCCCTTGCGGGGAATAAAATTCTAAGGTGAAAAGTAAAATATGTTCCAAGAATTTTATGGTAAATAATAGATGCATACTATACAAACTAATGTAAAAAAAATTATTGCGAAGTCTGTTATTCCTTGGATGATGAAATTATTTCCCAGGCAGCATAAGCCCAAGCTGGAGAGCACAAGTGTAAAATGCAGCATAATTTCTCTTCTGTTTTGCACTGCAGACCCAAGACCCAGAGCGTGTGTGTACCTTCCACTCTGGGGGGATTGAGGCCATTGGTGTTTCTCCCTTTACATGCCTGATGGCCACCACGGCTCTTGACCGTAAGTGCTCTGCTGCTTTCCTCTCATGCCACTGCCATGATTGGTTTTGAAGGGCAATGATGCTTGGTTTGGAGTTACTGTGTTTTGTATTTGTGCATTTGCTCTTGCAAAGTCACTTTACACACAATTGTTATTCCTGGGATAAGTTCTTTCATAGTTAAGGCAATTCATTAATGTTTTGAAACAATGCGTTAAGACTGCTTCATCCTAAGAACCTGGGATTTTTGCAACAGAAGTTTTTAATGAGAAACTTTGTAAATTGTTTGTCCTGAAGGAATGGCTGAAAAGGTGAGTCTGGTTTGAGTAACAGTGCTTGTATTCATTGCTGGGGTTTAATAAGTGTTGGGATTTTTATCTTGTAAGGAATACATACACTTCCAGCATTGTGTAAGCCATTGCAAATATTAATGTTTGTGCCTTTCTTAGAAAATCCAATACCTATTATGCTCTCATCAACAGATAACAAGCAATTACAGACATATTCATTTAAGTTGTATAAATATTGGTGTTTAGGCCTCTCAGTGTTAGCTTTATTGTGCTTTGAAAGAAGAACTACTGGCCAGAACACTAACAATGTCATTCACACTGTTCAGAAAACACTACAAGGTCTTTTAATTAAATTCTTGTCAGTACTGTCTTGCAATTTGTTTGTGTTATACAATGCACATATTCTTCTAGCCTGAAGACTAACTCCTACCAGTTGAGCAAATGACATTTCACATAAATGTCAGTTGGAATGGAATTTTATGCAATCAGTATGTGTGCCTATTAATCTGTTAATTTTCCCTCTGATGAAATTGGATCTTTTGTGGACAATCTCCTATGTTTTCCTCCCTTTGAATGTTTTCCTCCCTAGGCAGTCCCAAGTAGTAGCCTATCATCTTTTCCTATGTTGTCAGTACAGATTTTCCTTAGATTATGCCACAATTCCGTGTTCACTTGAAAAAACATGTAGATTGTCAGCGTGGGACTTCTTATTACAACGCTCAACCTCGACAACTCTTGATTCTGTATAAGTTGAAGAGTGAAGAAATCATATATTTTGTTCATGAACACCATGCTAGCTATGGTACTCTGTAACCATCAGTCATCTTTCATGCAGGCATTTTGTTACTCGAAAGAGAAAACATACATTTCATTTAATAATCCAGATTTTAATTGAAATAAATAGCCATTTCTCCATAAATCCTTACATGTAAGTAACATTGCAAGAAATGAATTCTTACTGTCTCCTTTCCCCACAGGGTCAGTGCGCATCTATGATTTCGGCAGCAACAGCCAACTGAGTGTAATCAAGTTTAAACAGGGAGGAACTGCGCTGACATGGGCACCGGCTGTTGTGAGTTTTTCCTAGCATGTTAGCAAAAATTCACCAAGGGGCCCATGAGCCTGCCAGCATCCAGGAAGCTGCTCACCAAACAAGACATTAGAGGTCACTTGTTAGGCCACAGTGGAATTTACTGTGGCAAGGTGTATAGAAAAGTTTGTGGGGTAGTATGTTTGTATACAGTATGGGAACAGTTTAAATTTACTATGGGTTATCTGGTGTCCTACTTTGTGCCTTCCTAAGATTTTAAAATCAGATCTCAGTGTGCAGTAGGGGAAGTAGTCTGAGTTTGTAGACTAACAGATTCTATTTAACCCACACAGTGCAAATGTCAATTAACATGAGTTAGTTAACACATTTTGAAATGACAACCCAGGCAAATCACAAACATTTGGAGATAAATCATTAAAAACTGTTGCCAGAACTGATCATTTGTGGAGTGTGGAGTCTATCACTTTTAGACATATTTGCTAATTTTAATTAAAATAATGTCTAGTTATGTTCTTGAGAAAACATAGCAAGCCTGGTGGGTTAATTACAAGCAAATTTAGGAGGCAAATAATTACGTGAATGTTCAAGGTGATGATTCCACTGGGAGAGTGCCTTTATTTTATAAAAATATAATTCTGGCCAGGCAGGCTTTCAGAGATGCTGTTAAGTGGTTACCTGTACCTTCATGAGGTAAGCTGTCTGCCACAATAAATTGTACAGCATCACTAAACGGACTCAGTTCAATTTTATGAAAGTTGTTACTAAACACAATCCGAAAAATAAAGGGTGCTTAGTCTATCCAGCTGCATTTAAAATTGCATTAGATACTTGGTCACAGTTTAAAGTGTGCAAATGTATTTTAAAATCTGTGCTATTAATCTAAGAAAACTTAGTCCAACATACTTTGAAGCATCTGTATACCATAATCACCTCATAGGCAAGCTAGCAGTGTCTTTGTTAGATAACTGAACACCAACAAGACAGCTTGTAATTGACTTCAAGACATTACCATGTATGGCAAATATCAGTTAAATCCACAAGTCCAGCTATATCCAGCTAAAACACGGGCCTGTTTCTGCTAACCTTTATCACAGTTCAAGCCTCTCTTAGTTTTTAGCAATTGGCTTACCTACAGGACTTATGGCAAAGACTCCTCCTCCTTTCTATCTCAAGTGGCTGTCCCTGTTAACTCTTGTACTTTATATGGACTCAGCCAAATCCAAGCCTGTGCCCTGACCTCTTAAAACATCCTACTTAGGTTTGGTACCTCATATTATATTCAGGGTAATGTAATTCCTTTCTTTGAGTTCCAGCTCTTCTGCTTAAGAAGCTACTGATATATCTTTATGTCAGTATGAATTACCTCTTCCTCAGACATTACAACCACATCCTCATTAACATCTTCAGTCTCAGCGGCATGTTATCACTAAAGAAACCAAAACACAATCCGAGCAAAAAATAGGTCCCAGTCTTCTCTCTTCCTTTATTGGTATCACATAGGAGAGAATAATCAACATTTCCCATGTATGAAATATTCTTTGTGCTTTAGCAACACTTCCATGTAAGGTGAGTTTAAAGATAAACACCAGAGCATGTGCCATATGAATGATTCTTCTAAGCTCTCAGATGTTGACTGTGATTTTTTTTTCTTCATATCACTTACAGGTAAATCCTGAGGGAGGTCTAATTGCTGTGGGGTTTGAAGATGGTGTTGTCCGCATAATTGAGGTTTATGATCCCAAACTGCTGCCTGGTCATGCAGGACAGGCCAATGAGATTGCAGAGATAAATCTGAAACAAGTTTTCAAACCTCATGCTGCTGCAGTCACAGCCCTGGCGTATGAGCGAAGCGGAGATGTGTTTGCCACTGGGGTATGTATCATTTAGTTTGGTTGGTTTTATTAATCCACAAATGTAGAGCCTTTTAAAAGAGATAAGGTAAAGCTTGTTTACTGACAACACAGTTTTACTTCTTTTGCTGCTGGTGATTGCTTGTTGTAGTTCTCTGTGCTGGTAGAAGGATCTGTTTGCACTCACATCTGTTTTTCTGAAGGAAAGCAACCATGCAATTCACACAATTAATTTTGTGAATTACTGGACTGTTTAGTGTGAATTCTGTAATCCCCTTTGAAGATGGATTTGCTTCATTTTGGAATTAGTTTAGTAGGATCTTGGAGTTAGTAAAAGCAAGACCGTGGATACACCACATTGGCAGCAATCCAGCTGCTACCCAGCACTGCTTGGCCTTACCACAGGGTCAGTCAGTCAGTTTGTCATTATGCCTGGTAGTCTTTGAGATGGTTTCCAGTTAATGTGGTGTCTCTTTTAAAAAGCTAGTCCTTAGCCATGATCAGTGCATTTGCAGTTACATGTTCCTTAGGCTGAATTGCCATGCATTTCATGTAATATAGGATTTAAGCTACAATGAATCATGTTGTGTACCAGTTCTGGAACTTCTTGTTAGTTCGGGTAATCAGCTTGTGCTGCCTTATCTGAAAAATCAGCCCTGAGCCTGAGATTTAAAGGAGCTCCTGGGGCAATGGGCAGAAAGCACATGGCAGTTGATGCCAGAGGAGGCCCATGAGAGCAATTAAGAGCTATGGGTGCAACATGTTTCTTGGAGCAGCATGGGCAGGATTTTTATTTCCTCCCAGTAATCATCATGGAATTCCAGTCCTAAGTTCCCCTGTTTAAACACAAAAAGATGGAAGTATGTGCTTATGTCATAAAGTGCTTAGAGTCTTTTGAATTTTTGGTCAGCTTTGATTCAGTCATCATCTTTGTTTGTTTGTTTTTCCTCAGAGTAAAGACAAAACAGTTTTCTTTTTTGCTATTGAGGATGAATACAAGCCTGTTGGATTCATCCGTGTCCCTGGGCCTGTACAGGCATTACAGTGGTCTCCACCTTCTCATGTGAGTAATGCATGTTTGTTTTCTTTCGTTCCTAGCAGTGTTAACATGCCATTTTAAAAAGAATTTCCAGTCAAAATAGATGAAGATCTATGACTCTAGTCATGTCCTCTATAGACAATACAAATAATGTTTTGCTACTTTTTTCTTCATGCTGCTTCAGCATGACAGATAATAAGAAGTTCTGTGTAGCTGTATCTCTGGTTCAGTCACTATGGCCATATTTTGGGTTTTGGATAATGCAAACTACAAGATTTTGGTGTGCTTTTTGAGCCCTTGACTTTAAGAAACAATCTGATTCCTTAGCTTTTGGAAGGTCTGATTCTCTTTGACAAAGAAGTTATTTGGCTGTTACCGTCTGTGACTCTTGCCTATATTAAAACAAGCTTTTGAAAAGCTTTTTGACAACATTAAGAAGGATTTTGGGTGCTTCTTGAAATTCACATTCTGTGTTTGAAATGTGTCAGAACATGTCAAAATAGGTTTTTGCTAATATTTAAAAGTGTTCTAGGGTTAGGGTAAGATTTGAAATTTTATTTGGTCCAGTATCCTTATTTAGAAGAGAGACTATTCATTATATTTAGATGCTTGCAAGATATATTTTACAGGTGCATAGTGGCAAAGGGTTGGTATTTCCACTTGTTAATTTGAACTGCTAAAAACTGGCAAAAGGAGTCTTATTGGTACGTATTCTATAGAATTTCTAGAAATCACAGATCTTGATCTGACAGTTGCATTTTGAGTCCTTTCCTTGAAGACAAGGTACTCCTCCTTACTAAAAAAGCACCCGTTGTGTCTTGGATATGCTAGATTCTCCCTGAGTAATTTTCTCTACTGTGGTATGCCCCTGTTTCTAAGAGGCAGGAATTTGATCTTACCTTCTTGTGTTGCTAATAACTCCTCCCTTGACCCAAACCCTAACTCCACCCCTGTGGTACCTATAAAACCCCATGGCCCTGGGTCTGCTCGCTCTCTCTCGCTTGGCTCTCTGGGCTTCGCTTGGGCTCCCGGGCCTCTTCCTCCTGCCCCTCTGCCCCACCCCAGCACGGGGTGTAGGGGGGAAATAAAAAGAACCCTCTTGCTAAACAACAAAGAGACTCGTCTCATCTGTTTCCCCTGCCGTGGGCCCTGGACAAGATCCTCACTGTAGCCACATGCTCCTACACTCTACCAGTATCTGGCCTCCATTGCTACGTGAGAACACACTTGGTTAACACAGTGCCAGCATCTGGGTGTCACACTACTTCTTTTTTTTTTGTTTGTTTTACAGATGCACTGGTGATTAAATACATTACATTTAATGAATGCATTTTTAAACTGAGATCCTATAGACACAGGAACCATATCATTCCTAGTTTGGGTTTCCATAGCAACTCTAATATGCCCTCTTTGAACATTTTTAGTGATGGGTCAGACAAAATAAGCCTCTCTCTTTTCTCCAGATAGCTTATGAAAATTGAAACTAAATACAGACTTGTCTTTTAAAAACTCAAAACACTGAATAATTGTTACCCTCACCTCACCTATTCTTCCTAACTTCACATTTTAAAGGACTTCTCAGGTGCCAACAGAAAACAAACAAACTGAAAGGTAAGTAGCATTTGGCAAGACTTTGAGCCAAGTCTTGATGATATAAAGGATTTATTACTATGGAAATATATGAAATTATCAACCCAAAACCTACTAAGTCACGCGTGAAATACATCTTTTAATTTAACCAAATTTCCAAAATATCATCATGCTGCTTTCAAGCTAAGCAGTGTCAGAATTATAGCTGGTTTGGACACAGCAAGGATTCCTTCGCTTTGCCTAGCAGAAAAGAAGCTCACTGATTTCTGATGTCCATTTAAAAGTGTCTATAGAAATAAAAGCACAGGTAAGTGTGGCTGGAGTTTGGCTTTGTGCCTATGCATCTGCCTAACCAACTTTTCCTCCCATTTGTCTTGATTCCGTTTATACATCTGCCCTATATTTGTATTTTTTGTGTTTTTATACAGGACAAGAGCATGCTGCTCATCCTTTGTGAGAATGGCTTTGCTGTCCAGGTTCCTGCCCCTCTCAGGTTCTTCCCTTATAGGAAGCAGGATACAGTGACCACCTATCACATAAAAAACCTGCCAACACAGTACTTCCATTTTTATAGTATTAAATCCCAAATCAAGGTAAAAAACTCTCCTGTGGCAGAATTTAATCTTCTTCATTGTGTCAGGTGATCAAACTACCCAGAAGACTTTCTAGTCCCTGTATTTCATCACAGGGTTTTTGCTAAGCTCCTTGAAAGGGAATGCCAGGTAGAAGCCACTTGTGGCTTGAAATTACAAGTTGTTTTTGGTTTATTCAAACCTACATGACACTGAAATCATGAGTGGATTTTGATTATAATTAGAAGACAGCATTAGAAAAAGGGAAAGATAGTGCATTAGTTCTCTAAATATTTTAATTTTGGTAATTTTCATAGAAAGAATATTTCTTGTGGTTGATATTGGCCCTATAGAAAATTCAACTGTTGTAAAACTCCCAGGTAGTCGCCTTGAAGCAAACATGAAATATATATATATATATATTTAGCAGTATTTCTGACTTTTTAAAAATGTTTTAAGTTTAAAGGTGTGCATTTAATTTCTGAATGACACTTAGTATTTAAAAAGAGTATGTGGGACCAAAGGAAAAGAGTTATGCTAACTCACAGCTGTAGGTAGTTTTGTGAAACTAAAAAGCAAGCTGATGTTAGGCTCAGGAGAACTCCAGTGAGCAGGCTCTCAGTTTTTTACTCAATCCACTACAATCCAACAGCCTCTCTGGTTCTGTTGTTAGCCTGTGATTTCTCTGCCTTCTCTGTTAACTGCTCCTGTATTATTGAATGTCAGGCAAAGCTTCATTTCCTGTTATAACTTGGAGGAAGTCAGCAGTCAGGAGAAAGATTTCTAGGTGTTTTTTTCACAGCAATATCTATAAGAATGATTACAAGACATGCATATGAAAGGAAAGATTAAGGTGTGTAGAGTTTTATTAGTTTTCTTGTTTTTGTTTGTTGGCTGTTTTTTTTTTGTTTTGTTTTTTTAGTCAAATGAGAATAATAATGTTGAGAAAATCACTAAAAATAAAAAATGTTTCTACAGAGAGAAAGAATATTAATGGCTCTCTTTTTTACTTTGGAAATAAATAATAAGTTACAACAAGGATGTTTTAATGCAAGGAAAGATTTCTCACAGTAAGGGTAGTGAAGCACTAAAATAGTTTTTATAGTCTGCAGAGTCCCTAGAACAGGAGATTTTTTGAAAGGTAAATCAGACAAGATCAACTGATAATATTTAAGGGTTTGCTAGTTTGGCTATCTAATATCTTCTTAGGAAACTACTGTTTTAGAGAATGTTTGATACTTGTTTATGCTACAGTAGGCTTGAATGGAAGAGAATTTTAAAAGTTTGATAAATCTTTCCTTTTGCTCTATACCAATGATGCACTAGAACTTAAGTTCAACTTTCCAGTGCTTTTCTTTCTCCAGGGCAGGCAGGGGACAGGACTTAGGATTTCTGCAAGAGTAAGCATAGTGGTGAAGATTTGGAATAATCTCTCTGAGGAAATGTTGAAATCTGCTTGTCATTCAGAATTATTTCTGTTTCAAAGGACCAAGAGTAAATACTTCAGAGGAGGGAAATGGGGACATTTCACTGGAGAGTCCCATGAAGTCTGGTTGAGCTCTGCTAAGTTGACAGGAAAGAGATTTCTGTAGATATTCTGTATGTATAATGCTAGGACCACCTTGGATTACATTTATGAGACTACTTCAGTCAGTGATGTGTGGAGTGCCTTGGTTTCATGTCTCTGTGTTTCTCTGCTTGTTGTAATAGTTGAAAGACGAGATTGCAAGGAGAGAGAAAGAAAAGCAGGAGAAGGAGAAGGCAAGGCTTGAATGGATAAAGCAGCAAAAGGAGCTGGGACTTGAGGCAGAAGAAACTAAAGAGGAAGAACCTGAAGAAGAGCCATTGCCACCTGTCTACATACCAGAGGAGCCCAGTCCCATCCTCTGTGGCTTTTATGCAGCACCAGGAAAATTTTGGCTTTCCTTGGTAATTCAGTTTTTACTTCATGTTGATGGGATTGCATGATGTGACATCCTTACCCTTTGAAACCTGTCATCCCTGGGACATCAAATTCCTTTCATCCTTGACAGTTTCAGTGATTATTGTGAAGTAAACCAGTAGTGTCTCTCCAATTCAGATTGTTTGGTAGATTTCCAGTAGGTGCCCTTCTTGGTGGTGCCTGAATGGGCACAAAGACTGAGCTGTTCCCTCACAAGCAGAAGGTAGAATTTTATCATAGTGGTAAAATGGCTTTTAATGCCAGAGATTATGACAAACTTCTGTCTGTGGATAAATAAGATCTCCAGGTGTTTGGAAGTAGAATTTTCTAACCTACCACAGATCCTTAAGAAAGGAAGAATTATTCTGAAATTTGTGTTTGCCTGGTCAGCTGCTTTAGTTTTGTCACCATTTCCTTATGGTCCTTCTCTTCTTCAGGGGGGGTACGACTCAGGGTTTCTCTATCATTGCGAATTCTCACATGATGACGAAGACCCTGAGAAGAGGAAAGATGAACCCTTTGAAGTGATTCCTATGGAGAACACTGACAACAATCCCATTCACCAAATCTCCTTCTGGTAAAACACTGTAATGTAACAAATAGCTCTGGGATAAAACTTGATGAAATTGAACTTGGAAGGGAGGAGTGTATGCTCCCTTTTCAATTGTGGCTCAACTCTAGTATACACAAACTCTCTCTGGTTTTCCTGGCACTGAGTTTCACTTAAAATTCCTAGTGGACATAGCTGGGCCATGTGTCTGACAATAATTTTAAAAGACCTTCAAAGATGAAAAAGTGAGATTTCTAAGGAAGTACTGACTAGAACTCAATCTCCCTAGACTGTAGAACTCCAGGAGAACCATTAGGAGTCCCTGCATATAGTGATCACCAGAACAGCAGTTCTTTATCATAGTTAGCAAAGAGAATTAGAACATGGAGCAGTCAGTCCATCCCTCTTGTGCTAGTAATATAGGCTTCTCAGGACATTCTGTGAACTCTATGAATGGAAAGGCTGGATTCTTTTCAGACTCCCAGTATTAGGTTCCCTGTAAGAATAGGCATGTTCTGCATCAAAAGGAGGCAGGTTTAATTCAGGCTTTATTCTACTGCTGGCTACATTCATCACCATCTGTACTAAATGAGGAGGAGGAAGAAAAAACTGCTTTTCTAGCTTTTAACTCGGTGTCTACTACACTGCCCAGCTCAGGGCTGAGACTAGTTCTAAGATACCTGGCAAGGGCTGGAATGTCCCTGAGCAGCCAGTTAGCTGCAAAACATTTCATAGTAGAATCACACATACTTTAAATGGTCCGAATACTTTCCTTTCAGCTTCCAAACTTGGGGAAGTGATTTCTATTAAGCCAGATCAGCTCTTTTCATATTTTGAGCTTACTTGTTAGAAGTTGCTGCTATTACTGTTTCTTGTTGTTTATTTAATAGTGCCCATACCCCCCTGATGTTCTGCGGGATGCAGGATGGCTCGCTGCGGGCTTATCCTCTCGGTGAGAACGGCGTCTCAGTGGGTGCTCTGAAGGACTACTGGTACCTTAATGTGCATGATAATGATAATGGGCAGATCCGGGGCATCTGTTGTAGTCATGATGATGGGTGTCTGATTACCTGTGGTGGAGATGGAAACATTTTTACATTTGACCTCTGGTCAGAGGAAGAGCTTCCCAAAGAGCTAAAAGTCACAATCCCCCCTCCTAGGGTAAGTTGGTACCCTCTTTCACTGAATTAGGTCTATTTGGTATGAAACTACCTAGATGGGCAAACATGGTTCAATTCCTTTTCTTAATGATCTTTCACAGCAAAAGCTGAAGTTTCCCAAACTATTTAGAGGAATAGCTCTTGCAAAATGTTCCCTGATAAATGGGCTTTGGGACTGCACTGTTCCTTCTCAGTGTTTTGTGTTTTTCTCCAAATAAACATAGTATGTATTATTCATATGTAATATTCTACCAGTGCTTTCCCACTCAAAGGTGTAGTCATGCATATTCCTGGAATGAAAGAATTGCAAGGATTTCTCATACTTCATACCTTCCTTGGGTTTAATTCCAGTAAAGTATGATTCTGCTCTGGATGGGGATTCTAGAAATACTGTTGGGAGAATACTAAATATGTAGTTTCTCCATACATGTAGTACCATTCATCTAAAATTCACAATAGATTTTTTAAATTTGCAAGATAGCACAACATGATGCTGATCGCATTGCTCTTTCACTCTTGGGCAGCATTAGTAGTGAAAAATGTACAGGTGCCCTGTACTCAGTGCAGAGCTGATCCTCTCTAGCACGTTTAAACAGGTGACACTGGAACTCAGAAGCAGTTCTACTGATACTGCACAAGAAGAGGGATGTCAACTAAAATGTCCAGACTTCACTGAATTTTTAAAAAGTCTTAAGAGTGTCTGAATTAAATAAATATAACTTGAAAGAAGCAGTGAGAGCTGTTGAGTAAAGAAGTGCCATTACGCACAATAAATATTACAGTAGGCATACATTCAGTAGAGTTTAAAAATCTTGAAAGTGTCAACATAAATCAAACTTTTAAATATGTTTTAATACTGGTTGGTAACTACATTTTGAAGGATGCTTGGCAACAGAGACAGAGGAAATTGTTATTTTGGTCATTCAGCTAAATTGTTCATGACTAGTTGGAATTCTTTACCAGTATGACAAGAATATATAGCACTGAGAAAAGAGCCAGAGTTATTTTCTGTAAGTGAATGACTAGAACCTTTGATATCAGAGCCTTACTAACTCCAGTATTACAATAAATTATTAATATACAATTATAAAGCATATACAAAGATTTATTGTTTTGAATATGTAAATAGCTCTATATAAAGACCTTTATGGTCAGTTCTATTGTTCAGCCTAACAACATTGCTTAATGACCATTCTAATAGAGTTTTTCCCTTTTCAAAATATATGTTCATTAAGTATCTATTCTAGTTTTAAGTCATGTGGAAGATTAAAAAAATTCTATCTTCATTAAACTTAATGAGATTCTTAGAGTATCAAATACAAATCATCTGAAACTAATTGAGTTAAATTACAGATCAATTAAGTACAACTAAATTGTTGGGTGATAGTCCCCCCTCTTTTTTCAGAGCATGATTGCCTAGGGAAATGAAGCTTGTGCTACTGCAATGTCCATCCATCTGTTATTCTTCACAGCTAATAATTGTGAATCCATTATGCAGTCAGCAAAAGCCAACCAGATTAATTACAGATCTAACTTGGAATTAGCCCATGACACACTGACTCTTGTCAATGTGGCAGTGAGGGGAGACAAGAGAATTGGGCTGGGGGGTAGAGAACCAAAGATGTTACGGGACAGAGTGAACTTAGGGCAAGCAATGATGTAACGATTTATGCCACTGGGGAGGTTATAGGATCTGTGTTCTCTGTCCCTTATGTTTCATTAGTTCTTTTACATGTAAACCAGCTTCATTGGTTTTTTTTCTGCTTGAATCATTACAATGTAATATTTAAGGCCCATGTAGTAATATTGACAATGAAGATTTCTTTTGTTTTTGTGAGAGGTGGTGAGAGCTCTGTCTTAATGTTTATAAAAGCTTTATTGTCTGTTGAAACTATAACTGCTTGTTTAAAGACAAGACAATGTTTTTATTCCAGAGAGGTCTTGAGAAGGAGAAGGCTACTGAAGATATTAAGGATCCTGATGCCTTCACGTAAGAGATGCTTAGATAATGATGAAAGAGATTTTTGAGTATTGGTAGCTCTTTTCGCATGTATTTCTTTTTGCCTACAAAGAGGAGGGACAAGTTGATCACCCTGAATTTGGGTAATTTATTTGTGAAACACACAGTTTTTTCAGCCTATTTCATTTATTTTTCTCTAGAAATAATTCAAATATTGTACTATGAGGCAGTTAACTTCAGACTACAGAGACAGCAAAAGGTCAAAGCCCCTTGATGTTAGGAATGTACAAATATACAGGAAGATGATTCCCTTTTAAGTTACTTTAAGAACCATTGAGTTCACTGGGAATTTAGGACCCTCAAGGAAATCTAAAAGGTCATATAAACTGTAACCTTTAAACTCTTGCAGTGAGATAACATAATTTCCTTTTTATGAATTTTCAGTATTGAGGAAAACAAGCAGAAAAAGGAGCATGAACGAAAAATGAAGGAAGCTGAAGAAAAGAAAAATAAGAAAAGAGAGGAGTTAAGTGCACTGAGACAAGATTTTGCTTTTCTCCTTCAAAAGAATAAGGAGTTGCCCAAGCACATGCAGTTGCGCAGAGAGGTACACCTGGCTTTTATTAGGGTCATTTACATTTACAGGGACCTTCTTCTAAAATATTGCTGCATATCATGTTGGGGTCAAAGATGTCCAATGCCTCGAATTAAGGTAGTTTTAAGAATATATAAATTGCTGGACTTCTGAACCACAGCTGAATCACAGCTGATTATTTGTGCCAATTAAGAAGCACAGGAAAAAAATGTGGTTCTCTGTGATAGCTTCTGAAATAAAGGATAGTGTTGATGTGCATGCAACTATGGCACCTAGGTAAAAATATTTATTATGAAGACCTAGTAGCCAAAATAATGTGATGCTGGGTTTTCCATCTTCCTGCAGGAGTTTGAGATGGACCGTAGGATATTTGAAGAGCTGGATAGGCAGACACTACAGAGAATCCAGTTAGTGCAAAAGCAGCTGGCTTGGGAGCATGAGAAACAATTCATTGGGTTGCAGAAACTACAAACACAGTAATTACCACTTTTCTTCTACTTCTCTCCCTGACCTTCCATGGGGCTTATTGTCTATGAAGCTGTACCTCCCACAAGAAAAAGGAATGTAATTTTTTTTCCCTCTCTTTCATGTAATCAGTATTTCATCTATTCTGATTCTGTTCTTATTTAACTTGGAACATATATGAGAGTATGTGTTCATATTTATGTGTAATTACTTCTATTGAATCTTTGGTCAAAATGCAGATAGTCAAATGAAGGAAATTACTTCATTCTGATTCACTTCTATATGAAGAAAGCTGGTTGAGACTATTTGCCTGGGATTTTGCCAGTCAGTTCACTAAGAACAAAGAACTTTTACTGAAATGTACTGAACGCCTGTTTTTAAGACATGTTGCGTGTCTGTCAGATATTTTAATGTCATTTTTGACACAATGTTCTCTATACAATTTGAGGTTAATAAACAAACTTTCTCAAGAACACAAGTTTAAGCATGAGGTGCATTTTGAGTCGGTCTTCCTAGATTTAGGTAAAAGCAAAAGATGAATTAATAAAATAAATATACAATTAAAAAAACCCTTAGGCACACCGAGTATGTGACTGAGAAAAAAGAGAGAATGAGCATGTTTTTGATCAGTCCTTAATGGAAGATGAAATTTACTATCATGAAGAACCTGGTGAAAGTTTCAATATTGGGAAAAGTCTTCATGTGTTTATTCTTGAGCATCTCCATTCCTAGTATGGATAAAAGTCAATAGATAGTGTCAGATGTCATCATGCTATGCAATTACTTACTGACTTCTGGATTTACATGTAAGGATTGGTTGTGCAATATGTAAATTACACTATTCATGCCCTTTTGGTCAAGGCAAAAAGGTATGTTGTGCCCACTGACATCAGACAGTTTTGTCTAATTTGGAATTACAGGTTTCGTGACTCTCTGGAATTTACTCTCACTGTTCATGCCATTCAAAGCAATCATCAGATTTCGACCTACAGACTTCTAACAGTGTCTGAGGAATACGCCCACGATAAGAAACATGAGGACGACAGCAAGTGGGCAGTACTTAAAGAGAAGTGGACAGGACTTAAAGAGGCAGAACCAGCAGAAGAGGAGATCCCCAGAGAGACAATCCCTGTGCACAGAGGTAACGATAACAATTTAAATCTTTCAATAATATGGTTTCTGTCTTTCATCTCAGTTTGTGTTCCTGAGTCCAAATTAAAGAAATACACATGTAAGTGGAGGTAAAGAAATATAGCTGTGATGTGGATTTTAGTACCTAAATACAAAGTAACAATCATACATAGTTTTACATGTTTAGATCAATGTCAGCAATTGTCTGTCAGCCCCATGGGTAGAATGTGACTAAAAGTAAAGTCAAAGAACCTGAATACTTTCAAAACATCCACTACAATGGAACTATCCTGTTTTACATCAGTTCTACAGGAGTTGTCTGACAACTGGAGTTTCCAGCAGCTGGGACTGCACTGTGCTGCATGGTAGTACACCTTCACATGGTTATATTTTGTTACAGGAAGTGTAGCTTTTGAGAATGAGACTGAAAGGCTGAAGACACCAGAGGTCCGAAAGCCAACCACACGTTATATAGAAAGCAGACGTCAGAAAATCAGACGACTTGTTGAGAAATATGATGCACTGAAAGCCAAGATCATGAAGAGGAGGGCAGAGTGGAATGAATTGTGAGTCTTGAACTGGACTCTGTTCCCTTTTAATTCTTCTTGTTTGAGGTCAAGTAATGTTCTTTAGCTGTCATATGGCACTATAATCTCCCTGCTTAGGTTTTTATATTCCTAACGGTTGTTGTTGTAGCCTGAATTGCTGCTAGAAAAGTCCAGGGTAAATAAGCAAGAAGGGCCTTTGCATAATATCCACAGATGTTTTATTCAGGCGCCCGGTGAGATGTTCAGAGCCCCAGACACACCCACCTCAGGTCCAGGGCTCCGGGGACTGACCCTGGTCTCCGGGCGGTACAAAGATGAGGGCCAATCAGGGAATAGGGAGGGAGTGGCTCAGGGACATAGGAACAGGGAAAGCCCCCCAGGGCCTCTACATCTCCGCCTTTATAAATTATTAAGAAAGCTCCTCTGAAGGCCTAACACAAAATGACAAAGGCAACCAAAAGCATACATAAGACAATTTTCAAAATGCAATCAATTTTGAGTTCTGAATGTCCCAACAGACTTTCTGGAGTGTCTTAGGGCTGGCAGTCGGGAGCGGGCGGCAGTGGCGCGGGGTTTTCTTAGCACGGTTTATTAGGAAACCGAGTCAGGGAGAAGGTTTCTTCAGCAGGGGCTGGTTCTCTGTCACTTGTGGTAGAGTTGTCAGCTGTGATAAGACTTTGCACAAGGTAGTGTAGAGGGTGTTGTGCCTGTTGGAAACTTCAAATAGAAATCCTTAATTTTTAAGAAAAAGATGATTACTTTAAGGACACTTTCCTCTCTTTCCCTCCCAATCACGCTCCCTCTGGTATTATGAAGGAACTCTGCGGAAAGGGATTAGTGGAGAGAGACCATGGGAGAAGGGAAAGGGAGGTAGGAATTTGTGGGAACATAAAAAAGGGGTAATAGGATAATGGAAAGGAAAAGGAGAAAGTGGGAGGGAGGTAGGGGGACCACAGGAATTGAGGAA
>WBNO01000417.1:89504-137186 GCA_013400575.1 Peucedramus taeniatus
CGGCCTCGCCCAGCCGCCCTCAGCCCCGGTGCTGCGGGCTGCTGCAACCCGAGCTGGGCAGCGCTCGCTCTGGCCATGCGGAGCGGCGGCGTGAGGGCCGCGGGTTTTCCCCGGGGGCAGTTGTTCGGTGTGAGGGATGACGGCTCTCGCCCCCCGTGCCGCGTCTGGAGGTGCTATGGTAACCGAGGTTAACACGTCCATTCTTTTGTCTACTGTCCTTTCCAGCACTGCAAGGATGGTTAAACTGTGTGTTTGGGGAAGGCTCGCACGTGGGGTTTCTTTCCCCTTCGTTATCCGACTTAGGGCGCACTCCTGTGACCCGCCATCTCTCACTTTTGGGATTGGGACCGTGGGAACTGTGGGGGGAGCCGTGAGGACTAGAGGGCGGAAGGGAGGAGCCCGTGGCCCCTGCCATGCGGTCTCCGCCATCTTGAGCACGTGAAGGCGACCACGCGGCCGCTGCCGTGCGGTGAGATCCAACCTGGCCAGCAGGAATGGGAGAACCTGAGGAGTCTTTCCTTGCCACAGGGGAGGGGTGCAGGGGCACGAAGAGGGGAACACGGAGGAGGGGTTTTCAGCTGGCGTTCACCTTTTTTTAACTCTTCTTCAAGATTCAGAACGCATTTGAACATCATACTAAATAAAGGACGGAAATCTTAGTTTTTAGCCTCTCCTAAAGTACTTCGAAAAATTTATCGGTTAGGACTGAGTTCCGTGAAATATAAGGAAAATGCTTAAATAACCAGTGTACAAAATACTTTAACTTCCCCTCTGAAAAACAAGAATCCTTTGGCAACTTCCTCTCTGAAAAACGAATAAAACATGTTTTCGGGGGAGGTAAACTTCTTGCTCTGCGTGGGTGAGTACCATTTCCGTTTTAACCAAGTATCTTCCCAACACCCGAGAGAAAAAGGAGGAAGGAACCAAAACTTCAAACTCACCACACTGGGGTAAAAAAAAAGTAAAAAATTCTCGGGGTGGTCTCGTGCAGATGTTTTCCAGGAGAAAAGGTTTCGGCTTCACCTATGTGCGCCATTTGTAAATGGGTAAATATCCATTTACCAGGGTAAATAAGCAAGAAGGGCCTTTGCATAATATCCACAGATGTTTTATTCAGCCGCGTGGTGAGATGTTCAGAGCCCCAGACACACCCACCTCAGGTCCAAGTGCCTCCCCCCGCCCTGAGGGCTCCGGGGGCTGACCCTGGTCTCCGGGCAGTACAAAGATGAGGGCCAATTAGGGAATAGGGAGGGAGTGGCTCAGGGACGTAGGAACAGGGAAAGCCCCCCAGGGCCTCTACAGGTTGTAATTAAAACAGATGAATTTTCATGTATCTCCAAGTCTCAAGAGAGCATTAGAATATATTTAGTTTCTATGGTTCCTCTAAAATATTATCAAATTTGAATTCAGATAGGTAGGTGCATTTTCTGATACGAAGTAAAATGTGTCTAAATTGATCATGAGTGAGAGACACCTACACCATTACCGTCAGCTCTTAGTGAATCCTGCCAGCCTCACATAGAGAACAGCTGGGTTAGGTCAGCAGTCTTAGCATTACAGCTATCATGTGAGTGTGGTATGCTGTCACGCTGGTCTTGAGAAGCAAGAAAGGGGAAGAGGACAACCTTCACAGAATCATAGAATATCCTGAGTTGGAAGGGACCCACAAGGACCATCAAAGTCCAACTCCTGTCCTTGCACATGGCAGCCTCAAGAGTCACACCCTGTGCCTGAGAGCATTGACCTAACACTCCTTGAAGTCTATCAGGCTTGGTGCTGTGACCACTTCCCTGGGGAGCCTGTTCCAGTGCCCAACCACCCTCTGAGTGAAAAACCTTTTCCAAATAGCTAACCTAAGTCATATCTTTGAATGACCACTTTTTCAAGGCTGGGTTAGATGGGATTGAGTGACCTGGTCTAGTGGAAGGTACTCCCGTCCATGGCAGGGGCACTGGAATGAGATGATCTTTAAGGTCCCTTATAACCCAAACCATTCTATGTTCATGGAAGTACAGAAGTTCTTCCTTAGGAGATGAATGGCAGGGAATAGGACCAATGTAGAGTCAGAACATAAAGCTTTTAAGGTTATTGAGTGTTTAACAGCATAGAGTAGGATCAGGTATTCTGTGCTACAGGCTGGGTAGATTGTTGATGTGCAGCTCCCTGAAACTGATAGCAGCAGGTACTTGCTTAACCCAGAACTCAGACTGAGTGTGAAGGTTTAAACTTGCCCATGGCAGAGCTATGTTTTAAGAGTTCTTAGAGGAAAAAAAAATCCGGGATTTTAATTTAAATGTGCAAGGATATTCTTTCCAAAGTAGCCATTCTTTTCTGAAAGAGATGTATCACTCTTTCACCTCCCAGACTTTGCTGCACAAGTCAAAGGTATAAATGACTGTTCATTTGTATGCTTTCTATCTTGAAGTTTAGCTTTATTTTGTACCTAACAGATACAAGAGCAAACCTAGAGATAAGTATGAGAATTCCAGAGATTCTGAGGAGATCAAAGAAGCGCGGGAGAATATAGGATGTTACAGGCTGAAGACTGCCACTAACTACACACTCACTGAAGATGAGCATATAAGCACTGAAAAGAAGATGATGCAGCTTGCTATCCTGGAAGACTTGGTATGTAAAACTGTGTATATTGCCCCTTTTTTGGGGGGGGAAGTGAGGATAGTGTATTAATCACTGAAGAAATTATTTGAAGGGAATTCAAAGTGAGTGTGGGAATAGGCCCTGAAGGACAGACGGCTGTTTTGAGTAAGTTTTAGTTAAAATCAGTCCTTCTCTTGTGAACTGTCTTGTGCTTCACCAAACCCAAACCTGAATCATTCCAGGATGGCTCTTTATAAATGAGAAAGGGAATTTACCTTTACTAGTACTTCAGCAGAAACACCTGCCTTTTTTAATTATAAGTCTTATAGTCTAGTAAAGCACTGAGCTAAATCACCCCTGCCATAAAATACCTTTACAAAAACAGGGATGTGAGCAAGGACAAGTGTTCTAGTGTGGCCTCTTTGTATTAGCACATTGGCAATCACTGCTTCTGGAATTGGAATCTTCCTGAGAACCCAGTTTTTTTGGAGCCACCTTGCTAGAGTAGGACTCTTACAGTTACCACACATCTTTCAGCCTTGAAGACACAATAAGTTCAAATGTTGTGCAGTATCTTTGTTGCTTTCCCTGTGATTTCTTTCCCTCCTTCCTTCTCATAGGAATAGTTTTTCATCGTATTTGGCTGGTGTGCAAGAGTGACACTGGATAACTTTGACATTGAGGCTTAAGCATTACTGAAGCAATACCACAGTCTCAGGGGATTTGTTGGATCATTTTAGTCTCCTGCTTGGGCTTCAGCACTTGACTGTAGTGCTGATGCTACCAGATAGCCAGTGATTAACCTAACTCACTCGAATAAACAAAGGGAATAGTTCTTGTCATAAATTCTGGAATAGTTCTTGTCATAATTCCTTATACAGATGAGGAATTCCAGTTGCTTCAGGTGGATGGTGTGTTATTTTCTTTTATAAAGATCAGAGAAGTTTCTGCCAACTTTATTAATGATAGATCACATTCAATTATTACTTCACGTAAAAAGAGTCAACTAATACAGTGTCCCCTTATCACAGAATGATTAATAATCCTCATGTTAGTCTTCTTGAGTTGGGTAATACTACTTCTTGTGGTGGAGAATCCTACTAAAATAGTTTTTCCTTTGCAGATCTATATGACGAAAGTGGATATGAACAAAGAGATTGTGTCTTTGCGGGATTTCAAGGTTTCTACTATTGATGAAATCAAGAGTTTAGTGAAGGAAGTCAAGTCCATACAGGCAAGCTTAGATGCATCAGAACACCTCCCTATTCCCCTGATCCCTCAGTTACACCCAGATGAGGTTCCTGAAAAAATAGTTGAGTACAACAGTGATGTCCTCCTGAAGTTCAAAGAGGAGCAGGAGGCCAAGGCAGAGCTCAAGGAACCACTGGAAGGGTGTCCCTCGTCTCGTGCATTTAGGCATGTGTTCCTTCAAACTCCTCCAGTGGAAGAGGGTGACCCCATGGCACAGGCTGGAGATGCATCAGCTGTGGTCACAGGGGAACAGGAGGCTTTTGAGATGGAGAAAGCAGAGCCAACAGAAATGGAACTGGAAATTTTAAAGAGAGAGAAGATAAAAAATCTATACTTGCAGGAGACTTTGATTAAAAAGGTAGGAAATTGAAATTTATTTTTGTCAGATTAAAAAATCCCACTGGTTCATAAATGAAACCAAAACCCCTTCTGTCTCAGGATTGCAGCTCATCTTGTCTTGCCTTTCTGCAGTCCAGGAAAATGCTAACTGTTGGAAATTTACAGTGTAAATCAGTATAAATCCATAACCATAACCGGTGTTCTGACTATTATCACTTAAAAGACAGATCTTAGATTTCTTATTGATTGTGCCAGGAAGCTATTCTCTTAGTGTCCAAAAAGAAAAAGGAAAAAAAAAGATAAGCAAAATTTTAGACATAACTTGGAAAATTACAGAGTTAAAAAAGCAGCATCACTACAACTTTGTAGATTCATGTTCTCTGCTCTTAAAAAACTGTAGTCTCAAATTTTTGGTCCAAACATTACTTTGTAGGATTAGAAAAGGTACAAGAGAGAGTAACCAAAATGCTTAGTCGTGGAAAAGATTCTTTAAAAGGTGGATAAAGTATCTTTGGCCTGCAAAAAAGGGCAACTGAAATGGTTTTAGAGATGTGATAAAATTCTGAATAGCATAGAAAAGGAGAGTGGGAATCATCTCTAAAAAGAAGGAGAGATATCAAATGAAATGGTCACATAGAAAGCTTGAGGCATGCAAATGAAAATAGTTTTCTTATCCAACAACAAGCTAAGCTTTAGAACTCAGTGCTAGGATGTGGCGGAAGCTATAATTTGATAGTGTGGAAAAAAATCCATTCAAAGTTGTTGAACACAAGTATACTGCTTCAAGCTCAGGATGCCCCTAAGTCAGGGTTTAAGAGAGCAGTTTAGCAGAGGTGTGCCACTGTTCACTTGTTTGCTCCATTTCTTAGAATCTCTCCCCTAATTTCTGCTACTGGGCATTGATTCTTTGGTCTGCCTCAACACAGACTTGTGTTTATACATATGAAGGTTTTGAGGGAATACCCAGATTCTGCTGTGAACATCAGACACCTGTAAGTTAATGTTAGCAGCTGCTAGAACTTATTTAGTTGTAAATGTCTAAGAGAACAGCTGGCAGCTATTTCAAAAGAAGTCTGTCAAGGCAGAAGAGTTATTTGTTGATGCATCTGGGATTGTTATATAAACTACTGTAAATTACAGACTACTCTAAAACATTCTCTGAAGAGTAAAATACTTTAGGGATGGAGGAGATGCAGTGAAAGATTCCTGTGAAGCCCTGGTGATTCTTTTACTATTATGCTGAGAACAAAGATTTGGGATTAACTTTGTCTTTCAAAGTGCATCAGTACTCTCTAGGAAATAGCATGTCTGAGTTGTTAATTTGGCAGAGAGAATTTTTCCCTTCTGCTCCCTTCTCTACCTTTGCATGTTTAACTGCACTGGTAATACTTCTCCTGTTCCTGATTTGATGCTCCTTTGCTCCAGATCAACACACTGGTGATCAACTTTGATGCCGAACTTCGCCTTTTGCGGCACAAGAAACTGAAGATGGATGTGCAGATGAAAAGTGCTGACCTGCGCTGCATCACATGCTGTGAAGAGCTGCTTATCCTGAAGAAACTTGAGATACATGAGGACCTTCTTGAGGAGCAAATTTGTGCCCTCATCAATAAACAGGAGGACATACATGTAAGTAGACCACGTGTATCATTAATTTAAATTTAGCAGTACTATTAATGCATGGCTTGAAACAAAAGTAAACCATAAAGTAAATGGTGGCATCCCTTGGCTTGGTTTTAGCACTGATCCAGTGGCCAGTTCTAAATTTTGAAAAACAAGAAACTTGATGATCAGCCTAGTAGGATGGTCACTTCTAACTTCCACTTCCAATACTTAATTTTTAAATAATCTTAACATTTGTATTTTAATAGATCCTTCATGATATGGCATAAGTGACCAATCACATACTTTAAACATTCTCCTAGGTGATGCTTGATTGAACCATGGGTTTAATCAAGAGAGAAAGACAAGTTTTGCATTTCCAGATCTTTACAGATGCAGCCTATATACGTACACATGGGTTGTACCTTTTAACTGAAGTAGTTTTTTGTTTGTTTAGTCAAAATTGAAGAGGTGCCTTGCACAACTGGAGGATAGAAAGTGTGAGATTGTAATGCTTGAGGAACGTGAGAAAGCTCTTTATGCCAGCTTCGAAGCATCCCTTGGAGAAAACAATGAATTTGCTGATTTTCTGACCAATATTTTAAAGAAGGAAGTTGAGTTTGTGGAAAAAGAAGTAGGAAGAGAAGCAGGTTGGAGATTTTGTTCTTTTTGCTTTATGGATTTGTTATACATATTTCCATGTGGTCAAGTACATGTCTGTCATTCTATCTGGAGCCTTGAGTACATACAACACTTCAGTCAGTTCAAAAACCTGTAGGTCAGACCTACCCAGATTTGTTTATAGACTGACAATGTGTTCTGTGGCTGTCATCTTGAATGATAACAATGATGTAATCCAGTTTCTAACATGACTGCAGTTGGTCTGATAACAGCTCCTACAGTTTACATCCTGTAAGTCAATACCAAGGACTGATAATTGGTAAGAGGAAGAGGCACAGCTTTAAATAGGTGCTTCCTATGCTGTACCAATGGGAGCTATGGATAAGTGATTAGTCTGTCACATTTGTGGCATTCTGCTCTAATCTGTCCATTGACTAATGAGAGATCATAAACCTAATCTGCAATCATCTATTAGTCACAAGACTAAACATATTACGAAAGGATTTAATTTGTCTTAGTGACTCAGTTTTAAGCTGTTAAAGCTAGGCAGTCTTAGTGAGCTAAAATACTTGTGCTCTGACTTGGCTTTTGATTTCAAGTGGGACATTATTAGCAAAAAGTGCAGACAATGGTGATTTTTTATGACAGATTTGTGCTTCCATATTCTGCTTGGTTGAGTAATCTCTGTAGTAGAATGGTAAACCCGCACTGTTTAAGTTCCTAACACATATAAAGAGAGGAAATATGTTGAAGTTAAGTCCCAAAAACATGGGTTGCACCTGTGCCTGTTCTACTACGAGGTGCTATCTCTCTCTCTTTTTCCCTCCTCTTTTTTTCCTTTCTGTGAAAGCATCGCATCAGATCAATGCAATAGGCACAAGGTATCACATATCACCAGAGTGATCTTTCTTGGGTTACTGGGCTTGTGTTCACCAGCATATTGGCATAATGCATAGCTGGCGGGTCTGGAGTGTTTTGCAAGCCATTGTCTGTTTCTTTCAGGTGAACAAAATGAGAATGAAAAGAAGGATGATGAAAAGCCTAATTTAAAGACTGATGAAGAAAATTGTGGATCTGAAAGCATAGTCTTTGGTGACTCTGCTTGCCCAGAAGGTACCTAAGCTGTTATTTCCTTGTGTTAACTAGTTGTTTAGCTTTAGGTGCAACATCATGTGTTTGAAAAGAAAACACAGATTTTTTAAAATTATTCACTGCATGGTAAAGTCATGAAGGGCTGAGATGTGTGTACCGCTCCTGTGTGCAACATTTTCCCTCAGGAAACTTTGGTCAAGACAATAAAACTGCTGGTAGTGTAGACTACCCTAATTAAAAAAGTTTAGAAAAATAAAACTTAGCTAAGCTCTAAGAATGAATTATTTTGTGTAAAGAAGCATTCACCATTTCACTGCTGTTATCTATAGAGAAAAGGCTCCTCTCTGGAGTGGAGCAGTGGCAAGGCTGTAGCTGCTCGCTGGAAACCAGCTGCCTGGCCTGGCTGGGTCCCTCCCTGTTCAGGGAAGTTCCCTGAGGGGATCCTTATGCTGTTAATTGAAGCTCTTTGTTACCACCTCGTGGATTTATGCAGTAATTGCCTGTTGCTAGGCTGCTCTGAAAAGTTAGGAGCTTTGCTTTGCAAAACCCTCTTCATTTGTGCATTCAAAAAAGGCAGGCAACCTCTCTCCCTCCTTTTCTTTTGTACAAGCTTAGCTAATTTAGGATGTTGTTTTTTTTAAAAAAAAATCTTTGAGTGATATGTCAATGACCATGTAACAGCACTGCTTCATTTTCAAGTTCGAACTTACCAACAATTCGCCTTCCCTTTTTTTTTAATTGGATTTTAAAATCATTTCCACAAATTGAATTTTTATTAACTCATCGTTCATCTCATTTTTCAATGGAATGTTGGGAAGAAATAAAGATTTTTACTTCTTATTTAAAAAGTCCAAATTGCTGATTTAATAGGGTAATTACATGTTGCATTATCATCTTCATATTTGTCTCTTTGTGTGGAATTGTTTTTTGCCTTTATTGGCTCTCTATTTTATTATTATTCCTGCTGATTTGGGCAAAATTATGCACTTGCTAAGCATTACTGAAATCACAGTATTAGATAGAAATTCACAGATCTTCCTTACCATGACACAGGCTCTATGAAATACAGCTTTGTTTACAAGTAGAGCTATAAATGATCCTTACAGCAAGTTCATAATTTATAGTGAAGGGTGCTTTGGAGAAACAACTATGTGCTCACATAACTGAAGATTTTGCTGCAACAGGTATTAACTACTGGGACTGCATTGCTTACAAAAGCTAATTTTTGAGCACTTGCCTTTAATGCTGCCTTTGGTGCATTTAATCTGACTTCTGGAAGCAAACTGTCTTGACTGAATGTTAGAATAAAAAGATCCATCCAAGACTTTCACCCAGTCACAGAGGCACGTGGCCCATGGATTTGTGTTTAAAGAAGCTCTAGGGAACCAAATCCATGGTGTTATTATGGGGAATGCTGGGCATGTGCACAGCAGCAGAAGGTACCAGCTCTAGCCAGTAACTCCAGAGCAGTCACAGTGAAAGTAAGCTCTTCTTTGACCTTTTCCCTCTCAGGCTGCAGTGAGGATCTCTTCCTGAACACCATCCAGCTCCAGCAGCAGCGGATAGGCATTGAAAGAGCTTTAGAAGAGGAGAAGAAAGTTGCTGCTGGCCTCAAAAAGGAATATAATGCCTTGGCCATAAAGGTATTGTAGTGTTTTCTCAGAAAACATCAGCATATTCAATGTAGTGTTAGTGATTAGTGCTAGTCTGAGATTAAAAAGAGAATCCTAACCCTCTGAGAGGCCTCTGTTTGGAAAGAGCTATCTGTGGTAGCACAGAGGCAGGAGGCAGCTCGACATGGGTCACCTGTTCTCCTGAAAAGGGTAAATCAAGTTGGTCCAACCTTAGCTTTCATGGGGCTGGATCCAGGCTTTAGGTCAGTTCCTTCCCAGCTGTCTAGCCTCATGCAGCAGCAGGAACTGGATTCTCTGGTTTGGATGAAACACATGGTGTGGTCTGGCCTATCCTCTGTATGTGTGTATGGGAACAGAGATTGAAGAATACTTACCCTAAGACAAATCCAGATTAAAATAAATGCATAAAAATTCTATTCTTCCATCTATTTCTTTTGCTTTTAGTTATTTTCTGTCACTCTTTGTTATAGGTAGTCACTGAAAGAAACTCTTTTGGTACAAATTTTCCATTTTGTTTTTTTGAACTCCTGCATTCATTAAGAAATTGGATTTGTACTAATTAAAAAATATCTTATTTTGAAGGGTTATCTGGGAGAGAGTGCTACCAAAATAACATTATGCAAGTCTTGTGCTTTTTTTTGTCTCAAAAATGTTCCATCAAGCATGCTTAACATACAACATTTTTTAGTTTTTAAAGGCTTTCCTAAGTGCCAGCTGCCACATATTTACCCTGAGGCATGACATTTGAGTCTGAATTGTTTCTTTCTCATGCCGAATCAAGAAGCATTTCCAGGCATAACACAATAAAAATTATCTTGCAGGCTCTGTAGATCTACAAGTGTTTTAGATGCTAAACAAAGCAGCTGTCTCTTGATACATACAGGGCAGCTCTAAGGAGACATTCACGAGTGTACATGTGTGCAGAGGTATTCAGGTTAGAATCTTGCTTGAATATATGTAGGTGATCCTTGGGTTTGCCTATGAAACTCACCTATCATATTTAGTTTTAAAAAAGCACATTTTTATATACTTCTTTCCCTTTGGTTCAGGAACTGTAACAGAACCTTGTTGCCTTATATATTCTAAGTATCACAGATTTTGTTTGTCCACAATTTGTCTTTCTGCAGGCAAAAGAAATACAAACCAGTCTGGACACAGCAAACAGGGAACTGGAGGCCTTTCAGTGGGAAAAGCTGCACAAACTGAATGAGCTGGATGTAGTTGTGCCTTTGAGACTCCATCAGGTAATTCAAGATGCTGTGCATCTGCACATGCAGAGTAGCCTGTGTACGTCTAAACAATGGTGTTACTGTTCTTTGGGGCCCTTAGTTTCTGATTCACTATGGTCTTCTGGGAGGGAAGTGCTGTCAACTGAACTTCATGCTGCTGTTTCCTCTAGAATTCCCTTTTTTTCCCTTCTTCTGTACTGACAGAAACAAGATAAGGACAGGCAGGCTGGCCCATTGCTGAAATGTGCATAGTCTTCAAGTGCTGTATAGGTTTGGCATGGTATTCTCCTTCAGGTCCATACCTACTGATATTCTCCTAGGGGAAAAAAAAAAAAAGAAACACCTCTCCAGAAAAACAAAGCAAAAAATCCCTGAAAAGTATTGAAACTAATGAGAATGCTGCCCAATTCAATAATGCCAGATTGGATACAGTGCATTCATTCACATAATTCCCTGGTCTAAAAAAAGAGTTGTGCCCATGCCCACCTCACTCACTAGTTCTCTACTGCTTACACTTCTTATATAAAGAGACATCTCCATCACCCTTAATAATTACAGCCAGCCTTGCTTATTTCTGGCTGCTTTTGCAGGTGCAGTGCTTGGTTGATGGGGAGATGCCCCGTGACTTCTCCCAGACTTTAGTATTTACCAACCAGTCCTTGCAGTACCTGAAGAAGAGAATTGTGGACCTACGTCATGAAAAGATAATGCAAAGAGAGTCCCATAAGAAGGCCAAGGAGCAACATAAGCAGCTACTCCAGGAAAAAAAGGAGATGGAGATGGAGATTCAAGGTGAGTAACAGAGACTCTGAACAACACAGCATTGCTAATGTTCCTTCTGTCCCTTTCACTGGCTGTAGGTAACTCACCACGTCTGTCTCTATACTTGCACAGATGTCACAGAGGGTTACTGCAGAAAATAGAACAGATCAAGTGAACTGTGTTGATGGAGTAGCAGTTCCTCCAGCATTGCAGAGTCATCAGGCTGTGTCGAATAATTTGGGAACTTAGTATAAGTAGAGCTGGCTGAGATGAGACACTGGAAGTCTGAACACATTTGCTATTTCTGCTTGTAAACCAGAACTCCTAGGATAAAAGTAGTTTCCCCAAAGACACATAAGCTTTTTTGGTAATTTCCTCGTCTTTGGAACATCTGAAGTAGGAAACAAGCCCTATTCAAAACACTTTCCCAAGAGCCAAACCCAAAGGTGTGTCTAGCACCACCAGACCTGCAGAGGCCCTATACAGCCTGTGGTGTGAGAGTGGCTTACTAGGACCGGCTTAGGGTGGGGCTTAGTGACCACACAAGCATGATCATGGGCAAGGACAAGTGGCATGACTCAGGTGTGAGCTCTGTGTGGTTTCATGTGAATTATTTATTACAGAGCAAATACCAATGAGCTCAGACAAAAAGCTGGGGTAAGGCAGAAATTCTTGTAAACCAATGAATGATAGTGCTGCCATTTGTGCCCATGTCCCTCTGCTAGGACTGGAGGAGAGGTGCAATGACCTGATGATGGAGAAGTTTGGTCGGCTGGTTGATTTTGAAGCAGTTCAAGTCCACTCTGTTAATATACCCATGGAGCAGATGAAAGTGAAAATAATGGAGAAAGAGTATGAGCATTTCATGGAGCTCAAAGAATGGGAGGTAAGCAGCAGGAAGAGGAGGAAGACACATATGTTGTGATGATCTGTTAAGGCTTTGCTTCTCTGGGGGCTGAAAAGCTACACTAAAATCTTATGTCAGCTTGCTCATGTTTGATTTTTTTTCACTTGTCCTTAATAGACCATAATGTTCAACTCCAATTTCCCATCATCATCCCTACCTCTGCTCCAGTTGCTGGTGCACATCCTATTTTTCACAGAGGCAGTTAATCTCTCTGTTTTGCTTTCCTCAAACACATTGTCCTACTTCATTCCCTACATGAAGCTCTTGCAGAGTGCTTTTCTCTGGTTCTCAGGTGGCATTCAGCACCTCCTACCTTCTCTCAGTGCCTTTGGTGACAGACTTAGAGTACAGGGCAGGGTCTGGCTCATGCCTGGGGTGCCAATCTGTGCAGTCTGAAAGTCCCTATCTCCTTATGGTGGGGCCTAAGGCTCAGCTGCTGTGGTGCAAGCAGGCAACACACTCATGCTGCCCTTACAGAAGAGCACAGGAAGGTACAGAAGTACTATGTACCTAATGGCTTTCTTTTTCTCACACTTTTGCCTAACTGCTTTACTTACTTAGGCATTTGTAATTTATATATTGTTGTATTGTGTTTTACAATATATATTAAAAACAAAAAGATGACATAGCACTAAAAGTACTGTGGGATCAGGTGGTGTGGCAGGATCCGTGTGTTGTTTACCTGTGATATTTACATTGTGCCTAGCAGTTCTTCCCCACTCCACACTTTGTCCTCTCTCATCCCAGATGAACTTTTTACATCTTTCTAGGAAAGAATTGTAGTCCTGCAGCATCAGTTAACAAAGCTGACAAGGGAAAACACCAGCAAGCTGCACCAGCTGAACAGGTTTTGCCATGAAAAGCATCAGCTTGAAACTGAGCTGGAATCACTGGCAACTGGTCAGGTGAGCCTTGTAGCCACTGCAGTGCTTGCAGGTTTGGGACTGTTCAGAAAGGGGTAAGGGATCATCTGGTCCTCACCAGCTCCCTGGTCTCACATCCTGCTCTGCAGTCAGCAGTTTGGGCTTGGAGTGGGACAGGCTCAATGGCTGTTCCATACCTTACCATCTTGGCAATTTCTTACTTAGCTGCTTTCTAAGACTTAAACAAACTAATTTCTAATTAAAATATACCTTGAAGGAATTAAAAGAATATTCTTTTTTACATGAAAACAGTCATATAACAGCATTACAATGAGAAGTGGATTTATTGTTCTGTACCAGGGAGTAAGTCTAAGTTTGTGAACCTTCACTCTTTCACATAGTTCTGACTAAGGTGTGGAAAGTCATGGCTATGTCCTGCTTCTTGGAAAGCTTCACTTTCCCTGCTTGAAATAAATTTCCACTGTTCATTCTCCATGTTTTATAGGAGCCATTTTTTATCTCTCCATTTTGTTCCTCTCCAGGGCAGAGAATTTGAGGGCACCCTAAGTGTTGACCTCAAAGAGACAGCCAGGCTGGAGTCACGGCTCATGCAGATGACTTGTGAGGTGGCCGTTCTGAGAGAGGAAATCAGCCAGGGTGGAGTAGATGAGCTGTAAAAGAACTTGCTTTCCTTAGCAGAAAAGGTGGGTGCCTCTTTCTACAAGCTTTACCACAGGACTCTGAGACTCTAACTCCCTGTTCAGAAATAGTAACTAACAATCCAGGTCACCCTTAAAATTAACTGTGGCAGCAGTCATGCCTGGAAGCGCAAAATTAATTGTTTTGGCTACCCAGGGGTTTAGTTGTAAAGGGTTGTATTTGTTTTTTCTATCAAAATAGGACTGTAACAACATATTTGGAATAAAGAATAGCAAATAAAACTACTAAACACTGTTATCAGTCCATTGCAGAGGGTTGCACTGGACAGGGTGCTCTGTGTGTGTCCATGTGTGTGCATTATGTGTCTACTCTTCTAACAAGTGGCTGTGGAAAGCTGGTTTGAAGTTTCCCAGGGGCAAATATTGGTTCGGTACCTTGTTCTCAAAAATGGTAAAAGAAGTCTGCCTCAAACAGGCATTTGTTACTGCTGAGCAGGAGGGGCCCTGCTCTGCTAACTAAGCTAGCTAGAGTCCAGGGACACATTACTGGCCAGGAGAAAGCAAAGAGGCCTTTTCTCCTCAGGGCAGAATGTGGCATTTGCCTGGTAGGAGGAGGGTGTAACAATGCAAAGTCAGCCTGTAATTCCACTGGCTTGCACCTGCCTGATCAGTCAGAGGGCCAAGCTCTGTGTTTCCAGGTATTGCTCTTTTTTGCCTCTCTCATTTGGTGTGGTGGCAGCATGTGATCATTTACAGCAGTTACCCTGCCTGACTGTGAAACCTTCCTTCATCCCAAGGGTGGACAGGTTGTGTTCTTCCCATGCAAGGCTCCTGAGGTGCTAATTTTTAATTGAATAAATTAAACAGCCTCCAGCTGCTCTTGCTGTTCCTCCCCACTTTCCACCTCTTGCCACAGGTCTTTGTGTTTCTGTCTGGTGTAGGCTCAGCAGGGCTCCAGCCATATCCCAGCCAGGCACAAGAACTTCCTGCTGGTCTCAGCACAAGCATGTGAATGGTGCTTGTGCAGTCTGCCCTTACAGGGGGTCCCTTCTGAGGAACACATCTGGTGCTGGGAGCTCTTGTGCAGCTGCAGGTTGTGCCCTGGGAGGTAGGAAAGGGCTGGAGCGCTCGGCAAGGAGCTGCCTGGCACCAATCTCTTGCCTGACAAAGGGCAAGGACATACACTGCCAGCTGGGTAAGCACACACCTAGAGACTCAGCTGGAGACAGGAAACAAGAAGACTCCAGAGCATCACCACAATTTGGAAAACTCTAACTGCAGGAAAATGTCACCTTTCCCCAGGTGTCCTGACTGCTGTATGTCTGCAAGTAAAAAAGAAAAGGCTCATTCTGTGTGAGGAATCAGCTTAGAGCCAGGCACAGCAAAGACTAAAGCCTTTATTTTAGATGTTAAAGCGTGAATTTGTCTTTACAGATAGGCAGCTGCAGATGGCGTGTATGTGAAATGCTGTTTAAATTGATTAGGCAGAGTGCATAACTCCAGTCCATTCACAGGAGAGTGTTCCTGGAACAAATTTTCCTGTGGGGGAGAGGAAAAGACCATTTGGACAGCATTATTTGTTGTGCAATCCTCGCTGCAAGAGGGTGCTGGCAGCTCTGTTTGGACCCATGTCCTTGTCCAGCAATGTCCCTTGTCCAGCTGTTTCCATCGTGTGCTCTGATGGTGCCACCAAGAGCTGCTGCCTTGTTTCCTGGGTCCTCCTGTGACCTTGCTGAGGATGCCTTCTATCTCCAGAGCATTATAAAAGGCACATATACATCTATATACAAGTGCATAAATATATAAATAGGGGTGTTATACAAAAATAAATACCCTTTCTCTTTTTCTCTTTAGAATAAGTCTTTTGCAAAAGGCAGCTTGGTCCCTAGCTGGTGGGAGGATGAGTCTCTAAGGGTCTCAGTGGTGGAGGACTGCTGTTCAGATGTCGTGGTAGGTCCTGACCCAAAGATGTGATCAGTGGATTCTGGGCAGGGAGATCTCCTCTGGACTGGCAGCAGTCTAGTCTTTCTACCTCTTCAACTGGCACTAGGCCTAAGCAGCAAGGGCTTCCTGAGGGGGAAAGGAACAAGAAATTATTACAATGCACACTGGAATAAGAGATGCAGCAGGAGGTTTCAAGTAAACAGTTCACTTTATGAGGAGGGGTACTCTGATCAAAGAGGAAGATCTGCCTTCCAAAAGTCTGTGTGGGAATTCGATGCCATGATCACACAAAACAAGTCTGATCTGGACTACAGGGGTGGATCAGTGGATTAGGTCCTAAGGAGATGGATTCACATCACTTGAATAGGAGGCATGAGAAAGGCTCTGCAGTGAGACTGCCCTTCAAAAGCAGCCTAAGATGATGAGATGAAGGAGGCGTGGAGTTTTCCAAACCACTGACCTTGGTGGAAGAGGGTATCCCGTCGAGCATCCAGACTAAGGCCTCCCACTTTGCTTCCCATCACTGGATGATGGAGGCCAACAAAGTTCTCTTGAAGGTGAGGACAGTCATCCTGTGGCTGAAGAAGCTGGTGAGTGGAGTCATCTGGGAGACTGTAGAGGAAAGAGCTGTCTTCTGTTCTGGAGCTGGGCAATCTGGGGAAGCAGGCAAAGAGGTTTAGTACTCTTTAAAGATCTTTGCACCTTGAAAGATATAATTTGTGTCATGTCTCAGCCAGCTCATCAATGCTGTGACACAGAACATTCCTAAATGAGGAGAAGAGCAGAAATTGGGATGTACTTGTGGGATGGAAATGAGGTGATGTGGCACCTGGTATCCATGATCCAACAGCTGTTGAGTGCCCTAGGAGCTGGGAGGAATAGTGCTTCACAGGGAGTATGGTAATGAAGATGTCTGAACAGTGAGACACAAGGCACTCACAACTGGACACTGGGCAGATTCTGGGGCAGCTGTTTATCAGCATTAATCACAGATGTTTGCTTCTCTCATCCTGCTTTTCAGTCTCCCACTTAGAAACAGGAGGAGGAAAAGGGGACAAAGGGGAGTAGGTCTTGGCCACCTCTACAATTGAATTTTTCCTTCCTGAAATCCTAAGAGGAATAAGTTGTGTAAAGAGAATTTAGACCAAGGTGTCCTACTGCTGGAGCATGGATTTGTTTTCTCAAAAGTTGGAACAGATAGGAGTGTATTGAGGGCAGGGTTTTGTGAGCATGTAGTCTTGTGGGTCCCAGTGGATTGTTCCACCCTCCCTCTCCACAGGCCAGGACTAACCTGGAGGGCTGGTGGTCTTGCTGGGCACTCCCATTCTGCAGCACTCTTGCCTGCAGCAAGGCGTTGGTCTCCTCGTGTGACTGGAAGGAGAGAGAAGGATTCTTAGCAGAGCAATTGCACACAGCAGCATTAAGAGGCAGGTGTTGATCTGTGAGTCAGAGCCCTGGGGCAGATTGCTGAAGCTCTTATAGCAGAAGACAGAAGAAACCAAAACTGTTTCTTTTGCTACTGAGGGCAGTGAAACTAAGCACTGAAAAACTCACTTTACACTCACTGCTGAATGAGTGGGGGATAAGCAATTTATAGTCTCAGCTCTGGCACTCCCTGTTACCCTTTTACAGACAGAGTCCTCAGCACTGTCAGTCCCTGTGAGCTTTGCTCAGGGGACACAGGAACCATGCCTCTAAGAGTCACCTTTTCTCACTGCCTCCTCCATACTTAAGACCCACTGGCCCAAGAAACCACCCCTTCACCTGTGTTTTGGAGAGCTTCCTGTTCCCATCATGTCTCAGACTTCACTATGAAGGGGAAACCTCTTTTGGAAGCCAGCCTTGCCACTTCTACGTGCTGCAAAGTGTGCCAGCCACACCTGGAGAAGCCCTCTCACTGCAAGTGTGGCCTCCAGCTCATGATAAACCAGCTCCTGATTCCAGGTGTGGACTCACCTGCGGCATTTCATTGGGGCTGTAATCTCGAGGCTTGGTGTTTGTGTACCCCACTCCTGCAGAGGCGCAGATGCCATTCAGATGTGCCCTGCTGGCATAGGGCTGCCCATTAACAAAGGGATGTCCATTGGCACGAGGAACAGAGATGCCTCTCAGAGGCACCATGGTGTACTGGCAGGATGACACCAGCAGCCCAGCTCCTGGGAAGCTCATATCAATGGTTTGCTCTGCAGAGGGAAAGAAAAGAAAGTCTGAGGCAAAAATAAGAGGCAAAGTCAAGCTTGTTGAAACTTAGCATGTAGAGGGTTAGGCTGTCCTATCAGGAAGCTATTTTGGCACCCAAAGCACTCTTGGAGATAAATGGTGAAAAGGAGCCCTTCCCCCTTAGTCCCAGAGGTTCCTTTGCAACAAGGCAAGCAGGACAAAGGACAAACAGTGCCTTTGTCTTTATGGGGTTCCACAGGACATCTGAGACTTGCCCTCTGCCCAGCCCTTCCCCGCTTCCCAGAATTCCCTCACATTTTGGGTGTTCGCTGCAACTGCACCCAGGGTCAGATTTAATCCATAGGCAAACCCTATCCTGCAAATCAGCCCCCAAAAACAAGCCTTACTCTGCTTGGACCAAGCTCTCCAAAGGCAAAAAGGGATGAAAGCCACGATGAGGAGGACGATGGATCCCAGCACAACGCCTACAATCAAGTAGGGCAAGTCACTGGAACGGGCCACCATGGCTCCTGTCCCCAGGCCACTGTGCCCACCACTGAGTGGGGGACGCTGCTGAGGGGACACTGTGGAGGGTGGAAGACGACCTGGCAGACCAAGAGACTTCCGAGCTGTAGAAGGAAGAGAGAGAGAATGTTAGAGATGTGGCAGATGGCACAGCAGTCCAGGGATGTTTATGCTGCTGTGGAGTGGCCAGACTTCTACAGTGGCTTTAAAGAAACACTCCTGGATTACAGGATTCCTAGGCTGATGCATATGGCAGTACAGATGAGGCCTCTGTGCTTGGCTCACAGCTCTGCCAGATTTACTCATGGACTGCTCAAGCAAAAGCAAATCCAAAATAGCTTCTTCAAAGCACACACCTGGACTTAATGCTGTTCCTGTCATGACAGTGCAGCTGCTTTGAAGACAACATGGAGCTCAGCACAGCAAGGGAAAGTTAGCCCTTCTGTTTCCAGTCACCACCTATGTGACAGTTAGGAAAACAAAAGGTAACTGCTGCTCTGAGGGACAGCAATGGACTCTGCACAAGGGGTGAGCACAGACTGGGCACACTGATCAACAGCATGGACAACCCTGTGTCTCTCTTCTCTCCAGTGCTGCCTCCATCACTTGGCTGGAGCTTGGGTAACACACTGTCAGGCAGGGATGGTTCCTGCCCTGCTGTGCTCTGACAGCTGCAGACAAGGAAGGCAGCAGCCATGCTCTCAGAGCTGCCCTGGGAATCCGCTTACCTTTGGTTTCACAGATCATCACGTTGCTGAACTCGCTTTCACCTCCCTCATTGAAGCACTGCATCTTAATGTCATACGAGGTCTCTGGCTGCAGGTGGCTGATGGAGTGCCAGTACCGATCTCCTGAGGAGGAAACAAACACATGGAGCTCTTAACTTCCTCGGGGAACAGGCAGCTGGTGCAGCTCTGCAACAGTGCCTGGTAAAGTAGCCTGGACAGCCGCTGCCTTTTGTGCATGGGGCTCCTTTTGGCTGCGCTGTCTTCCAGTAGGGACCAGTCTCTCTATTTCTCCTACCTTCCACCACGTCCTTCTTGTAGTCACTGTCATTGTCACTGTCAGTGGGGCGGTAGTAGATGTAAAATCCATGGATGGGAGTGTTGTTGTTGCTGGCTGGGATGTACTGCAGAGAATGGGAGGGAGACCAGAAATTAGCAGAGATGTCCATGCTTGTATTGTACTAGGTGAGGAGCAGCTGGGATATGTGAATGGGACAGGAGGATAACCTAGCAGAGGGACTTTTGTAGGGCTTCCCTACAAAAGCTCAGTGCTACTTTCTACTCTTAAGCTTTGCTTCTCTCAGGTAACAGATAAGCTGTGAACCTGCACCTGTCACTCCAGGCATCCAGTGCTCTGCTCCCTCTCAGAGTACACAGCCAGTGATTCAAGTGAAAAAAATTCCTGAATAACAGTGACTCAGCTGGGCATGAGCAAGCACACCATCATCTTGACTTTGGTAGGCTCATGGCTTCCAGACAAACTGGGTCTTGCCGTAAACTGGTCACTGCAGGAGCTTTGGGTTTCTGAAGACAGCTCTCTTCCTCCCCCAGACCCAGGGCAGTATTGTCCAGCTCCATGTGTTCTTCCTGTCTTTCACCCAGTATTTTATCAGCTACTGTTTGAGTTTAAATGAACAGCAGTGCCCATCCTGCCTTACGGCAATTTCTGTCTAGAAGCAGCTAGGAGAGGAGAGCAGTACATCCCTCTGAATAAGCTCCAAGCTGTTGAAAACACTTGGATCTGAGCTTGTGATCCAAAAGATCCTACCCACTCATAAAAATCCTCTGGAGTGGACTGCTGTAAATGATTTATCAGCATTTAGGACTGTTACTCAGCAGATGAGAGTGAAGGACGTATCTGCTGGAAAATACTAGGAGAGAGGGAGGTGCTAATGGAGCAAGCAGCCATTCCATGCACTGTTCAACTGTGCTTTTTGAACAAAATGGTTGAGACCCCACGGTTATCCACTGAAATCTTCCTGTATACAACGTTGGATTCAGATGGGAAGGGTCTCCTAGGCTCTGTGCCTGCCCACCCTTCTATGTGTCCCAAGCCCAGTCCTCGTTTAGTGGAGGCAGCTATTGGATCCCAGATCCATTGGCTAGTGACAGGCTCCAGCGTGGTAACCTGGAGATGTAAGCTGGGCAAGGAGGACCCTCACACCTCATTCTTGTCCCTGCAGCACTCTCCACCCCACCAACCTTACCATCCACTTGAGCATGATGGTGGTCTCGTTGATGGCGTCCGTGAAGGTGATGTAGGGCCCAGCCACGGGGCGCTCATAGACGCGGCTGCTGTAGCCAGACACCACGTAGGGCCGAGACGCTGCGCTGGGCTCGCTCTCTCCCAGGATGTTCAGTGCCCGCACACGGAATTTATAGGATGTGCCTATGGGAAAATGGGAAAGAAAAGGGTTGCAGGGATTGGAGTTTTCCAAGATTTCTACTGTCAGCATGGCCCTGACTGTGAAGAGGGGCTACATCTCCAGAAGGCAGAGAGCCTACAGCAAGTTTTTTGTGGAAGTACAAACACTGACTCGTTGCATTTCAGCCATGTCCTAGATGTAGCCTGTTTTTATTTACCTTCCCCAATTCCTGTCTGGATGGTCCAAAGGTCAGATAGCAGTTTGGAAGGTGTGCAGGGGGTTAAGAAATGCTTGAAAGGATTTTCTGACCTGAAAGCAGGTATAGAAAGGCATTCTTCCTCTACTCCACGGGAATTAAGTACATAAACATCAGTTCAAATCTCAAAGCCTACATAATTTTTACCCAAACTTCATTTTACTGGTCTTTAGTTTGGGGTAGTTATGATCCCCTTTTAAGCTGTCCAGCTCAGTGATGAAATCTTTTCTCATGTGAAGTGCAATGGGATTTGTGCGCCCATCTGTCTTGCCTGTGACTAAGGAAGGTTCTGTCCTGTCTTGTAAAAGGCAAAACCAAATGTCTTTAGTAACTATATCTTGTAATACAGAAAAACATGCTTAAGCCTCCCTGAGGGAGATCAAACCTATGCTGGTCTCAGCAGCTGGAGAAATTGGAGAAGCATCTGCAGCTTTTTCCCCATGCACCTAGGGCAGGAGTCAGGGAAGCTTTGTTTTGCTCACGTGTGCCAGAGTTGAGCAGGATGTGACAGATGGTTAACCATCCTACAGGGACCCTGCAGCTTTCCTACAGACCTCCAGGAAGCAGGGAGGAGAGCACCTGCCTACCTTTCTCCAGGCCTGGGATTTCCACAGAGAGGCGAGAGGGAGGAATGTCACTGGTGGCCAGGACCCAGTCTCCCAACTTCTTCAATTTCTTATACTCCACACGAAAAGACTGGATGGGGAACCCGCCATTCCCGCGGGGGATCCAGGTCACATACACAGATGTCTCTGAGGCCATGGAGATGGTTGGACGATCCGGTGCCTCTGGAGCTGCAAGGGACCCAGAAGGACCATCAGGATGTGAAACATATTCTTCTCACCTTATCTGGAGGATCCTGTAGCTCAGAGGTATGTGGGTGAAGGACTGCCTGTGTTGCACCCAGCCACATGCTCTGCAACTCCTGAATGCTCTTCATTAGAGCTGGCATCCCCAAATCCTCATGCCTTTCAGTATGTGCCCACAAGCACCTTTTACTCCTGCTTGCATTTTGATCCTTTTCCACTCCCAGCTCAAGTAGGATGAGACAAGGTTTGAGGTGTGATCACCCATCATGGGAGGGAAGGCAGTGAGAGGGGTGGATGCAGGGCTAGAGATGGAGCAAAAAGCCTGGGTGATGTGGAAGGAGTGAGCAGGGGGAGACTGATGCTGGGGACAACCAAGTGTAGGAGATGGAAATGAGAGATTGAGAAGAAACAGCTGAGAAGGAAATAAGGAAAAGTTCTGAACTGTGGAAATGCAATTTGACAGGAAAACAATCGAAAGATGGGAGGAAAAGAGATGAATGGAGCTATGGATATGAAAATAAAGACAACAAGTGAATGAGTATGGGGAAGACTGAAAGATGGGACCTCCCAGAATTCGGATTGAAGGACAGAATTTCACAGAAATTATAAAGGTAATAGTAATGATAGACAGGTGGGAAACAACAAATTAGATTGACCAGTAAGGATCTGATGTTTCTCTGGTGCAGCAAGATACCCAAATGGAGCCCTCTGCAGCCCTAGAATGGGAACTAACTGCCCCTTAGCCAGGGCTTGGCTGAGAGAGGAGGATGTCCCCACATGCAGGAACTTGGTTCCTGTTCCTTTCTCACACTCCATCAGCACCCACTGGTGCAGTGCAGTTTGTCCCTGTGCCCCACACATTCACAGATTCCAACACAGGGCTTTCTGAACCCTCCCTGTGTAACTCAGCAAGAGACAGAGCTGCTGAGACATCCTTGCATTAAGGGTGGGGCCAGGCAGTGGGATTTACCTGCTCTCCTGGACTCACTGTCTGCCAAGGGCAGTAGCAGGGGTGTCCAAGAAGCACCTCTCCTTGTCAGAAGCTAGAAACCACCCATCCAGCACTGCAGTCCTGATTTACCCAGCAGAGACTTCAACCCCAGCATGGCCTGGCCACTGCCACCCACAAGAGACCCAGCACACCTCACCCTCCCCGGTGCCAGCTCAGGGAGGGCCTTACGGGACAGACGGCTGTTGTCGGCCTGGTTACTGCTCTGGGTGCTCGTGCCTGGGTCATCCCTCTGGATCTGCTCTTTGCTGGCCACAATCTCTGGTTTTGGGCGCCGGCCTATGCACAAGGGAGAGGTGGCATCAGTAACAGAGAGATGCACTCAGAATTAACTTTTGCTGTGATAAGGAAAGCAAATATTCCCAGATAGGATGCGGAGGTAAGTACCTCCTGGACTCTAACAGCCCTAGGGGCTCAAGGCACTGAGCCTGCTTGCAGGAACTAGAGCTAAAGGGGCTGATTTGTTAATAAATCCCCCTCATATTTAATTTTCTACAACTTTTAAGTGGTTTTCTTGAAATGTTGCTAGATTTCTGCCTCCAGGCAGAGGATGGATTAAACAACCTCTTGACATTTATGCTAGACCCATTTTCTACAGTGCTGCAGGTGTTCAACTGAGACACCAAGGGAAGAAGGGACTTATTCCAACCCACACAGAGGATGGGTAGGAATTTTCCCCATCCTACCCTCTACTTTCCCTTCTGACTGTTGCTGTAAGCTGATGGCAGATGGGTTTCCAGAGCAGAAACACTCCCATTGTCCAAAGGCTGGTGCCTTGTGCCTCAGGGCTGGAACAGGATGTTTCAAAGGGGCTCTCCCCTGACTCAGAGCAAAGGGAAACCCAGGAAAGGTCTGCCCTTTACCGGTGCGGAAGGTCACCATGGCTGTCTGTCCCTCGCCAGCACAGTTGTGAGCAGCCATCTCCACCTCGTAGAGGCTCCCAGGGTCCAGCCTGGTGAGGGTTAGGCGGTGCTGCGAGGCTGGGACATCCCTCACGGCCCAGCTGTCCGAGGCGTTGGTGACCTGCTGAGAGACCAAGGGAGGTGTTGCAGAGCTTGGGGCAGGCTGGGCCTCTTGAGGGCACTGAGTTCAGAAACTTTATTAGTAAGTTGTGTGCCAACCACACCTACCTTCCCTTCCCTCTCTGCAAAGGAGGGAGATGTTTCCAGCCTGATTTTGCAAAGCAATTCAGGTATAAGCAGGACAACTCACCCAAGCCCCAGAGTGGTTTCTTGACCCCAGGGTTCAGTCAGCCCTATTCTGTCCTCTGGTTCCCTTTGATACCACCACCCCTCAATGTGTGTAAATCTCCAGAGCAGGTGTGGCCCCCAAAATCCAGCACTAGCCACAGGACTGAGCGGAGCCAAATCTCTTCTGCAGCCCAGGTGCTGAGCTGCTAATTTAGATACTGGCCATTTCCGTAGCATGAGGTACCCAGACACAACTTTGTTTTACTAAGTTTTATCCAGCAAAGGTTTCTGCAGGGAAGAGACTGTGCATGGCCATAGCCCTCAGAAAAGCTTGGAAACACAGTTCGTTTTTTTTGGTGATACCCTGATGTCCCATGCAGAGGGCAAGGGAAGGTGGAACCTTCCCTCTTCTCCCCAGCTGCAAAGATAATATTTTTGCAGGGAAATAGGCAAGACACTGAAGTGACCCAGTGCTGAAAGGAGAATTAGTAATGCAGGCAATGCAACAGAACGGAAATGCCAAGACTCTGCTGTATCATTCATCTTCTCCAAGCGTTTGACACTGACTGATTAATGCCTGCCTCATTTTTTTTTTTTTTTATTCCTGAGCCTGCAGAGTTGAGAGGCCAGGGAAGGGAGCCCTAAAGCCTGTTAATATCCAGGAAAGGGAAAGAGAAATTCTTGAGAAACAAAAATAAGGGCTGCATGGCATATGACTGCTTGCAGGCTGCTGAGAGTTTGGGGCAGTGTAGGAACAGGGTAAAAAGAGACATTCACAGATATTTTCTAGAGAAGAAGCAGAACCTTGCCCAGTACAAATGTAGGTCTCCTGTCAGTAGGTCTAACTTTCCTTACAGCCAACTTCTACACAAAAAGCCTTTTCTTTTGTTGCTGAATTGATTCCTTCCCTCTCCACACACATGCTTTTCCAGTCAGAAATGTCAAAACCAGATCATTGTATAACTTGATCCTAAGGATCTTGGATAGAAAGAGACTCTTTCTAAACAAGTTTAAGGGTTATTTGGACTAATTCCTTTCCACACAATCCTTAAGCATCCCAAAGAGTCTCCAGCTGAGAATTTGGACTACACTGAAAACATATTACTGCAAACTGCAGTGACCCATGGTGACCTTCACTGCCCCACAGCCCCTTCCAGGTGAAGCGCTGAAAAACAAATCAAATATGGACAAACTCCAAGGCTGCAAGTTAAGATTGCAAGCAGAATTGGTAGTTACATGATACACCACTGGGGAATAAATCTCTTCTTGGCAGACAACCAGAGCCAATAGTCTGGTGATGCTTTTGGCATCTTTGTTTTTTATTTAAGCTTGCCCTATTGTGTTCCTGGGCTGGCATCTTCTCCCTTTGTTTTAAAGGGCTCTTCAAAGAGATGGTTAGCTGAAATCCTCATCTTATTTTTTTTTAAGAAAGAAATCAAGGATTTTAACAGTCTTCTATTACAGTATATTTTCACAAAAGCATACAATTCTACGAAAATAGATACATATATTCACATGTACTTGAAAAGGTGCCTTGCAGTGAGTGTGAATCCCAAACATGCAATCTGGCATGCTTTTGGAATATACTTGAACCCTCTGAGATTTGAGGCAAAACCTGCCTCTCTACTGCAACTCCCTGCCTACCCAAAGGAAAGAAAAGCAGCAGACAAATAAATTCAAGCCCCGTTTTTCCACTTATCCCCAGCAAAATGGAAAGAGATACTTTAGACCTCAAAAGCAGAATTTTTCCCTCAACAATGCTTCACCATTTAAAGAAACTGCTGGGCTACAGCTGTGCCTGCACTATGCCCGTGGTGCTGTGAAGCACCCCAGAGGGAGGAGCCCTTGGGCTCCAGCAGGACTTGGCTGTGCACCATGTGCTCATACTGTGCCACCTGCAAGCAATGTACTCCACAGTGCACTGCTTTCCAGCTTCCAGAATAAAACTGGGGAATAAGGATCTTCCCAGAGGATTTAGCATGGCTATGACAGCTCTCTGCTGGCTCCTCACACTCACTGAGCATGGGCACTTCAGTGCTGCTGAGCAGGGCAGGCACATGTAGCAGAGAAGCTGCTGCTCTGTGTTCTGCAGCCTGTTCAAGGCAGAGGTGTCCTCGTGGCTTGTGCCAAGACAAAAGCATTCCAGAGCAAGTCATTGTGCAGCCTGCCCTCAGGGCTTCCTACCTGTGCAAGCACACAACTGGGAACTGGACATGAAGAAGTGTGTGCAATGTGCCTTCTGCATACTTAGGCAGACAGACACTGCCACTGGGCTCTTCCTGGACAGCTCAGCAAACCTCCTGTCACAGCCTGTATCCATCACACCTCAACTGGCTGAGGCTGCAGCTCAGGAGGTCCCACTAACCAGTACCACCAGTGAGCAATGGATGCCCCTGCCCATGATGCATGAAACACGTGGTGAGGCCACCAGCTCACCCACAGAATGGCCCAGAGGGAAGATGAGAGTAGGGCAAAAACAGTGATACCTTGCGATGCTTCACGACGTAATAGAGGATGGGGGCTCTGCTGTCAGGCCGGGGTCTCCACACCAGGTCGTAGCTGTCTGTCTTGGATGTCCGCGGAGAACTGAGGATGATGGGGGCTTCGGCTGGAGTCACCAGCTCCTTGTTGGCTGCACACTGTAGAGATGCTGCTAGAGCAGTTGTCCCAGGCTTTGGCAGTCCAGCTTTATCCAGGGGCAGCTTTAAGGCACTGTCCCTGGAAGGTGGTGTTGGAGGTTGAGCCAAGTCCAGCTGGGCATCTTGCCCGGGGCTGCGTGGAGCTCCTGGAAGACAAGGTGTCACAGCAGGGTAAATGCCCATCCCAGTCTGTGGTTAAGGCAAAGCTGTCAGCCCTTTATGCAGTGCTGCCTGCTGTGCAACTCAAAAAGATGCTGGCAACAATTCCTCCTTCCCTGCTATAAACCACAGGGTTCCCTGTCTCTCTAAAGTCCCTCTTACCCTAAGTTCAGCAGGGTCCAAGAAATCAGGTGGTACCTCTCCTACCCCAGGTGAATTCTGTTTTTAAGCTCTTGCTCAGTGCAAGTTCAGAGGCAGAGCTAAGCTATGGAGTGAGGCACTGCACCCAGATGTCTTATGTCTCTTGCTAGAGATGACCCATATGTGCACACATGGCCCTGGCCTCAGGAGCAAAACTGGTGTCATGTTCTTACAGAGAGATATGGAGACCTGAGGCAGAACAGCACTTGCAGTGAAGGTTAAATAGGAAGCAGGGGCAACACCCCAACTTTATTCCCCTGCTTCCCCTGTATTGTTCTGTGTGTTAGGCTATGACTGAATGGCCACGACTTTAGAGAGAGGGGCTTACCTGGGCGGGCTGTCCTCAGCTGCACCATGGCTTGGGCACTGCCCACCTCATTCTCGGCCATGCACTGGTAGATGCCCTCGTCCTCGGGCCCGACGCTGAGCAGCCGCAGCGCCCGGCGCGACAGCCGCAGCCGGTGGCTGCCCGACAGCGGCACGGCGTTGCGCAGCCACATCACCGAGGGCTGCGGGTTCCCTCGCACCTTGCACGTGAACTTGGCACTCTGGCCCCAGGGAATGATCTGCTGGGACAGCTCCATGGTGACCTCCGGGGGTTCTGTGCAAGGAACAAACACAGACTGGTGAGTGCCACTTGGCTGGGAGCATGGCATGGTCGTGGCTTTGCACTTTGCTCTCTGGCAGGGATGAGAGCAGAGTGATGGATCCTTTCCTACCCTAAAGTCCCACTCCCTTTGTGGGGACCCACAGGGGTCTGCTGCAATGCCCCTCCCCTTCAGCATCCACATAAACTGCAAAGGAGGTAGCCCAAGGCCATCTGCCCTCTCACATGACATCGGACATCTACAAGTCCCATTTTTCTGAGCTGAAACACTACTATGCAAAGATTGTGCTTGTGCCACAACAACACATCAGCACCTGATGAAATGCAATCCATGAAACACAGGCTTAGCCTTCCTAGAAACTATGAGAATGGGAAGTATGTGTGGTAGAAATATCTGAGGTGTAGTATCCCTTACATTTCCTACTCCACAGAGCTTCCCTATAAAACAGAACAGAACCAAGACACTCCAATGTCTTTCTTATGCCAATGTCAAATATGTCTAAAAAGCAACCAGGCTTCCACAAGAAAGTATCAGAACAAAAGCAGTGCCACAAATGACAGGAGAAGAGCTTCTGCAGAGGAAAGGAGGATCCATCATCTCCAGCCCATGGTGGGAGCCAAGAAAGAGGAACTACTACCCTCAAGAATTAGTCTGGTCTCCCGGAAACTGGAACCACAAGCAGGGGCTTGCATTACATTGTGGTTTCTCCAGGGAGGGGAAGAGTGCTTCAGTGCTTGTATCTTCCCCTAGAAGAAGATGAGATGTCCAAGCCCTTCCTGAAACAATGGCTCCAGCAGCACTCACCAAACACCTGCACGTTGTAGAAGATGAAGGCGGCCCCGGCTTCCCCAACGCCATTGTCAGCCGTGCAGCTGTAGGTGCCCGAGTCCTCCTCGCTCGTGGGGTCGATCAGGAGGTTACTGAGCAGGAAGCGCGTCTTGTTGTAGGCAGAGACGCTGGAGCCATCCTTGGCCCAGGTGACCCGTGGCGGGGGGATCCCGCTGGCCACGCACTCCAGAATGAGGCTCTGGCCCTTGGTGACAATGATGGTCTGAGCCTCAGGAGGGTAGATTATCCGGGCTGCTTCCGCTGTGGAGCCTGGGGAGCAGAGATGGAGGAAGGAGGTGCATGGGAAGGAAGGTAGATGGTGGGAGAGCACCCTGTGCAGTGGGTAGGTAGGGATAATGGTAGGGCACACTGTTTTCCTGTGCTGGGGCAGGTAGATGGCAATGCAGGACCAGAGGCACGTTCTATAAGGTTCTGTGCACACAGCAAAGCCACCTCATCAAAGGGCTAAGGGCCTTTGCCTGCCCACCACCAAGAACAAATCCTAAGGAAGCATGGCAATCCCAGGGCTGCATACACATACTCCAGGAGCAGACTTTGGGGCCTTCTGCTGCTGGAAAGGAGTTTTCTTAGCAACTGATAATGGTTCACACAGAAAACCAGCTGCACCAGATAGCGCTGATCAGTGCCCCCAGAGCTGGAGACGTGCGGTGAAGGGAGAATGGCTTACGTCTCACACGGAGCCTCTCACTGGAGACTGAAGTTTTCACCTCCTGTGTCACGGGGTTGTAGGCAGCACATTTATAAGTCCCCTCATCCTCCTGACTGGCATTAACAATCTGAAGGTTTCCAGATGGCATAATAAGATAATTGTCTGTAGAGAGAGAAGAGAAAGTGGCACATGATCACAAGATATGCTCCTGTCCAGCCTCCTGGAAGACATGCAGTGTCCTGAAGAAAAGGTGGACAAGGGGGAAAGAAAAAACCGTGATGTCCCAGGCAGCATGGACATCAGGGAGACCGTGCCAGGGATCCTAAACTAACTTGTTTAGACAGGTGGGAAAGGGACAAGGAGGCAGCAGGTAGAAACAGCTACTGCTGGTAAGGAAGGGCGAAACTGAGGGTCCTGTGGCAGAACCTGTTGGGACAGACCCCTGTGCACTCACCTCGGGAGGCCTCCAGCCACTCCTGCTTCACACTGTAGCGGACCTGAGCCTTGGGGTGACTTTCGGGCAGGTCGCAGGCAATCACGGCTGTGTTCCCTTCATCCACCTCGATCACATGCTGGCCATCGAACTTGAAATCTTTGAGATCTGCAAAGAGAGCAGAAGACAAGGCATCTCAGTGCCTGGCTAAACATCTCAGTGTCAGCACATCCTCTCCCCATGGACTTGGGGCTGTTTCCTCGTGGTGCCGGCAGAGGATCGCTCTGACCCCAGAAGCTAGGGAAACTGGCTTGCTTTCACAATTTTTTTTCCCCCCTCCTTTTTCCTACAAAATCAGTAACTTAAAACAGCTTCTGGAGAAACCACCTGCTCCAGGGCTGCAAAACTGGGTGTGAAAAATCCTGGCCTGAGAGTAAAAAATAAGCCAACTTACTGCAGCACTGAAGGGCAGCCAAAAATGGTCCTTCTGCCGCCTGCTATTTCACACATGGCTGCTGTCCTGCTACTGAGAAGCTGACTTTGTAGTGATAACTCAGGGAGCCCAGCCTGCTTCAAGACTGCACAGATGCCAGGTGGGAGGAAGTGTGTGATGCCCCCTCCCTGAGCTCCTCCCACACCTGAGAAATCAGCATCTCTGCTCCAGGTACTCTTGCTCCCATTAAATCTCTCGCAGCTGAAAGCTGGTTAACCACGACACTTCACATGTGCCCAGGCTCCAGCTAAAAGAACAGGGACTTGCAAGGAAAACCAGCTCCTCCTCTACGTGGCACAGCTGCTCCTTCCCTAAAGCAGCTGTGAAAACCCTGTCTCACCACATCCCTTTGCCCAGGCTGTGATGGGAGTTCCCACTCTGGCTGGGCTAATGTGGGCAGCAGGATGGAAGCACAGGAACTAAGAGGAAGGGGTACCTGACTTTTTGTTTTCTTTTTCCTGATTTTTTAAAGGAGCAGGAGAGGACTGCAGCAAAAGCCCATAGATCTGGCAGGGCAGGGAGCATGCCAACCTGGCCCCACCAAACTTTCCAGAGAGAAAACTGGTTTCCATTCTCTCTGGGTGTGATGGCAAATCTTGCTAAGGCACTGCAAGCTTGAAGTTTGTCTCAGCCTGTGCTGTGAGGGAGGAGGTTTTGTGCCAGGATAAAAGTCCCTCATGTGCCTTTTTACAATGCTGTATACCCGCCCAGGTGACCACTAGTGAAAGCAGCACATCCCGCAGTTGGTGGTTGTCACAAGTGACAGGTCATGCTGTCACATCAAGGCTCAGGTTGGTGCCTCTTCTCAGGACCCAGGGCTAACAGATCTCCTGAATGGCATGCCACTAATTCTGGATGAGACCACACTTCCTTTGCAAACCCCACTCTAAGGCAGTGTTGCATCTGCAGCCACAGCATGGACACATGCTGTCAACAGCTCCCTTGCTCCCAGAAACCCATCCCAGGAGGTGGCACCCGTGACCTCGGGCAGTTTGGGGGCCGGGGGGCAGCAGGAGGGCTGGTGGCGGGCGGGCGGCAGGCAGCCTCCCTTGGCAGCCCCAGCCAGCAGAAAAATGTGGGGTTTGTTCTCTGGAAAATGCAGCAGAACTCCAAGAGCGAAAGACAACTCTGGCTCCAAGCTTCTCCCACCCACAGTCATGGAAAAGTGACATGAAATTTCTCAAGCAGACTTTCTGATTAAAGCAAGATCCTTTATGGAGTTTAAATAAAAACCAGCTCTCTTGGCAAGGCATTGAGAAAGCCTCCCCGAGCGCGGTGCGGAGGGGCTGTCAGGCGGCTGCTGGGGGAGCCAGCGGTCCCGGGCCCAGATCTGACGGAAGGGGAGGAGGTTGAAAAGAAAAAGGGAGGTTTTGCAATGTCATAAAAATGATTTGCAATGAACATGCTTAATACTTCTGGAATTTCTTGGCATTGTTCAATTAAAAAAAATAATAAAAAGAAGGAATACGGGTGAACTTCAGAAATGTGATTAATCCTTTAAGACAAGCTGAGGAGGGGAGCCATGTTTCCACTGGTTATTAAAGCCAGATGAAAGTTAACTCTTAACTTGTAAAAAGCTGGCAGCACCTCACGCTCCTCCTCCAACGAAAGTTACTGCTGGGGCAGGGAAGGATGATGGATATTTTCTCCTCTTTGCTTTTTATATTTGATTAAGGAATAAAACAGTGAGAGCCAAAGAAATGGAAAGAGGTGGAGAAGTGGCAAAAGCCCAGTGTCTGCCTGCCCACATAGCGCATGTTTCTCTGATCAACAAAATATAAACGAGCATCAGGAAAATTAATGTGCGCCTTGGTGGTCTGGATTCATCACAGCCAAATTAAGATTTTGGAGCCAAGGCATGGGCTCCAGCTATGCTGGCAGGGATCTGCACACACACACTTACACAAGCACGTGTACATGCACACACACTCTGAAGAGAAGGGGCCCAAAAGCCTGGAAAAAGAACAGAGCCAAGGTCCTGGCAGAGCAGAGCCATCCTGAAGATGGAAAATTATGACCCTGTGCCAGGGCACCCCCTGAGATGACTGTGGGCTGGGCAGACATGGGGGCCCTCTCACAGCCAGCCCCCCAGATGGTGGCTCAGCCCACGTCTCACAGCTGTGGGTGTTGCAGCCCCACAGTAGGGAGCTGCAGCTCTTCCTGGCTTTCCCTCAGTCCAGAAGTGAGGGACAAGGGGTGAAACTGTGGACAAAAGGGGAAAGAACAGAGGAAAGGAAGGGATCCTGGGGTGGCTGGGGGAGCAAGCACCAGGTGCCTCTGGAAAAGCAGAGTGAAACTGGCAGAGGAGAGGGGAAAAATAGCAGAACTGGGACAAGCTACTTTCTCATATGCCAAATGTACAAGCTTCCTGCCAAACTACTCTCCTAAATTCCTGCTTCCCCACAGAGAAGAAGACTGGTTTATGTGCCAGTGGATTTTGGCCATGGGCAATCTTAACTGCCCCGCTCGCCACTGGTATGGGCACGTAGAGCCATTCTTTAGTGCCCACAGGTCAGCCAGAGCTGGTGAGGGGTGGTCAGGGTCACCCCTGTCCCCCTCTGTGCATGGGACAAACTCCCCCACACACATCCTGTTGCATTTGGCCCCAGCACAGCAAAACAGAGGGCACAGAGCCAAGCTGGGACAACCAGCTTCATCCTGGGGGGTTCAAACAAGCTGCCCCTGAGTTGTGAGGGGACCATCCATGTTCCCCCCAGCAGGGAGGGGTGGAGGGTAGGATCCATGCCAGGGGGATATGCAGCACTTGCCCCTTCAGCTGCACAGCCAGCAGCAGCCAGGCCCCACATCTAGCATGCAATTTGCACCAGAGTCTAACAACCACTGCAGCTGGGAGAAACCACATCCCCTCTCACTGGCTGGGTTTTCCTTCTCATATGGCAGCAGACAGCGTGCCAGCCCATGTTCTTGTCCTTAAAAGACATGCCTGACCGCAGTGAAGCAAGTCCTCATCTACCAGCCATTGTCCAGGAGGTGCTGTGGACAGACAGACTGAGCACTGCCAATCCCAGCCCTGCTGGGACAAGAGGGCCTTTTTTTTTTTTTCCTTTCTTTGTTTAGGAGGGAGTGCAACCAAAGGCCATTGCTTATGTCCATCTGCAGCCGGCTCCGAGGTGCGATGGGGTGGCCCTGCAGCCAACTGTGCTGCTGTCACTGGGGAGGGAAACCAGCTGAGTCCCAGGGCTGGGGGCCAAGCAACGAGGCAGGCAAGACAGAGCGATTAAATGAATGGGAGACCAAAAATAACTTCGGAGAAGGAGCAATAGTAAACGAAATGATGACCCCAAGGTAGAAGCTCTCCCTGCTACAGGGAAGAGCCAAAGACAAATGGGAGGGAATAGGCAGGAATGGGGTCCTCCAGCCTGGGGGAAGGCACCTTCCACTACTCCCCCTTCAGCTGTGAGAGCAGCCTAGGGCTACCAAAGGAGACTGGGCACTGGTGCTGTCACCACCAGATTCCTCCCACCCTGCTGAGACAGGCATAGCCCCACAGACTCCTGTCTACTCACACTCCCCCATCACATCTCCCCCACCCTGGGCCCATCTCACAGTCCTCATGCCACAGCTCCGCTGGCTCACAAAACACCACCTGTGTTTTCCTTCTCTCCCCACCTCACACCGCCTCTGCCCCGGGGCCAGAGCCCCCTGCCTGCTCTGCATATGCTTTTCTAACAGGCAGCCATTCCCTTCCTTCCTCCCCTCCCTCCCTCTTGCCATTGCCTCTGGGGAGTATCAGTGGAGAGGCCCTGGCCAAGGAAAATGAATGGGGCTGTCTTCAGAAAGCAGCTGCAAATTCCTGGGGGATGCCCAGCCCGACCCTGTGCAGGGTCACTGCCCACAAGCTCCACACTCTGAGGCCCAGCTCCCCACATGTGCTGCCGAGGACTGACCTCATCTGTGGCACAGACGGAGGGAACAGGGTACGAGCCACCCTTGCCCACTGCATTCCAGGACACAGGTACCTGCAATCCCACACCCCTGGCCACGGGGACACTGGAATGGGTGGAGTTTTTTTGAGCTGCATCCCTCATCTAGTTTTCTGTTTTGTTTTCAAGTATCATGTCTATCCAGGTCAGGATTGCCATTGTGTTTGCTGCCCTGGTTTTCTATGCATATAGATGAGCGCTGGGAGTTACACAGCTCTTGCTACCTCTGCTCACCAGCTTTGTTCCAACCCCACACTTCAGTTGCCCTTGTGAGCTCCATGAAGAGCTCCTGACCTTCCTGTTACAGAAACAGCCCTCAGCACCATGTACAAGTCCCTGGTGAAATCACCTGGCCCCACCAGGACCCACTGCAGCCCTGCCTTTTACATACAGCACCTCTGTCCAGGAGAAGGGCTGGGGCAAGGCTTTCTGCCAGGATGGCAACTTTGCTACCTAGAATCAGGCACAGAAAACATCTCTCTCTTCTTTGCAGCTGTCACTCATATGAAGGCTTAAAACCTGCCTTGGAAAACCAGGAATACTCCTGTTTTATCCATACAAACTGTCCCAGATTGCAGTGCTGCCCTGGGCCCTGCAGGGCTGATCTTGTGTACCATGGTCAGGCCAGCAGTGATCAGCAGGTGTGACCTGCAGTGACCTGCACTGATATGCTATGGGCTGCCAAGGTTGTGTGGAACACCAGTTCAGCTCTAATTGGACTCAAAGGTGCCCAAGTAATGCCTGAAGTGCTGCTCCCTTTGTCACTTCATTAAATCTTTCCTTCTGCAAATCCCTCCTCCCTCCACCTCTTGGATATACAACAGCTATTTTATCTCTGCTGGAGAAATTAAATGCAAGTTTCAACCAGCTCTCTGAGCCAGGGGGAAGAGAGATGGCCTCGGCATCACTGCTGCAGATGAGAGAAGTAGGTCTGAGTCCCAGGGCTACGGCCCAGCTGCCAGCACTGCAGCGATGCTTATCTGCTTGCTGTCAGCAAAGCACAGCAGGCCCCAGGGAACCAGGCACACAGAGCCTGGGGCACTCCAGAGAACTTCCTTCAAAGAAGGCCCAAAGAAAGGAGGGGAAACAGCCTAAAAGTTGGCCAGTCCGATGTTACCTACACTCCTCAAAACCTAGCAAGTCACTTCTTCCAATGATTCCAGGTCCTCTTCCAAAATAAACCTAAGCCTTGAAAATATTTCCATTGCCCTCCTTCCCCCCACTGCCTTCATTCACACATTCCAGTTTCACTTTCCCTCTGCCACCCCAAAATAATGTTTGGATGGAACTAAGACTTTCAGAAGGTTTTTTTTCAGCCCTGAAGGTTATCTGGAGGAGATGTATCAACCACAAAGATGACCTGCCAGGGGCTTTACTCTCACCATGGTCACCACTGAATCAGCTCTGAGCAAGGTCCTGTAGATGAGGTCTGGAGCAGGAGAGAGAGCCCGGGGCACACCAGCTACCACAGCTTTCAAATTCAGTCCTACCACCAAGTGGTGCTCCCTGTTCTTTCAGACCACTGCAACACCACTGTTGCAAGCAACCTCCAGCTCATGAACATGAGACTGGTTATTTGAAACCCTCCAGAAGGTTCTCCTCCCACACCTTCAGTCCCACACCTTCACTGGGATGCCCCATCTCTCTCTTCACTCACTGACTGCTAAATCTTCCCACCTGGGTGCTCTCTATCACCCGAGGCTATCCAGGTGTGTGGGATACAGCCTCTGCCATCCTCAGCTACCCCTGAAGATGCATGGGGGACTCGTCCAGCACAGCACAGGAGTTTTCCACAATGGATTAGCTGCTTGATCATCCAGCCTCTGGCTCCAGTTTTGTGAGCTCTGCTGAATGGTGCTCCTGACTTCCTCTCAGAGAGGAAGTGTGTTTGCCACAGCAGGGACCACAGCAATGGCCAAGTCCTTCTCTTTTGCACATTCCCAGTTGCAATCCAGTAGGAAAAGGTGATTTGGCTCCTGGAGAGGACTGATGCACTACTCAGAGACTTTGATTTATGCTGAAGGACATGATGGGGCCTTCTGGTGCTTTAGGACCTGTCCCCCATCCACCACTAAAGCAGATACTTTTCCCAGGAGACACAGCTGGTTGTGGTGGGCTGGGGTGCAAGTAAAAACAGAAAAGGGGATCAGCTAAGCAGGAGCTGATCAGGCTGAGGAACTGTGCACACCCTACTCTCCTAAATTCAAGCCATGCCCTTGGTAATCCCATCCATCTCTCCCCTCCTCTCCTTCTCTCTATCAGGCCACCAGCACACACAGCCCCCTTTCTGCTCTGGAACGTGTTCTCTGAAACTTAATCTCAGCACGGGGCTCAGGCCAAATCCCCCAACAGATTCGGCGCCGTGACAACCCCCTCCCACCCTGCCTCGGAGTTCAGCAACTCTCTCCTTGCTTTCCCTGGCCTCCTCCTCCTCCCACCCAGCCTGGCCTAAACATTTTACTCCTGATTAATGTATCAGTGACAAGCCAATAGTTCTTGGCTTTAAAGCAAAGCCAGGCCCCACTTTGCACAAACATCTTCACGTCTTCATTTTCTTAAGACTTAGCCCCAAACTCCCTTTTGCTGGGAAAGATGAAGACCTTTCTACACTCAGGGACTGTCACTGCAAGGCAATAGCAGCCTCCTCTGCACACACTTGCTCCACCAAACACTGTGGATTTCTGAGAAGGTGGGGCTCTCCACTGCTCTTTCTCACATGCATCCTAATACAGCTGTTGTTTTGATTTTTTAAAGTTTTTTTAAGCTTTTCGATGTTTGTATTCTTGTCTAGAACTTTTTCATACACTTTATGTAAATAACTTATTGTTTTTATTTTTTTATGGGGGACGAGTAATTTGATGGACTATTAGATTGCCCAGTGACATTGAGGAGGTGGCACTGTCACCCTCCAATGAAACTGGCATTTTAGAAAGATATAAAATAGAGTCAGATTTTTTAATAAACAGTTTTTCGTTGGCCTTGAAAAGAACTGCTCCACGTCATTTGTGCTGTGTCCTACAGTGACATACAGCCCCTTCTGGCCAAATACACACAACAGCTGGCCAAAACCAGGTGCTTGTAAGACAAACTGCCCACCTAAGATAAGACACCTCTGGCCACGTACATATCTCCCAATGCCAGAGAGCAGCAGTGAGGAGCACATAAACTCAGGGAGAGGAGCAAAGTCCCTTGCTCAGAATAGTGTCTCAGGAAGGCAGTAAAATTTAGCACACACTGACCCTGTGCTGGCACAGTCCTGCAGCAGCCCCAACAACAGCTGGGCCATCAGCACCAGCAGGTACTATTTATAAACTCCATCAGTAAGTCAGGAACCAGAGGAGGAAGCCTGTCAGGAAACCAATGACACACACAAACCCCACAGCTCAGGTACTCCCCGGTCTTGCAAAAACTTCTCCCTGAAGGACAGATCTGCAGCCTACCACGCAGGAGGAGGACAGCTTGGATCAGACTGGGCCACACCACGTCAGTCAGTCCACAATCAAAAATGCTACAAAAGGGCCTATGCCAAAGGAGTCATCCCTTGATGCCAGCACAAGCAAGCAAGAATGGATGAGCCTCTCAAGACGTGTGAGTGATGGCCCAAGCAAAGCGGGGCTGTCAGAGAACCAAAGCTACTCACTAGCTAAGGTGACCACTGCAGGGACACTGGCAATGACTCCTTCAGGCACACGAGCGATGCACTGGTAGCGCCCCACGGTGCGGTTGTTGAGAGCTGTGATGATAAGCTTCCCTCGCTCCACGTGGATGCCCAGCACCTCGTCTGATCCAGCCAGCTCCTTCCCGTTCAGTCTCCACGTCAGGTTCACTCGGGGGGGGTCCACCACACACCCCAGGCTGACTGGCCCTCCAAGTTTTTGGACAATAGAAGCAGGTTGCACTGTGACCTGCAGAGATTCACCTGCACAGAGGGAAAAAATGGGAATAAGAAAGCTCTGTGAAGACTCAGCAATAGAATGGACAGAGGAAAAAGCTTCAGTGCTGTACATTTTGCATTCCAAATGGCCTCTCCTTGTGTTGCACCATCTCCTTGACTCCTCACACACCCACCCTAATTTTTAGAGATGTACACCAGCCCCATTTTTCTCCTGACACCCCCTGAGATTGTTCCACTCCTAATGCGTCCTCCTCTGGAAGAGGGTTTGAACCCAGACCTTTGGTCAAGGCTACTCAGGGAACAGCAGAGAGAGGAAACCTCTTTGTCCTTGAGGCATGGACATGCTAAACAGCATCGAGGCAAAAAGAATGGGTAAGAAAAGACACTCACTCAGTTTGGCAAAACAGCTGGCAGCTGCAAGCACGAGGCAAGGGATGGGGGACATGGGCCTCTTCCTTCCACGTGTCATTGCCATCCCATGCACTGTGACCTGGGGCGCCCAGGGAAGAGTCCCATAAGCTGCCTCAGGGGATGCAGTGGATTTGTGGCAGTGGATTCCTGCGGATGACAAGAGACATGATGCATGAAACCCTCAGGCCTCCCTCTGCTTTCCAGCCCTGCCTGGCTCCTCTACCAACATCCCTAAACTGCCACAGATTCACCAAGCCAGTGGCCTGAGGAGACTACAGACTCTGATGCCAGCATTTCTCTTCTCCAGCCTCTCCCCCAGGCACGGTTGTGAGTCTCGCAAGACATCCCATCCTCAGTACACATGCACAGACAGAAACACACTCCCATTCCCCATTTCATACTTGGCACAGTGAATGACAGTGATGCAAACCAGGCAATCTTCAGGAGCAAAACACAAACATTTCCAACAAAGTGTCACTGAACATCCACTGAGTGCTGTCGCCAGTTCTTGGCTATGTCTGGAATATATTCTATTTTGAACACTAAAGTAAATGAGCAGCACAAATCCATTGTAACTAAGAGACTCAACCTAGGAAAATACTTCAGATTAACTGCTCTGTCTGAAACACACCACCTATTTTAAGTCTACACAAACCACCGGGTTCATACTTGAAAGTGTGAACTAGCCCCAAAAAACTAGAAATGTAAGGCCACCTGTCACAACCCAGGTTGCTGTTAAGAGCTGCACACAGCAGCAGATGCTTTGGAGACTCATGAATGAACACTAAAGCAGACAAACCAGGTCAGGGGGATTAAAGACCTCAGCAGCTGCCCCAAGAGACACCTCAGATGTCAGACTGAGTTCATCCTTAATCAAAGGCAACAGGCTGAAGTCAAGAGGAGATTTCCCTCTACTGGCATCGTAATGCAGCTATAGGATTTTGAGCTCCCTTCAGCTGCAGGACTAAGACAACCTGCAAGTCTTAAAGCACAGCAGAATTGCTCCTGTGGCATGTCTACAGGGAAGAAGCCCAAGACCAAACCCAAAGCAGCCATGGCAGCCAGCCCAAACAGCAGTTATGCTGCCTGCTCCCCCTGCAGCAACCAGCTCATTAACCACAATCACCAGCCTCAGGAACACCTGACTCTGCAGGGTGGCATTTCCTACTTCCACCATGGTCACTGCTTGAGCCATCACCTGCTTGAGCATGTGTTCTCCACACCCAGCTCAGTCAAAAAGAAGGCACAAGTCCCTTCAAGCATAACCCCCAAAATTAAACCTCCTAACTCCTGAAGTAAGGACTGACACATATCCCCCTGAGATGCTGGTGAGTTGTTCAAGGCAAGGCAATTACTGCTAGCAAGAAAACCACACCATTTGGGGAAATATCACCAAGCTACTCTCAAATGACTTTGCTTGGCTTTTGGTGACAGCAAAGTGGTGGTGGTGCTGCAGAAGTGCAGCACAGGGCAATGTCCATGGCCAGCCATGCTGAGATCCACATCCTAACAGTAAGAATCCAGCAGGCTGGCTTGCATGCCTCTCTGCAAATTGGGCTGTCCCTCTGTCAGCCTTGCAAGCTGTCCCTTTTCCCCCCAGCATCCCAGAGCCCTGCTTGAAGGAGAAGTCATGGAAGAGATATTCATATAAATTTGAGAAGAGAGAAGAAAAGCCTCTTCTGAGCTGGTGATTTCAAAAGGAAGAAACACCAAGTAAAGTGACATGCTGCTGGAGTTTTGGAAAGGCCACGGAGAGCATCTTTACATGGCCCTTTGCAGGCCAATATGAGCCCAGTGCACTGGCTGGCCCAGCAGGCTCTACACAAGGCAGCTCTTTACAGGAGGTACAAAGCCATGGTTAGAGTGGCTGTGAGGCCAAGATGATTTACCCTGCTGAGAGGCAGAGTAAATTAAGTCAAGCTTGGCATGGCCCAATGTGGCTTCTGGGCATCCAGGAGCATGGATGGAGCTCAGACACTGGGCATATCCTGAAGGCATCTAGAGAGAACAGCTAGGCCATACTCCAGCTACTGCAGGCCCTGTTACATGTGAAAATCCCTGTGGGTAATCTCCAGTGCCAAAGAGACAAGACAGCAACCTCCCTCCAACACACCTCATCTTTCTTGGTGTTCACTATCCTCACCTGAGAAGAGTCTCAAAATTTCCTCCATCAACCAGCGCATAGCATCGTACAAGATACTTTAGTGACTGACTTGGAGACCTGTTTGAGTTGCTCGAGTTTATTCCTCCACATAAGACAGCCAACAAAACACCCTTCATTATGCCACAGCCACCACGGGAAGTCATCACTGATGATGGCTGTAAAAGTGCCCTGGGTCTGTCCATACCAGAACAGGCAGTGTTGACACCACTGCTGATGCACAAGTTAAGGTCCCACTAATTATACCCATCTGGAAAAGACTTTGAGGTAGTTCAGGCTTAAAAACACCTCACACTCTAAGGTCTACTGGAGATGGAAAGCCTTTCACTGATGTAGAAGAAACATTTTGGGGTAGTACTTACTGTCTGGTTCCTCAGTGTTGTAAGCCTATGGAGCAAAGCTGACTCATTCCCCCTATATGTATGGGTTTGGCAGCAGGATGGAAAAATATTGGACGGAAAGGAGTTGCTCCCTGGAGCCCAGGCTGAGGGAGGGGGTAGGCAAAGACGTTCCCAACCAGACCTCCCTGCAACTCTGCGTTGCACAGAGCCTCTGGCCAGAAGGGCAAAGCCAAAGGCGCAGAACCGTGCGTGAGACCCCTCGTAAGCTAGGACCACCCAGGCACATTGGTGCAAGGACTGAACTGGCTGCCCCCAGGTCTGTGAAAAGATGAAGAGCAATAGGTGGGGAGAAAAAAAAAGGGGAGCTCAAAAAATTTGGCCACAGCACCGGGCAGATTGAATAGTATTGAGCAGAGAATGAGGAGAGAAGGTGTGTTGCAACAAGTGTATGTATGGTACCTCCCCAAACCTCCAGGCAAGAGTATGAACTCTAAATAGGGACATGTGGCCATTTCTTTCACAGCTGAGTGAAGTACAAAAAGTAAATGGCCAGCATAAAAATAATGAGGAAAATGAATGAAAACATCAATTCCAAAAGAACTATTAGGATCCAGGGCCAGATTTTGAAATTCTCAGCTTTTACAATTGAAGCCAGATTTTCAAAAGCATTCAGTTCTTGACATGCTGAGCTCTCCCAAATAGGCAACCAACTTATTTCGATGCCTAAATGGGAGCTGACCTCTTTTGAAAATGCTGTCCTTAAGCAGCCTGCAATAGTGCAAAGCAAGGAACCTTATTAATCAGGCAGCTTTCGATCTGCCTCATGTCCTGCCAGAAGCACTAGAGTGGACTACAGTGGGAGAGGAGGCAGAGGTGGGGAGTGGAGGAGACCCCAGGCACTCCAGCTGACTTCCCAGAGGTGGTGGGAAGGCTTCCCAGGTGCTTCCCAGGGGCTGCAGGGTTGCTGCATGACAGCATCCTGCTCTGCTGCCTCCTCTCACCAAGGCAGGTACCTTGTAAGGTGCCCCCGTTTGCCAGCATTTCTGCAGCCTCCAATATCACCCTTGACAGCTCCTGCTTAATTGCTATCTAGGAAAAGAAAGCGTTAAAGCAATTTAAAGAGCTTCAAGAGGGAGGGAAAACAAAAAAAAATNTGCTGCCTCCTCTCACCAAGGCAGGTACCTTGTAAGGTGCCCCCGTTTGCCAGCATTTCTGCAGCCTCCAACATCACCCTTGACAGCTCCTGCTTAATTGCTATCTAGGAAAAGAAAGCGTTAAAGCAATTTAAAGAGCTTCAAGAGGGAGGGAAAACAAAAAAAAATAATTATTTGTTTATTTATTTTAAGTTCTTTCCTGCCAGGTTAAAATAACAATTTCCTGTCGGTGGAGCTCTAAGTCCCTTTCAGACAGCCCAGTAAATCAAAAGAGGGGCCATTAAGAGAACAAAATTAACGAGAGCCTAATCAGTTAAGGAGGGGTGGTGGGGGTGTAAAATTTGTCGGCTCAGCTTCCCACCACACACCTAAGCCCAGCGAGGCCCCTGCCGGCAGCCCCAGCTGTGCCATGGCGATGGAGGGCACTGCAAAGGCAGCCGAGCGAGAAAGGAAAACCAGAGGTGAAGATATGAAAGGGAAGAAAGGCCCACGCCTGCGCGGGGGGGTGACAAATCTCGAAAGGAAAAAAGGATTTGAATTAAGCACAGGCTGCAGGAGAGGTGTTTGCTGATTAGAAACTGAAGGTTTTACTGAGGAAATGCAGCTCACAGCCCCAAGCCCCCTCCTGCTTAACAAGGGCCAGCCAAGCAGCCCTTGTTACTGCCACACTGCCTGTAATTTACAAGGCTCCCAAATAGGAACCAGCCTGTGCCCTCGCTCCGGGGCAGCATCCCGCACCACACATCCCAGGCACGGATGGCTGGGAAGGCTGCGGGAATGCCCAGGCAGAGCGGGAGCTGTGCAAAGTCACCGACGCACACGGCAGACGTCCGGAGCTGTGTCAGGCAGACGGACCTCGGGAACTTCTTCCTGCAAGGCATTCACAGTAGGAAGGGGTAGGGACTGCTCTGCACCGAGGGAAAGGCTGCAGCAACTTCAGTCCAGCTACCAGCTGGGGACACCCTGGGTGACTGGAGAATTCACTGCAGCTGCTCTCTGTTTCCAGCAGGTCAAGTAGGGACAGTGATACTCCCAGCTCTCTTGTTTCATACATTGAGACCCCAGCTTTTCAGAAAAAGCAGTGTCTTACACAGTATTATGAGCCAATTTTACTTGTAATCATTAGTTTTTAATACAAGACAGTACTTTTTTCCTGCCTAAAGCAAAAACAACTGAAGAACAATATGTGGAAGAGAAAAGAGCAACAGCACCCCTTTGTTTTACAAATTGAGGAATCTGAGGGCTAGAAGAGGAAGCCAACCTGGCCCAAGGTTATCCAGTAAAGCAGTGGCAGGCAGGGCTGCAAATCAAAAGCTCTCTTGACTGGAACCTCCATCCCATCAAGCAAGCTGTTCTTGGATGCCAAATCTTTTCCATCCCCTCTGAAAAATCCCACTGTACAATTGTATAATCCTCTAGCTGCAAAAATACTGTCCAGGTGACATACCTGAGCAGATCAGCTGCAAACTCCCTGCATGATTCCTGGGCATGGACAGCAATCTGGACATCCCTGACTGCTTCTCCCCAACCCATCAAACAGTAACATCCCACAGGACAAAATTAACCTCTACCCAACCCCCATCCCAATTTCAAAATATTAATTTCACACTGTTAAGTTATGCTAATTTTCTCTGAAAGGGTTTGGGAAAAGGACAGGTTGGTGCAGGACAGAAGCTCCCCCTCCCACAGAACAGCACAGGCAGCTGATGGGGATGGGTGTGCAGGTGCCATAGGGAGTGTCAGGATCCCAAATGGAAAGCAGCTGGTATCAGGAGCGGACAGAAAGGCAGAACCCAATATTACACCACTATGCTTGAAGTCAAGGAGGTAGCACAGTGTTTGTGGAAACAGGGATAAAAGGTTGCCTGTTTTTCCCTCTGTAGCACTGAGAGCTGCTGATTTCAGAGTGCATTAGCTCTTTTAACATAGCCCTTGACTAACTGTATGAGGGGGGTCCCCTCCTCCCTTTTTTAAAGTGATTAGGCAAAAAAGACTCTTAGTGGCTGCTTGCGAGCTCAGAGAGTCCATCAAAAAGCCACAACATAGAAAGCCTGGGATAAATTCACGCTCATAGTCAGAAGGAAAATATCCAGAATAAAACCTGTCAGGGCACAATCACCACAGATCAGTGAGTTTTCCTAAAAACTGCAACTGGGTGACCCTAAAAAAGAAACACAGTTTTAATTCAAGCAAGTCCTGAGCAACAGACACCTCTTTAAAAAATAAACTAAACTTGAAGGGAAAACATCTCTTTTCCTTGAACAGAACTGCTCATGCAAACCAAACCAGCAACAAACCAAACATGCAAGCATCTTTGTAACTTTTTCGTCTTCCTCAAGATGAAGCTACTTCCCTGAGCAATTCCTTTCCACAACAGCCTGCAGCATCACCAGGGAGAGGACTGGCCATGCTGGCTTTAAATTAGCAACAGGATGCAAAGCCTTCTCATAGCCTGTCTGACTTTTGCTCGTATCCCCGAGGACCCAATGCCTGCAGTTTCTGGCACCTCTCCATCCAACAGCTCCTATGAACTGAGTGCCACTTTCCAGCTGGCATTGATCAGGCTGACTTTGCTGAGACCCAGCAAATCCCTTCACGCTGGCATTTCATCAGCCAGCAAGCGTGAGGCCACTGGAAGAACGCAATGCCACCCTCATACCTGCCACGGGCTCCCCAGTGTCACCACGGCGGTGGCACCGCAGCGAGTGCGGCTCACCTTGGGTGCTGCCTGTGGCATGGTGGTCCCAGGGCAGTGGGACCTGCCAGCTNCAGTGGGAGAGGAGGCAGAGGTGGGGAGTGGAGGAGACCCCAGGCACTCCAGCTGACTTCCCAGAGGTGGTGGGAAGGCTTCCCAGGTGCTTCCCAGGGGCTGCAGGGTTGCTGCATGACAGCATCCTGCTCTGCTGCCTCCTCTCACCAAGGCAGGTACCTTGTAAGGTGCCCCCGTTTGCCAGCATTTCTGCAGCCTCCAATATCACCCTTGACAGCTCCTGCTTAATTGCTATCTAGGAAAAGAAAGCGTTAAAGCAATTTAAAGAGCTTCAAGAGGGAGGGAAAACAAAAAAAAATAATTATTTGTTTATTTATTTTAAGTTCTTTCCTGCCAGGTTAAAATAACAATTTCCTGTCGGTGGAGCTCTAAGTCCCTTTCAGACAGCCCAGTAAATCAAAAGAGGGGCCATTAAGAGAACAAAATTAACGAGAGCCTAATCAGTTAAGGAGGGGTGGTGGGGGTGTAAAATTTGTCGGCTCAGCTTCCCACCACACACCTAAGCCCAGCGAGGCCCCTGCCGGCAGCCCCAGCTGTGCCATGGCGATGGAGGGCACTGCAAAGGCAGCCGAGCGAGAAAGGAAAACCAGAGGTGAAGATATGAAAGGGAAGAAAGGCCCACGCCTGCGCGGGGGGGTGACAAATCTCGAAAGGAAAAAAGGATTTGAATTAAGCACAGGCTGCAGGAGAGGTGTTTGCTGATTAGAAACTGAAGGTTTTACTGAGGAAATGCAGCTCACAGCCCCAAGCCCCCTCCTGCTTAACAAGGGCCAGCCAAGCAGCCCTTGTTACTGCCACACTGCCTGTAATTTACAAGGCTCCCAAATAGGAACCAGCCTGTGCCCTCGCTCCGGGGCAGCATCCCGCACCACACATCCCAGGCACGGATGGCTGGGAAGGCTGCGGGAATGCCCAGGCAGAGCGGGAGCTGTGCAAAGTCACCGACGCACACGGCAGACGTCCGGAGCTGTGTCAGGCAGACGGACCTCGGGAACTTCTTCCTGCAAGGCATTCACAGTAGGAAGGGGTAGGGACTGCTCTGCACCGAGGGAAAGGCTGCAGCAACTTCAGTCCAGCTACCAGCTGGGGACACCCTGGGTGACTGGAGAATTCACTGCAGCTGCTCTCTGTTTCCAGCAGGTCAAGTAGGGACAGTGATACTCCCAGCTCTCTTGTTTCATACATTGAGACCCCAGCTTTTCAGAAAAAGCAGTGTCTTACACAGTATTATGAGCCAATTTTACTTGTAATCATTAGTTTTTAATACAAGACAGTACTTTTTTCCTGCCTAAAGCAAAAACAACTGAAGAACAATATGTGGAAGAGAAAAGAGCAACAGCACCCCTTTGTTTTACAAATTGAGGAATCTGAGGGCTAGAAGAGGAAGCCAACCTGGCCCAAGGTTATCCAGTAAAGCAGTGGCAGGCAGGGCTGCAAATCAAAAGCTCTCTTGACTGGAACCTCCATCCCATCAAGCAAGCTGTTCTTGGATGCCAAATCTTTTCCATCCCCTCTGAAAAATCCCACTGTACAATTGTATAATCCTCTAGCTGCAAAAATACTGTCCAGGTGACATACCTGAGCAGATCAGCTGCAAACTCCCTGCATGATTCCTGGGCATGGACAGCAATCTGGACATCCCTGACTGCTTCTCCCCAACCCATCAAACAGTAACATCCCACAGGACAAAATTAACCTCTACCCAACCCCCATCCCAATTTCAAAATATTAATTTCACACTGTTAAGTTATGCTAATTTTCTCTGAAAGGGTTTGGGAAAAGGACAGGTTGGTGCAGGACAGAAGCTCCCCCTCCCACAGAACAGCACAGGCAGCTGATGGGGATGGGTGTGCAGGTGCCATAGGGAGTGTCAGGATCCCAAATGGAAAGCAGCTGGTATCAGGAGCGGACAGAAAGGCAGAACCCAATATTACACCACTATGCTTGAAGTCAAGGAGGTAGCACAGTGTTTGTGGAAACAGGGATAAAAGGTTGCCTGTTTTTCCCTCTGTAGCACTGAGAGCTGCTGATTTCAGAGTGCATTAGCTCTTTTAACATAGCCCTTGACTAACTGTATGAGGGGGGTCCCCTCCTCCCTTTTTTAAAGTGATTAGGCAAAAAAGACTCTTAGTGGCTGCTTGCGAGCTCAGAGAGTCCATCAAAAAGCCACAACATAGAAAGCCTGGGATAAATTCACGCTCATAGTCAGAAGGAAAATATCCAGAATAAAACCTGTCAGGGCACAATCACCACAGATCAGTGAGTTTTCCTAAAAACTGCAACTGGGTGACCCTAAAAAAGAAACACAGTTTTAATTCAAGCAAGTCCTGAGCAACAGACACCTCTTTAAAAAATAAACTAAACTTGAAGGGAAAACATCTCTTTTCCTTGAACAGAACTGCTCATGCAAACCAAACCAGCAACAAACCAAACATGCAAGCATCTTTGTAACTTTTTCGTCTTCCTCAAGATGAAGCTACTTCCCTGAGCAATTCCTTTCCACAACAACCTGCAGCATCACCAGGGAGAGGACTGGCCATGCTGGCTTTAAATTAGCAACAGGATGCAAAGCCTTCTCATAGCCTGTCTGACTTTTGCTCGTATCCCCGAGGACCCAATGCCTGCAGTTTCTGGCACCTCTCCATCCAACAGCTCCTATGAACTGAGTGCCACTTTCCAGCTGGCATTGATCAGGCTGACTTTGCTGAGACCCAGCAAATCCCTTCACGCTGGCATTTCATCAGCCAGCAAGCGTGAGGCCACTGGAAGAACGCAATGCCACCCTCATACCTGCCACGGGCTCCCCAGTGTCACCACGGCGGTGGCACCGCAGCGAGTGCGGCTCACCTTGGGTGCTGCCTGTGGCATGGTGGTCCCAGGGCAGTGGGACCTGCCAGCTCGGGCAGCTCTAGTGCAGGCAGGCCATGGATGCAAGGATGGCCTTGCCCCACAGGATACACATCCTTTTTTCCACAGTTACCAGGAGAGGAGCCCTGTGCTAAAACAGAGTATACACACTGGCTTTTGCTGCCCCTTGGTGTGCCCTGAAAGCAGTTCCAGTCCTTGAAAAGACAAGGCTAAAGTGTAAGAAAAAAAGAAAACCCACCTCCTTTCTTCAATATCATGCTCCCCCCATGCCCTAGACACTTAATTT
>WBNO01000417.1:137340-190487 GCA_013400575.1 Peucedramus taeniatus
CCCCCACCCCTCTCTATGCCCTCTCCCATTGCCCGGGACAATAACCCCCCAAATGCCCCGTTCTCCCACCCGGGCCCTTTTTGCTTTAGATAAACACAGGCAGTGTCAAGTGTGAGGAGGGGGGGGGGAAGGATGGGGTTCAACTGCCAGTCAAGCCTCGGGCCCTCAATGAAGCCCAGAGGCCTACCCTAATCTGCTGCATGCTTGCCATATGGGAGCTGTGTTGCCCTGGGAAACACTAACAGGCAGAACGGAGCTTAATAGAGTCCATATTCATTGTAATGCAGTGAAATGGCTCGAGGGACTATTGCCCCTTGGGTCTGTTTTCATTCTTCTGTTCCCCCTCTTTCTTTTCTCTCTCTCTCTTTTTTTTTTTTAATAAATTTTTTTCCTCCCCTCCTTCTCCCCCTCCCTTTTTTTTTTTTTCTGGTTTTTTTTTCCTCCTTTCTTCCTTTCAAAAGGACGAAGTCACTGGAGAGCTCTAATCTGGAGAGGCTGGGGGCTCCCCGAAGGGCTGGCCAGCCGATGGGGCAGGAGCGGGAAGGGGGAAGGGAGAGGGTGGAGGTGGTTGGGGAGGCGAAGGAGAGGTGGAGGGCAAGAGGAAAGTAGTAACTAATAAGCATGCAGCCGGCCAGCTGTCAAGATGCTGACAATACTGCTCCGGGTGCAAAGAGCCCGACAGCCAGCGCTGGCACGGAGCTGGGGCAGCGTCCTCCCGGGAAGCGCCTGCCTCCCCTAAGAGCCGCCCCGAACGCGGCACAGGAACACGCGGCAAAAGGAGAAAAAAAAAAAAAAAAAAAAAAGAGAAGGGCGCAGATGGAGCGTGCTGCACAGCCTCTTCAAAAACAAAAAGAAACTGCAGAAAGTGCACCTAGGAAACAGATGTTGTTGCTGCAACAAGCTTGGAACTACTGGCTGCTCTCTGGCTCCTTCTCCCAAGTGCGTGCAGGGAGAAAAGTGCCCTGGAGCAGCTGGCAGGGCTGCCCCCGAGGCTGGGACAGGCTGCCTCTCCAATCAAAACCTTTCAGTCCAGCTTCACTCCCAAACTGGGAGAGCTGCCACTGTTGTAGACCAACTTTTCCTCAGCACTCTCCATCCTTCTCCTTCTTGTTCCACCTGTAGGCTCTCCTACAGCTAAGGTCCCAGTTTAGGGAGCTGAGGAATCCTGAAAGGGGTGAACATCTGCAGCACTTACGGAAGGGTGCAGGCCCTGCATTCAGGGGCTTGATCTTCAAATGTCAGAGAACAGCAGAACTGCTGCTATCAAGGTCCTGCAAGATCAAGGCCCCACAGAGGTGCTGCTCAACCTACTCTCTTGCCAAGGCTGGTGTCAGAAAATAAGTCAGGATCCCCTTGGAAATCAAATCAATGTAGTCACACACTGGTGAGGAGTTACTTGCTCTGGAGTGTTTTCAGTTTTCCTCAGAGCTGCTACAAACTCAGCTGATGGTGCAGCAACAAAGTCTTCCTTTTTTGAGGCTTTGCTATGGGACAACCCTGAATCTTCATTGTAAGAAATATTTCAGAGGAGGCAGCAGGAAAGGGGTCACCTACTGATACCAGTATGATGTGAAAACACACCTTCAGTCTTACCAGCAAGGGATTTGGTGCACTGTATTACTTGCCTGAAGCATTCTCTCTTGCCATATGAAAACAACACTTGCTTTGTCATTCCCATCACAACTAAAGCTGGAGATCAGTGTCAATGCAGTCAGAGCTGCAGGCAGATGCTGTACTAAACACAGAACAATCCCATGTCCTCTAGACTACACACAACTGGGTAGAAGAGTTAGTTACTTTAGGATGCTTGATATAAGCACTAACAAAATTTACCTGTCTATACCTTTTTGCTCTTTGGACAAAGAGGAAAAGCACATAACAGCTGGGAATAAACGAGAGTGTACATCTGGGCAAATAAAGCCCAGGGAATGCCTCTGCTGGCAGCTGATGCAGTGGGACCCACAGGATGGGTGGCGAGTGCCAGCTGATGCAGCTGGCTCTGGTCTGGGCTCCACTACGCTGAATCCTACATCAACATGAGGTGGGCCTCAGGTTGTTCCCTCCCCATCAGCAGCTGCAGTGGAGGAGGGTGCAGGGAGCAATGGGCAGTTCCCACCAGGAGCTGTCATCACACAGGCACAGATGTGCCTGTGGGTAGTTTACACTACTTAGGGCACTGCTTTTGTTTTTTCCTTCTCATCCTTTGCAAACAAAAAAACCCCAAACCTTGAAATCTGATGTTGAGAGTCTAATTGCCTCTTGGGTTAGGGAGAGGTCAGAGAGAAGGCAGGCACAGCAGATGTAGGGGAAGTGATGCTGGGCAAAAGCCCTCAGAGATACTAAAGGGAAGTGTGGAATAAAGGTGACAGAAAAGAAAAAGCAGGAAATTTTTAAATTTAGATGAGAGGGTCAAGAAAGAAGAAATAGAGGAGTCGGGATTTTGGCAGATTTCCTTATGTTGCATTTGTCCTCACTGCTTCAGGGCAAGGACATGGCAATGCCATAGCTCACCTGCCACATGTGTATCCAGGCTCAAGTCCTTGTCCTGTTTTCCTCTGAGCAGGGGCTGTCACCTCACACCATCACCTCTCAAGCAATTCTCTCTCCCCATCTGACATTCTTCCACTTAATTTAAATGTGGCCTGCTCAGAATAGCAGGAAAACCACTCTTGCTCTCCCATCAGGAACTCCTTGCTGCTCTAAGACAAAAGCTTAATCAACAGATACACTTCCACAGCATGCCCTGGTCCCAGTGAAACAGCATTTTTCCATGGAGAAATCTATGGAAAAATGGACATCTAAATGTCCAAAAATGGACATTTAGAGACATCTCCATCACCACCATAAAGAGAAACTGCCTTCTAGTTTGCACTCCTTTCAGGATGCTCTTATCCAAAGCTGTTTTCACTCTGCATCGCTCCCCACCAGCTCTTGGTGAACACACACAGCCAACTCTCACTCCCTGAGTACAGGACATCAAGATGGTGACCAGAACAACCATTCTGCCATGGATGTGACAGCAACACTAAAAAAAAACTCAAATCCTAGGCTACCCTAGGGCCTCTCTGCAGCCAGAGCAGTGGTCAAGAATGGGAAGGAAGATCACAAATCATGGCAAAGGTGTGACATGGAGCTGCCCTGAAAAGATCCATCTCCATTTTATTGTTTCAGTCATGAGATGGGGTCAAGCTTGCAACAGGAGAGACAATAAATATCCCAACATCCATTCATGCTGGTAACCACCAGCTGAAACACTCCTCTTCTGTATAACATGAACCAAAGCACAGAGGAGTGGTGGACAAACCCCACCAGTCAGCATCTGCATGGAGCACAGCAGGAGTGCTCCTGGAGCAAGCAAATTTCAGTGTCTGAAGCTCTTGTTCTCTTGTTTACAGAGTAGATCACAAGCCAGACAGCAGCTATGGATGCTTTTTAAGAGCAGCCCACATCTTCAGATGCTTAAACATAAGCCTACCTTTAACTACCAAACTAAAAAAAAAATAAAAAAATCCAAATAATCTTTGTCTAGGAACAATAGAAAAATCTTGTCCATCTCCAATTAGAAACAGTAACAGAGTGAAACAAATACACAAATAAAAAAACCCCAAACCACAAACCAGAAAAGTTCACAGAAACTGCCAGTGACACTGTTAAGCCTTCCTTGGGGGAAGCTGCTATGGGGAAATTTTCCTGCTGGCAAAGACTTGGATAGCTTTCCTAGGTTTTGAACCTTCTTCAAGTGTGTACTTGAAGAGCAAGGGTGCCGACAACTGTTGCAGTAAAAAACTGACCAAGCTTATCATAAACCTAAGCCAGCAGCACAGGAGAAATACCTGCTAAAACAACACATCCTCTGGATTATAACAGAGGACTTGATTCTACTGCCACCAAAATCAGCCTGATCTTTGCCATGACTTTAATGGGAGCAGGCCCAGAAACTGCATTAACAAGCACAAGGCTAGTTTAACACAGCTGACATCAAAATCCAGAAGAGCACACAAAAGAGACAGGACAAAGTACTTGCCAGTAACGTCAATACAAAGTTTAATCCCCAGATGGCTGGCTTTAGAGACATCCCCATCACCACCATAAAGAGAAACTGCCTTCTAGTTTGCACTCCTTTCAGCAATGACTTGTTGCTGGGATGCAAAAGAGCACAAACCCATTTTTCTTGTCTTTTGAAGACGGTATTTAAAAGTTGGGGATTTTTTTTCTTTCATAAATTTGGGAATAAATGGGAGTTTTTACTCTCCATAGCTGTCACTAAATTGCTTTTCACTAACAATAATAGTTTTTGTTATGGGAGCAGGTCAAAAGCCTCTAGAACTCTCTGTTGGGACGAATTTTCCCTGGAAGACGTCATTACTCCAAAAAACACAAGAGGAAGCTCAAAGCTAGCAAAACAAAGGGACAGAAATGACTGTCCATAGAAAATGCTTTGACTTGTGCCAAATGCCTAAGGTGGGGTGCGGGGATTAGCACTGAATGCCAGAACCCAGATAGGCTGAGCCAGAGCCCAACTTTGCACCACAATCAGCAGCTGCCACGCTGCTCCAAAACCCCACAGGTAGTACCCCGACGTGAAAAATCACGGGGGACACACTCACAGTGGGGTCTCAGGAAGGGTGACAGATTTCCCCTCTTCCCAGAGATGAAGAGGAGAAGGTTGCATTGTTTAGGCTTTTTTAAAGGTTGCGTTTGCATGTGATTTGCCCCATTGATGATCACAACAATAAACACGCCTTTCCAAAAATGATGGTCCCGTTGAGGACAGTGAGCCAAACACGACAGGAGATGAAGCAAGACCTCAGGTCGCCCTGCAGAGACAGATGGGCAGGGCCAGCATAAGGTTTCTCTTTGTCGACAAGGGGATGCTGTGTATCAAAAGGATGGCAAAATGCTGCTGCCTCAGAGCCCAGGAAGGGGGACTCACCTGCCTGTGCCCCAGCCAGCTCCTAGGACACACTGGCAGGTGCCACAGCCAGGCTTGTCAGCAGCAGTGCCCGTGAGGACTGGGCACAGCACAGACCTGCCGCTGGCTCCCCACTTGTCACTGCTGCCCATCCACACTCGAACCCATGCTAAAAGCATGAGCTCAGAGCCCAGGACCCCTCCCCAGGCCTTTCACACAACAAGCATCAGCAGCAATTCCAGCCGTATAGTTTGCTTTCCTTGACACACAGTTTACTTTCTCTGTTCCCCTGCATCCCACCCCTGCCACTTACCCTTCACTCCAAAAAGGCTCTCTAAACAGGCTTAAGCTTTAAACAAATAAGGGCTTGGCAGGCAGCAGCCTGCTCCCGTTTCCCTCCCCAGCAGCTCTGCTCTCCCCCCCGCCACCTCCACCTCTGAGCAGTGGCGCAAGCGGAGCTGGCGAGCGACGAGCAGGCATAGAAAACAAACACGTGGAGCAGAGCCAGCTGTGAAGTTGGATTTGGCATACACTGTTTGCAGAATGAATCAAAGCACATGGGAGAAGAGGGAATGGGAGAAGGGGGACAGACTGGGGAGCCAGGGTTGCCCTGGGCTCAAGGGGAGAGCTTGACTCCCTTACAAAGCCCTGGCACATTGCCCACTGCAGGGTTTTGTGCCCTGCGTGGAAGTGGGGGGGGGGACAGTCCTACAGCCACATCTCCTGAGCTATTTGGCATCACACTTCCCCACCCTTTTCCTAGCGAGCCGGACTGGTTTTGCATGTGCTTGCCCTCCCTCCCGGGCAAAAATTAGTGTGTTCTGATGCAACACGTGAAAAATAAATACACTTTTACCCCCCGAGGCATGCAATTCTCCCCCTTTCTTTCTTTCTTAGGGTTTCTATTTCCCATGCACACTATGCTCCAGGGCCCCACAGCACCAACTGCCCCATCACCTCGGCTGAGATTACATATGTTGAAGGTCCACATTTACATTAATCCCCCTCCCAACTGTCCCTTTCTGGAAGGGTTTCAGACAAAATATCCCTCCTCTTAAACCCAAGCTCCCAGGAGATGTTAGCTCGGGTATTATTTATTATTCTGCCTCCATCCGTCTGGTCTAGCCATGGGAATGGCACTGGAAGGCTTTAGGAATAGATCACCTATGGCCTCACATCAACACTGGATCCATGCAGGTTTTCCTCCCTCTCCCAGTCATCGTCAAGCACAACGAGACAGAAACGTGTGCACTCTGCCTGGTTTGGGGCAGAATCCAGTGATTTGACGTGGTTTGCTTGTGGTTTCCACCCAAAACCATAAACCAGCCCAGGTTTGCTTGGAAGGTCCTCAGCTGTGTTTGGAGGCTGTAAGAAAAGCAGCAGTGTCATACCTGGTGTTGGACCCCGTCCAAAACAGGCCAGCAGCTGGATGGATTAACAGCCCGGCCTGACCACCCAGACACCTGCAGACATGTTTTCACAAGTCTCATTACCACCCCTGAAACACAGTAAGGACTTCACCCTCTCCGGGCCAGCCGTGAATACTTGTCCCTCAGCATTGCTCCAAACCACCAAACTGACAACAAGAGACAGTATTTGGATAGTTTTCTTCCTGAGAACTACATTATGGACCCCGGATCACAGCCAAGGAAGGCAACTACCTTGGAGAAATATTGCAATTACTTTTTTGTTTTTGGGTGAAATTTACTGAGATGCCAAATAAAGTAATGGATCACTGCAAATAAAGCATTGCTCAAAACCAACCATCCCACTCCGATCTCTTTCCCTTTTGGAGGCAAATTAGCAAGACAGAGAGGGACAGAGACTCATAGTCTTGGAGGTTATGACACCACATTTCTGGAATTGCCTCTTCTATTGGACATAATATACCCCTACCCCATGTCTCAGCTTCCAGGCTGCAAAAACAGGAAGAGCAAACTCCAGCTGGTACAAGCAGTAATGAGATGAACATGAGTCAGACAATTTCAGATTCTCATATGAAAGGTGCTAGACAGGTATGTAGTGTTATTATCTGTACTGCTTCCTGGTAGTCCCAGGATTTTTGGATTAGTAAAATACAGATGTCAGCATCTTGGGGATACTGCCTCAGTAACTGAACCAAGCAGGGAGGGGCATGCTGATTGCAACAAGGGGAAAATATGAATTTGCACCACACACAAGATATTGTGGTTAAGGGAGACAGAGAGATACCATTGACAGCAGAGAACAGGATAATTCATTGGGGTTTGTCAGACTAAACTTTCTGTAATCAGAGACTTCAGGGAAAGTGTCAAGCAAACATTCAAACATCGAGCTGCCAAGAACTAAGTAAACAGAGAAGTAGCAGAGCCAATGTGGCACCATTTGCAAATACCCCATGATCAGCAGCCACAGGCCAACTGAGCCCATCAGCAGCCACCAGGGAAGCCAACAGGATGAACTACTGCAGGAAGACCCACCACCAGGATGGACAAACAATGAGCAATTCACACCTACAAAATGTTTTCATCTAGAACAGGATTTGCAGAACTGGGCAGGTGTGAGCACAGCAGTCTGTGTGCTTCTGTGGACACCTTCCTGCACCACACACATGCAACCACCTGGGCAAGTGAAATAAAGCCAAAGTCCAGACTGAAAGGGGTCCTCCAAGATAGCAAGCAATACCCAACAGCTCTGGTACCATGCATTTTAGTCCCACTTTACCTAAAAGCCTGCAGTGGTATTTATTGTGCTTGTGAGGAGCCAGAGACCAGGGCCAAAGAGCTGAGGGCAAACTAGCTGATCCCAGCCCTGAAGCCAAGGGTGCCTAGTGGCACTGGGCAAGTGAGGGGAAACACTGGTCTCTGCTTCCCACCTAAATGCCTATCCATCAGTCAGGGCTTCCCTCCCACGGGTCACAAGACTGCTGGAAAGGGTACCTGGATGACTTAAGTGATCCAAGGAAATGGATGAAAAATATGCAAGTTTAGACATGCTGTGCAGTAAGATTGCACAGATTGGAATTTCCAACCAGGTCTGCTGACCTCCCTGGGAAAGCATTCAAGATTGAACATGTCAAAAATAAAGCTGAAATCCATCACAGGCAATCCTACACATGCATCTTTTGTCTACACGCCCCTATTCTTCTACACCTCATCCCAACAATGATTCCAGAGTGGCATTATATGAATTTCCTATAGATCAGACCTCTTTTGGCTGTCTGAAAGAAGTGTAAGAGACACAGGGCATGTTTCAAGCCAGCATTAGATGCATCACTTCTCTGCTAGTCACTGGCCATGGATGCACCCACAGCAGTGCTGGTATAACCATTCCTTGGCATGTTTGTAGCCAGCTGCATTCTGCACAAGTGACCAAAAAACTCTCATGCTGCAAAGGTGCTGGGAAGAGGAAGTCTGTGGTTCTGCAGCCCAAAATTACTGATACTTTGTACCTAAACTGTGATTATGGTCAGGAGGTTCACAGGGGGTTTAGGAAAGCTGGCATCCTCCTAGCTAGAGAAGGACTGTGAGAGATCAAAGGGCCCAGAGAGGCTGCTGGTTCTAAAGAAAAAGAGGCTTGCAGGTTTAGTTGTAGTGAATAGTGACTCTGTCTGAGTTGACACAAAGGGACTCAGTGCATTTCATGCGTTGGTTAACTCCAGCTCTGAGGGAAGAGGGTGGCCTTCCACAGGAGAACCCTATCCAGATTTAAAAGGCTGAACATCCATATTAAGAAACAGTCCAGTACTACAGACAAAAACCCTTGAGGTTTTTTTTTATCAGGAGACAAATGAACCTCCTCTAGAGTCCTGACATAAGTGCTCCAAGTATTTATAACCTGGAAGAGATATTAATGAAGAGGTAGAGTCGCTTTAACTTTCCCTTCTCTTCTCCTGTACCCTCACCCTCAATTTGCTACTGTGCAACAGCCCTTGGGCAGATAAATCAGCAGCCTACACACACAGTGCAATATTCAAGGCCCAAGGAGCTATAAACATGGCAGTAAATACATGCCTATAGAGGCTTTCCACCCCCCATACCCTCCAAACTTGTAATTTTCTCACACAGTGCTATGACCAGCCAGTGGTCCCCAGCACAGCCACAAGCTACCTGAGGCTTGCTGCTGCCACGGTCCCAGCAGTGCAGGCTCCTTTGGTCACAGGACAAGGTGTTTCCTAAGCATCACAAGGCAAAAGTGCTCCCTGTCCTGCAATGGGAACAGCTGAAGCAGAGTTCAGCACCATCCCAAATCTGACCAGGTGCTTCTGGAAGGGCAGGAGGGAGCACAGGAGTCCTAACCCCTGTAAGGAACATGCTGATCTTGTTTTTCCAACCACAATCACACTGGTGTTGGACCCTCACTCATAAACAAGTGCAGACTGCTCATCCACTCCTTAGGGTTTTCAGCAGGAGAACAAGCACCTCAGACCACCTGCATTTAGTCACAACAGCAGACTTTGGCTTGAGACCATTCACATCACCTGGACCACATAGCAGGATACCCTCCCACTTTTGGTCCAGGCCTTTGCTGTTTCCCTGGATGGCAGAAGCGGGTGAACAAAGGGTTAAACCTGGTATAGCCTCAAAAATCACTCCTTGCTTTCTGAAGCAAGAACCTCTTTGGCAGGGTCCCCATCTGGAAAATGACATCCTATACCCCCTTGCTTCCCCTCTTTCCCCCTGAACTCAGAACAAAGCACTGCACTGCCCAACATGCTCCTCCACTGTTTTCATCTTGATCCAAAGGCTTCGTGTGTTTCAACTTCTGCCAAAAAGAAAAGCATAAAAAAATATAAAAAAGGCATGTGTGGGGCAGGGGGAGAGGAAACAGAGAGAGTAGAGGGAAGCCATTAAAACCAAATCTTGATTAGCTAGCAGTGGTGGAAAAGGGAAACAGGGAAGAGGAGATTTTTCTGTTGTGATATGCATCTTGAAGCTGAAATGAGTAGGCCCAGAGGAGACAAGACTTCTCCACATAATCCTCCACCTGGGACCAAATTTAACATGCTTTGCCTTTCCAGTTTACCATGTGCCATGCCATCATCATCATCTTTAAAGGAGGCATCTGCTTCCTCAAAACAATTTCTGCCAATCACCACACATATTTTTTACCACTCTCACAGAGTTCCTGCACCCAGCACTGAGCCCTGCTGGCACAGGACAGGAGGACACAGCACAGCTGGCCTGCCCTTTCCACCTCGATATCAAACACAAAGGTTTGGCCATTGCAAAGCCATAGGGAATCCTAGAGGAAATGAGCCTGGCAAAGACAGCTTGTGCATGCTTTGTGGATAGGCTGGATGGGCCAAATGAAGAGTCCCAGACTGGCTCTGTCTCCCAAAAAGACAGACAGAAAAAAGTAATTTAAAAAAAATGCATTGGCTAAAGAAGCATTTAAAAACAAAACAAAAAACCCAGTCTGGTTTGTAGTCTGTAACAGCTGAACCCAGGGACATGCAGAGCATGTTTTTTGTTCCTTCAGTACAAAAGCCCTTGGTTTCCCTTCCTCCTCATTCCAGCATTTCCCCATTGGGGGTGTCAGAGACAGTTCAAGGCCTCCCAGTATTTCATGTAAAACTGGGTCTTGCTGCCCTGAGAACAAGTGGCTGGGGTCTAAGTAAGAGACTGGAGATTTGGGGAGCTGAAGAGCTGCAAAGGCTAAACCTGCTGCCCCTGGAGGATGGCCAAATGGTCACCCTCCACAGCATCCCCAACCTGCCACAGGCCAGTGCTTCCCTCCAGGGTTTGGCTTCCCAAGGTGTGACTTTGGCTCGCAGGCAGCATGGCCAGGCCACTTGGATTCCCCAGGGCTTGTCTGTGCTACAGCTGGTGCTCTGCAGCATGTCAAAGAGAGGGAGAGATTAACTCCATTTTTAAGTATCTCTTTACTGTTATATTTTTAAACACAGCTGGTTGAAAATTTTTCAGCAAAGCCATAAATAAATAAATACTTAGAGGAAATTTCCTGCAATCTGAAAACTTTACTGACTGGTCTAGCCTTTTTCTAGATTATGTTCCCTCTCCAGTATGCAAAAGCTCCACTTGCTTCTGCTTTCTCTCCTATAAGGACCAAATCCATTGAAATATCAATAAAATAACAATATTTCACTGCCCATAGTGTTTGATATTTCAACAACCACCCTCCTGACCAGCACAGCAATCACATATTCATTGCTGTCCCACCTGGTGATTTTTAATTTTCCTTGCAATCAGAGGTGTCACCTGCCAAGACCCAAAGATCCAGACCTTAAAAACATATTTCCTAACCCTGTCTGCAAAACAGTTCTTTTCCTGCTCTTCAGGAGAGAGATGACAAAACACAATCAGCTGGGAGTCTGATGTCTCTGATAGGCTTTCCTCTTTCCCAGATCAACCCGCTACAATGCCTCCATCATAGCTAGCTTGGATTAGAAAGCAGTTTCTACAGCTGAGGACAACAGTCAAAATCACCATCTGTCATGACATCCTTCATAAAATAAATAAGAAAGACAACACCACCCACTACCTCCTATTAGCAGACTGTTAATGAAAGCAAACAATCACCCACTTCTGAAGAAGCCCTAGACAGGAGGAGCATTTCTCTTCCAGTCAGTCCCTGCCTGACAAAGCCTGTTTAGCAGTGTCTGTACAAGCTGCTATTACATAAACAGCAAATAAAGTTCAGCTGAGAAAAGGTGCCCCAAGCATGAGGCTCTGCACATGAAGCAATGGAAATGCTTGTTCCAGAAAGGCTCCCTTTCTACAGTACTTCTCATTTTAACAGGATGGTTCCCATTTAAACCCTCTTCAACCCTGAAAGAGATGGCTTGGAGCTCCCAGCCTTCTTACCCAAATGCTAACCCACTCCTTCTAGCCCAAAAAAGGAAACAAATTCATGAACAAATAATTTCCACTACTTTTTTTCCAGGCTATTGTTCTGTGACTGCATTTGGAAGTAAGAGAGAAAAAAACCAAATACATGACTGTGGTCAGAGTCTGGTCTAGAACAGAGGAAGGAAAAAGAAAGAAACCTCAAACCCCAAACCCAATCCTTGTTTTATATGTTTAGTCATTTTTGGAGAAAACTGTAAGCAGCAAAGAGACCAGGAATAAACAGTGGCACAAGCTCCTGGGCTTTGGGGGTGACAACAGGAGATTCTAATCTGTTCTTCCATCCATCAATGCACTCTGCTCAGCCTAAGACATTTTTAAAACCTAACTCTAATATGCTAATAATCTAATTGAAGAAGTCTAACTTGTCTTCTGTGGCAAAGGACTAAGAAGCTTTTGTGTTGTGAATTGCTTAATCATTTTAGAATGTCTTTTCAATGCAGAAATCACCTTTGCTTGAGAGGTTTTAGCAAATGTTTCACAGAAAAGATCAGATGGCCTTCTCCAGAGACTCACCCACCAGTATTCTGGGAGGACACAGCAAACCCCTGACATCTGCTTGTCTACCAGGAAATACAAATCTAGAACTCTTTGGATTTTTCAAAAATCCTTATACTACTGTCCAGTAAAGGAACATAAGGAGTATTAGATTCCTTTATTGTACAGAGACTCCCCTAAGAACTCAGGTGCTCTGCAAAGGCCATCCTCTGCCTCAAGGACATTTACCTCTGATTGCTTACAGGGACTGTCAGCACCTTCTTTGAGAAGGGAAGTCTGTGACTGTCCCACAGCACTGAATACCCCCAGAAAAACCTTTCACCGTTCAGTACAAAGTCATCTGTAGATCAGCTCAGGCAGTACCCACCCTCCAAATTACATTAAATACTGTCACTTGCTACAGACCACAAGTGCAGCATTAGAAGTGGGAAGGAATAAGGTCTTTTCCCTTTCTCTAGCAACTGTGAAAACTCACCTATATAAGGGAAATACAATCTCAGAATTACCATTAGGGAAATTATTCACCATTTCTTAACTCAGAAAATAGAATAAACTCTTTCAGGAAGAAAAGCACTCTGTTTTGTGAAAATGCTTCTCCGTGATTTTATATCCAGTTGTGCAGCTGGCACACTGTCCTGGGATGGGTAAAACAAGCTGTTCTCCTATAGTCACATCCACAATGTGCTGCAGGATTTAATATTTCCTCATGAAAGAGATAAGCTATATAAACATAAAATGTTACAATGGGACAGAAAGCAGCTTCAAGAATTCTGTCTGCAAGCACAAGAGAGAAACAATTAGAATTTCCCTCTGCATATCTTGCCAGCTGAAGTTTTTCTGTTTCTCTGCTTTACTTTGCTGATAACAAACATCTGTTGGGAGCATCCTGTCCCATACAAGAGAGGAGCACATCTATTGCAGCCTTTGGTGCTCTGTACTCAAGCAAAGCCTCTGGATATCCTCCTCTGTAACAGCCACAGATAAACCTCTGCTGGTCTTACCTACTGACTACAAAATTCTTTCATGGAAAATCAGTCTTTTTTTACAGCCCCCAAGTAGTTCAAGTAGTTAAGGAGACCTTCAGAAAAAATACGATGAGCCTCTAGCAGAGATGATCTCTTGAGGTCCCCAAATTATGTCTACGGATCTTTATTTTAGGGTCTTCCTTCCCAGCTCTTGCCTGCCACCAGGTTTTACTCACCTATTTCTTCAGCAGAAAGCTCTAGAAGCCCAAATCAGCAGGCTCCAAGATACAGCTGACCATCTGTGGCTCATTAACAGCTTTTGAGCCTTTTTGGCCTGGTTCCCACACACCCCTTGCGGATGCTGGCACCTCAGCACACGCTGTGCCCACTGCTTCTCTGGCTGCCTGTAAGGAGACAGCTCAGCATAAAACTCTCCCAGCCTGCAAAATGCTGTGAGATCAGAAATGCTGGTGGGGACTTGAAAACGTTGCCTTTAAACCCTGGAGCCCCAATCCACCAGCTGACGGGAAAGAAGGGAAGGAGAGACATGGATCTTGCTTCAAGGACAGCATTTCTCCAGAATAACCTGTGGGGAGGCAGCAGCCGTGCCTGTGTCTGCAGGCAGCCACCGTGCCCGGGCAAGGGCTCCCAGACCCGCTCCGACACGCAGCGCGTGGCGCTTGCCTCGGGTCAGCAAGGGCTGTGAGTATCTCTGCAGCAGTGGCTGGCACCTGGGGAGGCACCCCAAGTTGTTCCTTATCAGCTTCCCCAAAACAAGTAAGGGCAGGGGCACCCAGGATATGGCCCAACAAGCCTTTCTCAGCCCCAGCAACTGCTGCTGGCAGCACTGGGACCTCAGGCAGAGAAGGGGAAATTAAAGACAAAATACAGGGAGAAAAGGGGGTGCAAGGACCTGGCAGAGGCACCCACATCCTTTGGGAGGCAGCATGCACGCGGGGAACAGGGCCATGCTGGAATCCTCAGCTGCAATCCCGTTCTCCCTTCTCACTGTGAGGTGTGAGGCAAAGCTGAAAGGTGGCTGTGTGCTGAAGGAGAGGAAGAGATTATTCTCAGTAAGAGTGAGAAGGGATGGGTGGCACAAACCCATTTTTAATGCCTTTTCCATCCCATGCCCTGTCTAATTCAGCTGGACAGCAGTGAAGGCAGCAGCTATGTTAGGGCCTCTTCACTGTCTTTCACGCACAGGGAGTGACCGGGGATCAACAGAGAAGAAAAAGCCATAACTGTGCAGCTGTCTGACATCTCCCACCACTCTTCCACTCCCAAGGCACTGCCTGCAAGGGCACGAACACCTCATCTGAGATCTCCTCTGTAATTCAATTATTTAGCTTGCAGAGAGCAGATCAAAACACTTGCCAAATGGAGGAGTCCTACTACAGATAGGCTCCTCTTCCTGCAGAGTAGAGCAAAGAGTCCTCCCTTCACTTAGACACAAAGAGCCCCTAGCAACACAGTGCCATTAAAAACAGTATGATCCAAAGCATTCCTCTGAGCAAAAAGCCTCTGACTGCAGTTCAGGCTGTCAGTCAGACAGCAGTAGGGCATGGCCATGAGCAGCCCCCCAAGACAGTTTGCCTGCAGCTTTTTGCAAATAGATACTAGAAGAAGATGCATCTGAATCCCCACTCACTTCCCCAAACAGTGCCCTAAGTCAGACAAGAATGGAGGGAGGAAAGAACCTGCCCAGGTTTCACTGAAGCAATTCTATCCTCCTTGAGAGACACTTCCCAGTTAATGCATCAAGCAAAGTTTTGCTCATGTCCTGCCACTGGTGTCCACACAGCTGCTCCCTACTGGACTGCCTGTGCCTGCAGGGGTCAGGTTAGCATTCAGGTACCCCTGTAGGTCCCCAGACACAGGCTCAATGTGCTCAGGAAGAACAGCTCTTTGTAACCCTGCTGTTCCTGCACCTCCTTACAGTGTAAGGTACCTCTTTGCTGACCTGAACACCTCCTCTTGCACCTGGGCACAATACAAGCCATGGACTTGGCCTTAGCAGCATCTTATAGAGCTTATTCTTGGCTTGTACACTGCAAGGCAATGCCTCCAGAGCAGGAGCAGCACAGTCCCAGGCCCCCTGTGGAAAGAAGGCACACGATATTTATGGAATGGTACTGTTTAACTTGAGATTGCATGCTGCAAGCAAAACACTGTTACTACACTGGCACTCTCCTCTTCCAGCTACCTTTCAAAGCACGATGCCACAACTGAAAACTGGATGACAGGAGAGAATTAAACACCTAACTGTCTCCTTTCCTTTCCCTTCAGCCACAAGCTCTTGCTCTCCTCCTGCAGCTCCTCAGCTCCATAAGCTGCCTGCCCCAATATAAGACATGCACAGCAGCAGGATGCCACCTGCAGTGCCAAGTGCCCCTTTGGGAAATCACTCACTGGAGCACATGTAGCCACTGATGTGAGCTGAAGGCTGAGGAAGATGAGACTCTGCTATGGACAACTCTCAGCTTCAAGGTGGACCACTTTCAATCAAGGTTTATTGACACTGGACTTTGACCTCTTTTGAGCAGGGCATGGTGGAAGATGGAACATGAGACTCACTATCAGGCACAGTGGGGTCTGTACTTAGCTGCAGTCCTGACCTGCCAAGTCACTCCAAGGCACACATGTCCTTTTCATGCTCTGTTTTTATCTCCTCTTCCACATTTGCCTCACTGTTTCGAATGGGAATGCAGGAACATGTAGTAGTCTCCCACTACAAGTTAACATGGTATCTATCACAGCTGTGTCCCAACCTTGGTTAAAACTTGTAGACACAAGTGTAATACAAATAATAATTTAGGTTTTGGAATATGATGATGGGGGAAGATGGCATAGCAGGCCTTTCTCAGGCTTTCATCCAGAGAGTCAAGAAACCTGTACTTATCTTCAGTGCTAAAGCTATGCTAAAACTGGGTTATACTCACATTTTTGTGGCTGATGAAATTTGCACTTGTTTGCTTGGTCACTAGTTTGGGAAATTTTTTTGAAGGTGGTTCTTTCAAGGGGCTCAGAGGTTAGGGATGTCCAAAACTATCCCCAGGGAGATTATAGGGTCAGGCATCAATGACAAACACAGCCTGCCACTTGCTCTTGATTTCAGTCTCTTTGTGCTCCTATTCCCTTCTCCCCAAACCTGCAACCCAGGCAATTATGAGGAAAACAGGACAACTGTATATTTAGCAACTATGTTCCTGCCTAAGTTGCTACATGATGTAAGCAGCAGACCCTTCCTCCCAAAAAAGACCACAGGCTTCATGATGCCATCAAGAGGATCCCACAGCCTGTATTGCACATTTCCCACCAGGCAAGCACAGCCAGCTCTAGTGGGAGCTGGAGTACACTGGTGCCTGTCCTGTGAGACACAGGGCTGGCTTGTCTTGCTGTAGCCATGTAAACCAGATCACTCTTCCCTGAGGCTTCCTGAAACTGGTTCCACACCTCCCTACCAAGAGGTGAGTAGGGTCAGCACACACATCCAGGCTCCAGCAGCTCCAGCTCTGTACCTTGGTACTGACCTCCCTTTCTCAGCATCCATCATCAAAACTAATGGGCTGCATGGTCATCTGGCATAGCTGATCATGATCCCAAGACCTTCCTATCTGTTGTCTGGGCAGCCACCTCTGACAGGATCTGGGGTGACAAAAGCTGAACTACTCTTAAAACATTTACAGCACCTCAGGCACCCAGAGCAGCAAGGTCCTCAAAGGCAACCAGTCCTTGTGTGGCCCTGGACTCTTTCTCTACAGCATTACAGAGGTGTTCAGGCATAAGCTGGCACAGAACCAGGAGCTCAGCTCCTCATCTGCTGGAAAGCAGACATCTTTTCGCTTCAAGCCAGTCCCAGACACCCCAAGGGTAAAGTCAGAGTGACGAAAGGTGATGATGGAGACATCTAAAGCAGCTGGCGTGCCTCTCTGAGGAGCTCTTCATGCACCAGCTTCTCACAGGCTTGTCTCACCCCACAAGCCTCCAGCTGCAGAAATGCCTGACAGCTACAAGCCTGATACCCTGCTTGGCCAGATGAGGGGTACAGAAGTCTCCAGAGGGAGTCAAGAGCTAGTAGATATCAAGCCCTCCTCCTGCAAGGGTCCCACATCTCTGCTGTGGTCCGGCTAGCCATGCCCAGAAGAAGTTAGTAATGAGGTTCTCCTCAGTGCATTCAAACCCCATTGCAACTGGAAAACTGGGGCCATCTTGCTCTCTTTCTGTCCAGATGACTCTGGCTTAGAAGAAGCTGCACTTCAAGTGCTTGCAAGCCAGAATATGCCTGAATAGCCACTTACAAAACAGGGTCCACTTCAATGCAGAAGAAGGTGGTCAGGACTAATCTGGGCAGCTGTTACACTGGTGACAGTGGGGCCGTCCCATAAACCCACCAAGCGTGACCCACTACTGAAAAGTGAGGAGGGGAGCTGGTCTCAATGCACAAGTGTCATTGACTCCCCACTGCATCATCTGCCCAGGTGTTTTTGAAATATCCCACCCAGCATGTTCCTGAAATCATCTCTTGACACTGGGACTCAAACTCAACCCTTCAATCTGACAGTGCTTGGGTTTGTTAAACAAGCAGCTTTCTTCTGGAGAAATAAAACACAAAAATCACATGCCCATCACCATTCAGGGATCCCAAAGAAAACTCTCACTGACAGCAGCAGGCTCTAAAGAAGCTGGACCAGCCAGTCCTATTTACCACCCATGGCCAATAAATAGCAGGAATCTTCCTGCTCCAGAGGGCACTGCCATCCCGAGAAGTGCTGGAGCAATGAGAATGCTCTCCACATCAGCTACAGCTGAGGGAGCAATCTGGGACAAAAGGCACTAGATTTAATTTCTTCAGCACCCAGAACACTAGTGGCTTCCAAATAATTGTGTATTTGTGTGCGTACATGCACAAGAATCCTCGCTCCATGGTCTGTCTTTGTGCCAGCATACTCCCGGTGCTGCGACTCTCTAGGGACAAGGCCCATACTTGTATTCAGTCTTGGCTTTGGCTCCCAAACACTAAGGTTTCAGATTATGTTTTAAAAAACATTTTCTCTGGCAACTGGGCCGTTAATGGATGTGATGTTTTTGCTCTCGCCTCCTCCCCACCTTTAAAAGCTTGGCACTAAAGGGCTTCTTTGAAGATAAGGCCAGATTTTCAATTTAAGGGGAGGAACTTCATAAAGTAGATTTGAAGGGATGGAGAGGAGGAGGGGGAAAATAAGAAAAACAACCAACCCTGGAGCCACTTAGCCTGTTGAGATGTACACTGTACAGCACATAGGATTACAATGGGCTCTCTGTACCACCACTGGCTGGAGCCAGAAGTTTGCTGCAGCTGCATTGCCGCTACCTACGCAAGGCTCCCCGAGGGCCACACTCAGTGAGGGCCCTTGCTGGAGCTGCACACCAGCCTGCCCTCCAAACCAAAAGCATCCTGCAGCCCCTGCAGAGCCCACATCCACCCAGCAAGCAGGGGCACACATCCCCAGAGGCAACCACAGGAGCCGCCCACTGGGCTGTCAGTGCCGCAGGAGGCTCTCTGCTGAAACCAACTGTGGTCCTCATCCAAGAGGTTTTTTGAGGGCCAGCAAATGTATGGTATCTCCTGGTCTCCAGCAGACCTATCCTCAACACCACAAGGAGGCAGGGAAGTGCCATTTAATTTTGCAGGAGGAGAGCTGAGGCAAAGAGCAACTTGCCCCAACTTGGGGGAAAATCTGTGGTGTAGAGGAAAATCAAATGTAGCTGCCCTCACATCCCAGGCTTGCATCCTAAAACACTGGCATCACTAAGCAAGGTGGCTGCTCTCCCTAAAAGTACCAGGATAAATTACAGTGACATTATCAGAAGAAGCTGAATTTTGCAAACAAATGCTGTATTCCAGGCCAATGTATCCATATTTGAGATGCATTTCTTAAAGACTACCTCAGTATGTTTGTATTACCACAGGCTTTCTAAACCACACTGAACTCAACACATTAATTCACATGGTTCTGTCTAACCTGTCCTTCTATCAACTAAAAAGAAAATGAAAGTAACCTCATTCTGGTATTCGAAAGCTGACAACACAGTTCTGACAGGGATCTTTACACCCTTTTCCCCTGCACTCATGATTTAAAGAAGAGGAGAAGGGCCTGATGCACAGTCTTGAGATATACAAGCTTGTTAAGACTTGCTGACATTACAACCAGTGAACACATCCCTGCATTTGGCAGGGCCCTGGGTCTATGACTGTGCATGAAAGTACAACCTGCTAGCTAATCACTCTGCCAGAGTGGACCTGAGAGAGCTAAAGTGGTATTGCCGCTGCAGGGCTCAGGGTGAAAGATTTACTGCCTTTGCCAGGCACAGAAGTTAATGAAAAATGATTGCTTTCCAAAACACCATCTGGCTTTCAGTAACACATAGAGACACTACAGCCCAAAACCTCTGCAAATTTGACAACGGTGGGTTCCCAGAGGGGCAACATGCTGTGGTGTGGTGTGGACTTCGCCCAGCAAGCCTCCAACACTCCGCACAGGCACAAGGCACAGTCGCCATCCTCACATCTAATGGCTGCTCAGGGAAGATGACCGGACACAGGGCAGCAGCCTCTCAAGAGCAGCTGAGCAGAAAGCAAGGATAAAGTCTGGCTCTCACCTCTGTGCTGGCACACTGCCCACAAGGAGGGCAAAGAAGCTCGAGCACATCCCACATGCTCCCTGATGCACATTTCTCTCCATCGATGCCACTAGAGCCAAAATAAATTGGCACTGCCTCTTACTCAAGAGCTCCTACAACACAATGGTAGCCCTCAGAGCCCCTCACAGGCACCCAGTCCAGGTGCTCCGCTACCAACCCCATCAGGCAGAGCTGAGCCTCCCACCCCATTTGTCCTTTTGCAGGGAAGAGAGCCCATTTTAATAAAAGGAGCATGTAACATCCTCAGGGCAGGGATCTGGTGCTCCCTGTTTAAGCAGAAAGCTCTGCACCGCCCGCAGCAGCTCTGGGACTGTGTAAGCACCAAGTGGTTTCTTTTCCCTGCAATAAATATCCTTCTGAGCTTTTCAGCCAACTTGCTTCCACTGCATCCATACTCCTTTTGTCTCAGCTTCCCATGGACACTCAGACAGCTGTGTTGCTGGAGCACACGCTCCTGTGGAGAGATTTTAAAAGACTTAAGCACAAATATGCATACAAAGCAAATTTTGAAAGCTTCCCATTCTGCAAGCATTCCTTCCAGACAACTGGCTTCAAGCACTGTGTTCAGCCAATGAAGCAGCAGATATGATGTCGTATGATTCGGAGCCAAGAGGAACCAAACCCAGCATCAGGAAACAGAAAAAGATGCATGAGATACCTTACATTGAACAGTTACCCAAAGTACATTTAGAAACCTGAAAGATGATAGTCATTCCCATTCCACCTAAGGACTTGCAATTAATTTAGTCATTATTCACTTTAAATTGTTCTTGTGGCCTAGGAACTCGAATACATAACAATCTCGTAAACTGAGACTGACCACAGGAGCACCAGAACATACAGCAGCAGGTTTTTTTCCCTCAGGATGTTTTCAGTCTAACCAGAAACAGGAAGTCTCCAAAGATTTTGCAAGAGAACATTTTCCTTGTGGGATATCCCATCCTAACTGCAGAATTCACACTGCAAATTTTTAGCCCGGGAGGTAATGGTTTAAACCAAGAGATTTGCAAGCCTTGGTCTGTAACATGCCAAGCAGTGAAGTGGACTGAGCAATGATTCACCTGTCCTTCAATGGAGCAAAACTCCAAGCCAGGAGTCTCACACTCTGAGGGCTGGAAAGACCTCTGCAAACACCAGACACTGGGTTTCACTTTGCAATATCAAAGAACCTCTTGCTCTCTGCTTCTGTATCACGTCAGTAGAAGGCACAGAAAAGCTGCTTTCTCCAGACTGCAGGGATACACAGAACTCATACAGCTTACATGTTAGTTTGGAGCACACACAATGCAGAATCATGCAGCTCCAATGCTTCTTCATTGTGCCAAGCAGAGAAGAAATGTGTTGATTCAGCTACTTGTACTGGGATATCTCTCAAATAAAGGTCCTGTGGCGGTGTGTGTATGAGTGGGAGAAAACTGACCTTGCCTTTCCAGCTGCACAGGACCTCTGTGCACCACTCAGATGAACCTGCCTCACATTCCCCAGCAGGAAGCAGGGAGGACTGCACTGTATCTGACTTCGACCCTCACAGCAAACACCTATTGGGACCTCCTCTGCTTGGTATATGCAGGATGAGTCCCTGTATCTGAAGGGGAGAATTAAGAAAAGGACATGGAACAAAACTCCATTTACTTCTTGTAAGAGAATATTGTGCACCCAGCAGGGAGCTCACAGCTCTTCCTAATTGTCCTATTTACTTCAGAAGATCCCCACATGACTCCTAGTAGCATAGGAATTTATTCCACCTTCGTTTCTTTAGGTCACTTAAATAAACAGAAGAAATCTTCACTGCAAACCCATTATGTGTTTCTGCTGAAATCCTTCCCCAAGACATGAACCTCAATATTCAACCCATTAACTTGAAGCATCTGCCATACAGGTACATAGGCATAAATATGGAAGAACCCCCCTCTTAATCGTAGGCACACTGAGTCAGTTAGTTACAAAAGAAAACTAAGATAAAATTCTACTTAAAAAATGCCCACATTCTTCTAATATTTTCCATGGTAGTTTTTCAGCCCATGGGAAAAGAAATTTTCATGGCAGATTGCAAATGGACATATCAAAAAGGCACTGTGATAGCAATGTAGAAATTAAGAGAATTGGGCACCAAGAAAAACATTTAAGACATGCTGGGAATTACATGCGGGTGCTGAGTGTGTGTATGGATTCCTGTTATCCCACTCACATAATGCTGCAGAGAGGTCAAGAGAGTTTCTTTAAAACAAACAAGGACAAAAAAGACCAACTTTAATAGACGTGAACTGCCTTTCACACAATGCCAGTGAAATAACACTTGGGGTACCAGAATCAGTTGGGGAAATGCCCGAAGACAGATTTGTATTAAGTACCTTCTGCCAGCCAGGGGTATCGGTCAAAGTCTATTATTTTCCAAAGTAAGTATTAGTATCTTCACAGCACTTGAAAAAATCTTGTTTGGACACGGTTTCAAATTCAGCATCCCACTTTCTCCCCAGCACATTTTCTATTTACAGGCACCATCCAGACGATCTGCCAAAGCTGCAGTCCAAGCAGGGAGGCACGCCTGCACAAATCCTACAGCATCCCACTGCCAGGCAGAAAATTACTTTCCCTGACCCAAATCACTCCTCATCCTTGCACCAGGGTTAAAAACTCTACGGTCACAGAAGAGGACAAAAATTCTAACAGACAGACTACCCACCCCCGCTTTTCTTTGCTGCAGCAGCAGCCCCTTCACAGAGCACAGACCGAAATGCCTTCGCATCTGCCAGAGACAGCTCTTGCCTGTAAACTCCCAGCAGCTTTTGACAAGAGTTGGAGCAATGGAGGATGGCTCTGCTGCTTACTTTGCAGAGCTCCTCCTTCTCCCTCACTGCTCACCGTGCCTCCTCGCCCAGCCGGCACTGAGGACGGGGCAAGGTCGTGGACCAGGCTGCTGGGGAAGTTCCAGGCGAGCCCTGGAGCACCGCGGAGCGTGTGCGTGCCCTGGGCCCTCCATTAGTTCTGGCCGAGCCGCCGAGGAGAAAGAGCTAGAGGGAAACATCCGAGCCCCCCACATCTCACCTGCCTGCGCCAAAACAAGCCCCGTCCCGGTGCGGACCAGCGGGTCTCCACTACTCCCTTGTCACGTTTCCTATATCCCTAGGCAGACCCCCTTCCTCACATCCCCTCACCAACTTCCCGAACTCTGCCGCTGCCTGAAGATGGATGGGGCGAAAGCCTTGCGCCCCATCGCCCGCCACCACCGTGCGTCCTCCCAGCCCCTCGCCAGGGCCACCAGGCCCGGGGCCCCTTCTCTTTCACTCACCGCAGTCTCCAGTGGAGCAGGCGGGGGGAAACACAAAGATGCCCCAAACGAAGGGAAGCAACAAAGAGGCTTAACTCCAGGAGCTGGGAACTTCCAGGCCGGATCTGCGGGGAATTCACTACACACACACGCACGCACGCACACACAGACTAAAAAAAAAAAAAAAAAAAGAAGGAGAGAGAGAGAAAAGAGGGAGAAAAGCCTGTCTTGGGGGGAAGGGGAAAGTGAGGGGGCCCTTGGTTTGGGGGTGGTGGTTGTGCCTTTTCTGCGGGTTGGCGCTGGGGATGGGGGGCCGCGCTGAGCTCAGGCGCGGCGGGGGGGNGGCAGAGAAGGAGGAGGAGAGGGAGAAAGAGAAGGAGAAGGAGAAGGAGGAGGGAAGAGGCGCCGGGATGCGGGAAACCAGACCCTCCATACGGGACACGGCTTTTGGATGACTGAACTCCCAAACAATTCCCTGCTCTGGCTACTCTTGCCCCAAGAGCCTCCCTTCTTCCCCTCCCCCTGAGGAGGAGGGAAGAAGAAGGAGGAGCCAGAGAAGGGAGAAAACTCCAAGTAAAACCCCTTCCCCAAAGCCCGGCAGCGGCCGAGCCTCGTTCCCCGTCCGCACCATCCCCGTTCCCCAGCACCGCGAACCGGGAGCCGCGGGCCTGCAGGGCCGCTCCCCGCCGCCCCACGCTCCCGGCCTGGCGGAATAGGCAAAGTCNCCATCCTCGGCGGTCATGGGTTGTAATAAATACCAAAAGGATGAAAAGGTCTTTCCTTCCGACCATCCCTTCCTAGCAGGTGCTTGCTCCCACGGAAAGTGTCTCGGGTACAAATTTTCAGGAAAAGCAGTGACACGACTCCCTGAGATTAAACCCCATCACTTACTCCTCACAGAGTGAATTCATGCCCCAAAACTTAAATTTACCCAGAGGTGCAGGGGAATCTTCGGTCATTCAAGGCCCTTCAGTAAAGATTATCTTAAATCTGTCACTGAAATGTCAGGATAAGTTTCTCTCATTTTTGCAATGTACAGAAGAGCATAGATGACAAACATGATCTGTAGTTTCCAAATGTGAAGTCCTTCAGTTTTCAAAGAAGAAGGTGAAAGAGTTGAAGTTTTTCATCATGGCATCATTGGGTTTCACAGTTATTCCTGCTTAGTGGCACTTTAGGAGAGTTCTGATCTCCCAGTTTACTCATTTCTCATAGGGATGATGCAAAGGATTTTAGATTTTTTTCTATTTGTATTGGGGTTCTTACTTCCTTGGTTTATTACATGGGTACTGAAAAGATTAAAACTGATTTTTCTGTAGGATTTTTTGAGTTCCAAGGGAGTGTGTGTTGATGGCTTCTTCAACTTTCATTTCACTGGGTAAGCTTATCAGGTTGAACACAAACTTCCTTCCTCTGAAATGTTAACTTTGCTCTCTAATTATCTTTTAAAGAATTGTTTCCAAGATTCCAAGTTTTTTCCTTATATTGCTCAGTAACACACTCCTCAGGGGCTAAATCCATATGTAGACACCTCACTAAGTGGCCTAATTTTTACAAGTGCTAAGACCTCTAGCACCTGCCTTGTCTGAAAAATGCTGGTTTCCTAATTTAAAGCAGTCATAAACTCTCCTAAATTAAAGCAGGTATTGAATTAGCCCTGACTAGTTTTAGGCTTACAGAGGTGGGAAGAAAAAGGCAAGGGAGCAGAATTAGAGCTACCTTGTGCAAAGAAGTGCCTCAGGGCTTGTTAAACAGTAGGAAAGCAAAGATTGCAGCCCTGCAGGATTACATTCCCTATTTATCCCCGGGGCTGAGGGAATAGATGGATGCAGCAGTGCCCTTCATATGCTGTTCTTCTCACCTGCTTCCCAAAAGAAATGCCTTGGGACAGAGCAGGGTGCTGGTTTGTGCAGCCTCATCCCCTTGGCATCCCCAGACAGTGGCAGTCCTGCTCTCAGGAAGCTCTGTTGTTGCTCTGCTGGGGATGCCTGCTCTAGGCTGGCATGCATTTGTTTCAAGCTCCCCACCAGCACCGACTTCTGGATGCCCCAGGCCTGTCTGAAGCTCAAAGTAGCGTGAAAGCCAAAACCCCCTCATTAACCCCAGTTCCTCAGGCATAAGGAAACTTTTGCTCTGGGCATTGACCAAGCACAGCCTATGCCTGGGGGGTAGGGGTGTCCCATCTCCTTCTGGAGATGCCAGAGCTCCCCTGATCCTCGGCTGCCAATGTGCCCGTATTGGCCTTGTCCCTCTCTGATCCCAGACAAAATTCCCACTGCTGCTGCTGTCGGATGCAAAGGCTTCTCCTTGAGGCCGCTGAAACTCCAGCTGTTTGATATTGTGAGGAGCAAGGCAGGGGGCACAGAGGGACTCCGCATGAAAGGGCGAGCTCAAAGGAAACCGGACCCTGGCACGTCTGCACGATACTCAGTGGGTAACAGGCTCAGTTAAATTTGCTCATTCAGCCAGCTAAGAGGGAGAGTTTTCTCATCTGTCCTGCTATGTTTAATTCATCCACACATGCCTCCCAATTACAGCAGGAGTAATAAACAGAAAGGGATGTTGGGGGTGGGGGGAAGCCAGCCAGTCCCCAGCCACCAAAGCTAAGTGCCCTGAAAAAATGTGAGCTGCACACTGCTGGGGTTTGCTGTCCTGGGAGCAGCTCTTCAGCAGCTCTGGCTCTGAGTCCTTAGGAATTTTAGCCAGATTCATACCTGAGTTTTATTGTTTTGTCTATTTTTCCCCACAAATGTACGTTGCAGGAGGTGTGTTGCAAAATGCTGCTCTAGGTGTACCCTGTTTGCCACCTGAATTAAGCAAAACTCCCAATAAAAATCACCGTGGTATGCCTGACTCCACAGAGGTTCCCAGGCTCACCACCAGGTTCCTCTAGCTCTGCATTTTTGCAAAAATGAAAACTTCATGGGGGGAATTGCTCTGTGAGGCAAAGACAGGATGGATAAAATGCTCCATCGCAGAGTGAGTTCAAAGCTGTCTGGCCATGTTGTTGGAAATTCAAGATAAGTTTTGGAAGGATGGATGAGGAATTGATGACTAGCTCGGTTCCAGGAGTGGCCATGGTCCAAAACAACCAGAAAGTCATCTTGTGTACTGTGTAAAGGAGAGGGGAAAGACTCACATTATGAAGGGATGTGAATGGGAAGCCCCCAGTTCAAAGGAGTTTCAGCATGAGTTTTACTTTGTTTGCCCTCTTGTAAAGCTATTTGTTACTTTGATAATCCATAGGAAACGGGATCATTTCTCTCCAGCATGTCAAATTAAATAAACAAATAAAACCTTGTTTGGCTGGTGAGAAGCTTAGAAAGGAAAGTGTATTTGTATAGGGATTCAGGAACTAAGCATCTTTCAGGAGCAGAAGATTAGGAAAGAAATCAGAGAAACAAAGGGGGAAGTGATTCAGTCATCAGAACTGAGAGAGACAAATTAAAGAGGGGGGTGGGATGAAAGGATAAGAGATAGGGCCTGACTATATTAGGAAATCTCTGGTGGTATAAACTAAACCAACTTGATGTCAGTTTAGTTTTACCACTAGGGTCCAAGTCAGGGACATAGACTTGGTTGTGACCAGCTCATCCTGATGTCAGACAGAAATATCATATGTTCACTGGCGTTTCTTTTATTTCAGGATATATACGTTACCCCTCATGCACAAACACAAGCACAAACAAGGGATAACATACGTATTTTGAAATAAAAAAAATCACAGTGAGCCAGTGCTAGCTTCTCCCTCTGAGAGAGCAGTTGGCAGCAAGATAGTTTTATTAGTACTGTTCCTGCTTCATAAAATGTGTTACATATGGGTACAGCTGTGCCAGCTCGGTTCTACGTCACATACCCACAGGGGATGTTGTAAAGAACTACCATTCTGTTTGTAGTCAGGTCATTGATAGGAAATATTAGGAAAGTTAGTGGGCTCCCAAGTCTATGAGAAGACTTGGTTCAGGTCCATCTGTTTCCTTGTCTTAAAATGTTCGGGGATCAGCAGTCAGAGAGATCCTCTTGTGTCTGGCAAGTGTTTTACAACGTCACTGAACATTTTGAGTGGAGGACAGGGTCTTTAAGGAAATGTTTTGTTAATGGGAAATTATTGAAGGCAATTGGTAAAACTTTTTGCTTGAGTAAGGAGATCAGACAAATGCCCTAAATAATTAGTCTTTCCCCCCACCCCCTCTAGAATCCTGCTTTCCTTCCTCAGAACTTAGCAACAACTCTCCTAAAGTTTAAAACTTCTCTTGTAGAGAAAGCCAATATAACCATATTTGTGATTGTGACCACATACCTCACTGCCAGTGCTGGATGTGGGAAGTCCTGAAACTGGATACAAGAACCATGAAGCTGCTGTGTGCAGAAAGAGGTAGGACATGCCCTCCTGCCTTTTGGTTCACTGCCAAAATCCATCTCAGAATAATGTTAAGAAATGCTCCCCTGATGGACAGGATGTAAAACCAAGACCATGCATGCCATCTTTTGCAGTGACAATGCTGCTCTGAGCTGTTACATAGGTGTTGTATTTTATCCAGAGACAGTGATATTTCAGTGGCAGGCAAGCTGATTCTCATTCTTGAGTGGGAAATTATTTGGAAACTTTTGGATGCATGTAGAGTGGATAGACAGGACAGGGTGTTATAAAGTAGTTCACCCTTCCAAATGGAGATGGGAACTTGGGCAGTAGGTGCTGAAAATGGGTGAAGAGCATAAGATAGAATGGGTGACTTCAAGTGAACACTGTGAATCTCAAATTGGAGGAAAGATGTATATAATGTTTTATCATATGCATTCAAATTATATGTATGTACATAAAACTGCAGCATCACCAGTTCTTTAAGAATCAGTTTGGGGTTTTTTTGGTGTGTGCGCACCCCTTCAGCTGGAAATCATGGCAGAGTGTCAGATGCTTTAGTGGAGTTGGCTTAGGTGCCTTTGACTGATCCTTTCCCTCTGGTATCCATTTTTAGTTTTGTAGAGGTTTGTTGGAAAAAGCAGGTTTTTTTCTTCTCACGTGAGATTTGTTTTCTCTGTGGAGACTCTGCATGGAGATCTGCTGCTACAGTAGTTGATGGGAATCTTACTCCCATCATTACAGACTCTGCTGGGTTTAGAATTTCACACTTTTTATGATTCCCTAATCTGTAGTAGGTTGTTGCAAGTTTATAGACAACAACAGTGAAGATGGGGAGGCATCTTAAAGGTGTTCCAGGTTAATGCTGAAGACTGAAAAGATCCCTTTAGGTGGAGTGTAGTCCCTGGATAATTATACCTGCGGGAAATAGCTACCTGTCATGTCTGTCAACAAGGGAGCTTACTTTTTAAGGCACACAGATCTCCCTTTACATTCTCTCTTTGTTGTAGTCCATTTATTCACCTACTATTCACCTATAATCTCTCTTCCCTTACTACTTTCCCACACACCTGTTGCCTTTCCATCCTTCTTTGTCATTGCTTAAGGCTTGTGCTCACCCTGTCCTCTGCAACAGCCCTCAAACAAGTCCTTAACTTCAGGAAGTGAAAAGGCTGGGGATCCCCAGTCTTCTGGACCCCCACTAGCCCTGCATCTGTCCCTGTGCCCCCTCCCATCCGTCGCCCACATCCTGAGCATGAAAGCCAGCCGGATTAATCCGGCACAGAGCACATTGTGTGTGAGTCATGACAGGCTCACTAAGGCGTGCAGTGCTGATAAAAGGCAGCTCTGATGGGCTCTGTCAGGGATCCCGGAGAAACAGCGTGGAAAAAATCTGCTAACCCACATCCCAGCCTGGCAGCCAGGGCCTGGAGACAGGCAGGCACTGAAGGGAGCGCGGGGAAGCCCCCGCGGCACTGGCAGGTCCCACTGTGGGCTCAGCCTGTGAGGAAGCCCCTGGTCCCAGGCATGAGCTGGTGCTTCCTGGGGTCATCCAAGAGCTCATGAAGCCAGAGGAGGGCTGGTGCAAGCCTCTAGGTTATGAGGAGGCATCCTGAGATAACCTCCCTCTCCCCATCTGGCCAAAGGACATTCCTGACCCCCAGTGTCAGAGGTGTCACTGTCCTTAAACCTACTTTCCCCTGCTCTGTCCCAGTGGCTAGCCCTGCTACGGGAGCCTGAAGGAGACTGCTCTTGTCTAACTTGGAGGACATGTCTCTCAAAACAGTGTTATTTTACCAACCTGCACTTTCCCATTATTTGTTCCTTATTTTTTGTATGACCCTTTAATATCATCTTCCTCAGTATCTTCAACTCTCTGGTGTTAAGCCTTGCAGACACTGATGTTTGAGTCATTATGAGTCCCTCTCCTTTTGGTCAGCCAGGCTATGCATTGCCCATCTGCAGTATCCTCTTAATACTCTCCTCTCTATTTGTATATGGTGTCCACTGAATACCATCACCCTGCTGCAATCTGGAGACTCAGGCAAAGGCAAAAAGAGAAAGAGATGGTCTTACAGCTCTGTGCCTCTGGGCATATATACCCTGCTTTGTCTTTTCATTAGGCTGTGCACAAATACACTTCTACTGCATTTTAAAGAGCAGGATAGCAGAGGACCTACCAGTTATTTCTTCAAAACTTTAGGAGCTAGATGTTCTCTTAGAAGAAAGAATCATGACTGATGCCAAGGCCATGGTGCTCAGGAATTTACAGCCTCTGAGAACAAGGGTTAGGTGAACTTTAAAAAGTTATATAACATAGCGTTTCTGATCCTTTTTTAATCCAAAGAACAAACCAATCTTTCAGGGAGGAAAAAAGAAATCCACACATTCTTTCATTGCGTGATACAATGCAGCAGCCAGTGGTTATAGGCAAATAAAAATCAGGCAAAGCTTTGAAATTCTTCATTTTTCATTTCTACCAGCTGCTTTTATTTGTCGCCATTTCATTTGACTGCATGTGTTAAATATTGCATGAGGCATGACTGTATGGGTGGGAATTTGGAGAAGGATGCTGTAATCCACTTGCAGACTGCCTTCTGAAGTCTTGCAAGACACCAGTACTCAAAATACTCCCATTCTAGTCTGCCTGCTGCATGCCAGACCATGCTGAACCCAAAACCCATTTAATCCCCTTTTCTGACTGATGTAAGCCATACCTAGAAGCATCTTGTGGAAGGCAGAAGACTTGGCTTAGGGAATGGATGTCAGCTGTAATCTTTTCTCTACAATTTAAATTTTACTGTTCTATACTTCATTCCGTTACTTCTGATTCTAATATTTTTGGACCACCCCTGCTTAGCATTTACAGGTTTTTAATCCAGACAGATGCACTGGGTCTGGGCCCAATTCTTCCTCAGTTAGCTGGGTGTAAATGTCTCTGAATTCACACCGGCTAGATGCAATGTAACATGAGAAGTGTGTGAGACCCTTTTTTCTGTCAGCCTCCCCTCATAAATCAGCTCCCACAGCAGCACCTAAAGTCATTTTCTCAAGACCAAAGAAAGCATGCATGGAGAGGGTTTTGTCAAGAGCCTAGGGAGATCAAATGGTCCCAGAAGGTTTGCTGTTCCCTGCAGTGCTGCAGGCAGCTCGGCCAGGGTTGCTGAGCGTGAGGACCACGCACAGCATGGCTCAGCACCAGGAGGGCTCGTGGAAGGGGGATGTTAAGCCACCAGAGAAATTGTAGTTGTGTGTGCATGTTGCAGTGTGATCCCTGTGATCCTATGGCAAAGAACCATGGATAACCACACTTCTGTTTCATCTCAGCTGAATACAGAGCCAGTTCACCTGCCCAAGAGGTTTCAATTTATACCAGCTTTTTGGTAGTGAAACTTTGCCATGAGACTGAACTGCTAAGCAGCTTTTTTTGGTACCCCTTTCTACAGTGTCTCCTGTGTGATCTGGAACAAGAATGAAATTCACTCCCACCCCAGTGTCTTGTGCAGCTCCTCGCCTGTGTCTCATGATGAGAGAGACCAAGCCAGTAGGTCCCTGGCAGCTCTTAAAGTGTCTGTTTGAGGTAAGAGCCAAGTATTGGTCCCAGCACGGTACTATGACTTGAAACACATGACACCAGGAAGCACCAAAACTGCTGAGCACAGTTGTGCCACGGTGAATACACCATGTCCCTCACCGCCACTGCCACTCAGCATGTCCTTGTCCACTCTCCTTTCCCACCCAGGGACAGTGCTCCCCCTGGCAAAGGAGCAAGAGGAGGGGCTGGAGGCAGATCTGAGTGCTTTCAGAAGTATGATGTCTACAGGGTCATACTGCATCCCAAAAATGTGGGAAATGGAGGAGGTAGAGCTGGATTAGAGGTACCTACACATGAGGTAAAGGAAATGTCAGTCCTGATAGAGCAAAATCACCTTTTGCTGCTGTTCCTTGGAGGTGTGTTTCTTGTGGGGTACTTCACATTTTCTAATCTGGCACGAAATTCTTCTTTCTAGAGTGCCTCTAAAGATTTTTACCAACTAAAAGCCAGACCCAGACCCCTGCCTCCTGCTGAAGTCCTGCTAACTACTTCTCAGAGCAACAGTCTTCCAATAGGTGTGTGGCTTGGCTCCTTGCATAGGAAGTACAACATTGGTGTAAAACACAGGACAGCTTGGTGAGTTTAGTTCTTGATACCACCATTTTAATCACTGCAAAAATAAATACATCTTTACCCAAGAGATATTAGTGTCAAAGAATGTATTTTTAAAAATAATGTATTTGGGGAAAATCAGAAGCTACCTTGCTTTTGAAAGACAACTTTGGCTGGTGTCCTTAACCTGCCAGAGCTGTGATTTTCTAAGGACCCTGAGGGAGATGAATTTCCATATTGAAGCTCAGTGGGATTGTGTGTGGGGGGGGGGTGTGTGTGTGATTCTTCTCTCCTTTGAATATTCAAACAAGTACTCCTCAGACATCTCTCTTCTGCTTGTCACTCTTTGCCCTGTTTGTTTGTTTTTTGCACTTCTCGCAGCCTGGACAAGGCAAACAGGCCAGTCTATTGTTGGTGTGCATCTCTTTCACTGCAAGATTTGTTTATGTCTTAGCACAGTGATGCAATATTTGGGTTGAACTCTTCAAGGGGAAATGTTTATAGAACTAAAAAAATATTTCCATTTGATTTGTTTAAAGGAAGTTTTTTTCTTGTGGTCTTGAGTTTTGAAAAGGCCTTTGCATGTTTTCTTTTCCGCCTCCCCCACTCCCGCTCTGTGGATTTGAAGTTTGGTGCCAAATTCAGTAATGATAATGCCATGACTGACTCTTTAGGTATTTCTACCATGCTCAGCACTACACCACTGGAGTATCTCCATCCTGGCCTCCTAGATCTTCTCAAGTGTTATCCTTCTTACATGCTGAGGTTCCCAAAGCTTCTCGGCAGGGCTGAGGATTTTCCAGCCCCACAGTCCAACAACTCCTCTTCTTTCCTGAGTTATCTCTGACCTGGGCCAGCCCTCAGGCAGGGCAGGCTACACTAACAGGGGAGAGTTGGAAGAGTTAAATGGGAACATTGCTTGGAAGGAAAAACAAAAGAGTAATAGGAAAGGCATCTTTGTGTGACCGAGGCTTAACCGAAACCAGGCCTTCTCCCTCTGCCTCAGCCAGGAAAACAAGAGTACGTGCAGGCAGCCACCGGCAGAGCGTGCACGGGTGTCCTCTTCTGCCTCCAGGGATGAAGGCAAGGCACAGCCACTCACAGCCAGAGGGAGGGCAGACACTTGCTCAAATGGCACCCCCAGGGCCCTTCCCCGGCACCCTGGCACTCACACCCTTTACTGCACATCTGCTGCCCCTTTCTGCCTCTCTCCCATCTAGTTGGTGTTTGTCACCCAGAGGAGGCTCCCACATGCTGTTGTATGCCATCCTCCAGGCATTGTGCATCTGCTCTTTGGGAAACACTGAGTACCCCTGGGCTGCCTTCTTGTCACATTGGGTCAGTGAACAAGGATGCTGAAAGGATGAATGTCACCGTTTCTACCATCCCTGCCTTTGGCCACAGCTTGCAAGCAAGAGGCATAGATGGGGTGGGAGGAGGTGCAGGCTTTCTTTCATGCCTTGCAATTTTGCCTCTTTGTACAAAAAACAGAGAGAACACTCACAGGGTCCTTCCAACCACTTCCTTCTAACCTAACCCAGCATCATCCATTGCCAGTCTCCATTCTCTTGACAGGATGAACCATCACCGCCTTTACCTTGTACCTACCGAGGTAACCAGCAGAGAACAGAGAATGTAACAACATGTGGCCAACTCTTTGAACCAACAAGTTTCATCAGCCCTCAAGAAGGCACTCCCACACCTATGTCACCACAGTTTCAGGGCTGGAAATCTTCAGAGTATGGCTGGCCCTGGAGCCCAGGTGCAGCTCACTTTCCATGAGCTCATTAGCCAGCAGAGCCTCACAGACCATCGTCTGGCAACAGCCGGTGTAGGAAAAATTACTGTTAGAGATGTTTCCAGCTACTTCCAGCTGCTGTCTGCACAGAAATAACATGAGATCACTGGCTCAGAGGAAGCCTTGGCTTCTGCAGCCCCTGGCCATCAGCAGGTGGTCCCGGGCAATGGAATGGCCTGTGTGTGCTGTGGCAAGGGGGACCTGGCACGTGGGCATGGGGATCATACACAGATGAATAAATAAAAGCCAGCCCCCTTGCTTTGCTGGCTGGTGGGATCTCCTGTGAGAGGTGACTGGGATTGGTGTTTGGTTTTTCCCTGGAATGCTCCCAGTTCAACACACACTATTTCAGAGCCATGCCAGTGGCCCCCTGTCTCCCTCAGGATCCTGTGTCCCAGCAGACTGCTTGGTCACTACAGAGGGACCTAGGACAGCCCCCAGGTCCCCCACTCCCACCCTGCCTTCTTCCCAAAGCTGAGATCCGTCAGAAAGGAAAAGTGAAGGTAATGAACAGCCTGGCTTTGGTTCTCCAACTCTGACAGTCACCTTTTCTAATGGTCAGAAACATTGCAATCCCTCAGAGACCTCATGTGTAACAGCATCGTTGTGCCTGTGAAATAGCAGGACCTTTCTGGGAGCACAAAGGGCACAGTTTGAGTATGTTTGCTCTGTCCTGTTGTTTGGGACTGAGATTGCACAAGAGTCACAGCCTCCTGTGCATACATGCACCCAGGCTGTAACCTGGAGCAAGCTAGCAGGAGAGCAGGGGATGGCTTGGGTCTCTGCAGAGAGCAATGCCAAGGTTTTCCTAAAAGGTATCTACAACGCTTGGTGAAAAAAACTGGGGCTTATATATATTGTACAGAATCCTGGTCTTGATGAGAACTATTTTATCTGGGGACTGTGTCTACCACACAAATAGGCCATGATAACTAATACCTGGTAGTCTATCTTGGCTCTTCACACATAAGACAGACACTACATCATTGTGTTATCAGGGATTTTAATGCATTGGGAGCCAGATGGAAGGCAAAGTAGACCAAGTCCACTTACAGACACCATAACTGCAAGCCTTTGTTTGTGAGGGAAAACCAGGAGGGATATCACCCACAAGCTGTGGCTAAGTGCATACCTTCATGGCATCTCAGTACCTTCTTGGACACGATAACCACATCCTCCAGGAGGGAAGCTCTATGGGTCACACCAGCTTGGTACAGCAACCGTGTCCCCCACAGATGGTTACTGCACATGCTTGTGCATTGCTGTCAAATGCTTGATGGTTGTTCCTAGGAGTGGTAGAAATAGCTTATTTATTCTGTTTGGCATCTATATCCATTCCCTCTTCTCCTCCCACCCCATAGCCCCCTCCCACAAACGCCAAGCTAATGCCTTCCAGATGAGGTGCTAGAAGCTGCTAATTGTACCCGGATCCGTCCTGATTTGTGCTTCAGTCAGCAAGGCACCTCACTAATGGATCTGAGACTTGGCAGAGGGCCTGGGACCAGTGTCAAAGGAAATGGATGAGAGGGAAGAAGAGAGCAGGAGGGCTAGAGGAAGAGCAGGGAGACCCAGAAAGGAAAACAATCCCTCCTCCTCACAGCAAGGGGCCGAATACGGATAAGGGCTTGTGGCTGTCACCCGAGGCTAGGCGGTGGTGTGTGGGATGGGGCAGCAGAGGCATGTTGCCTTCTCCTGTCACAGAGCCCAGCCTGTGCTGGGGTACTGCTCCCTGCTCCTGTGGGAAGGCTGAACCTTGCACTGGGGCAGCAAGGCACACCTGGGCTTTATCACTTCCCAGACTGGTCAGGGCTTGAGCTCTCCTGATGGGAAGCTGGGACATGAGAGCTGGGAGCCAGCTGGGGGCTGAGGCTGAGCCGTGGCTCTCTGTTGATCCAGAGCATCTGTCTCACATCCCTGGTGGGTTCCAGGAGAAGAGGAGCCAGCTGGGGTGATTGGATGTGGATCAGAGGTGGAGAGGAGAGAAAACAAGAGGGAAGGGGGTTGGGGAGGTGATAGCAGGCAGGATGAGAAAAGAAAGAGGCCTGGAGAGGAAATAGAATAGTAGGTACCACAAATTGAAAAAGCAAGGGGCAGAAGTGGAAAGGCAAGAAGGAGAAGTGAAGGCTGGAAAATAAGGAGATGGTGTGTAACATGTTGTTCTTGCTCCTGTACAGCCTGCAACAGCCACACTGTGGCCTTGGGAGGCTGTGCTAGCAGTCAGACAGGGCTGCAGCCTCTCTGGGAGCCCCAAAGGGAAGTGTGCATTCTGTCCTGCATGGCAGCCCTGGGACCTCCCTGCAGAGCCTCAGGGATGGAAAACTTCCTATCAACACATAAATGTCTAGGGACTATTCCTCAATGTCTCACCAGGCTTAACTGCCCGAGGACAGGTCTGTTTCTGGACATGGGGATAACACCAACACAAAGAGACTTTGCTTCAGCATTTCAGCCTGGGCCTGAGAACTAGGTTATGGCTAAGTCCTTGGTAGTTAGCTTAAGGGTGGCATGAAGAAACCTCTTTTCTGTGTGCTGGAGAGACCCAGGAGAACTGGGAGTGGTTCCTCTCTATTTTGAGATACATCTCCAGCATTAAATCCGGTGTCTTCCCCAAATGGAGTTTATAAAACTCATTTCACTGGTGGAGAAAAGTGAAGTAACATTGCCTTGGGTTCCACAAAGAATCCAGGTCCCACCTGGGAGAGGACTTGTGGTTGTCAGTCAGGGGGTACCTGCTCTTCTAGACCATGAAGGTCTAGCATAAAGAACCAGCAGAGCCATGAAATTGTCAAAGAGGGAAGGAAGGTTCAAGGACAGAACTGCACCAGATAACTGGGAACAGAGATGTTTAAACCCACACCAGTGATCTGGATAGATGGGCACTTGGTCTTAAAAAGTCCTCTTCATTGAAGAAAAAAACCCCAAACCAGGGAACACTGGGGTGGAAGGAAGCCTGCAGCTGCCAGGAGGGCCCTGGAGGTGTGTTGCAGCATCAAGTAATCATCATGATAATCCTGGGAAAGATGCTCCAGGTGGAAAGGTGCCAAGCTGAAAGCAGAAACAGGACAACCAGAAGCAACCAACTGCAATGGGAACCCAGTTGGTTGGAACTGGTAAGACACTGTGCTAAAAGGCCTTTGGCTCAGAGTCCTATTTTCATCAACTTTGCAATTCTTGGCAAAGATGGGAGGGAGTTTCCACTAGACTGTGATTCATTTAGTGAAATTTGATCATGGCCAGCAGGGGAGGGAAGTAGACAGACTGACAGAAAGACAGTGAAGACTTTGAGAAGAGGAGGCAAGACTATCAGGCCTCTGCAGAAAGGGCGGAGAGACCTATTCTGTCTGATAGGAATCTTGGTGGGCAGTCTTATGGGGGAAGGGGTAAGGAAGTAGAAGAGCAAACTAATTACAGACATTGTGTGTGCTTGGATGCGCCTACAGACTTATTAGCTCATGTCTCCGAAGCACTTGGAGATGGAAACCAGTTAATTATCCTTATTAATTTTTCCCCTTTTGTGCTCCTAGTTATTTTTGGAGACCATTTCAAGCACAATGCACCACCCAGGTGTTGGCTGCCCAAAAACCCATTGGAATTCCCTATTTGTCTTTCCCTTTCCTTACACAAAGGACAAAACAGTCCCAATGAGAGTGATTCCTTCCTCCTGAAATAAGGAATAAATAAATAAAAGAAGAGGAAAAAAAAAAAAGAAAAAAAAAAGAAAAATATTATATCCCATGCTGGCATGCCCAAATCACATCACACTTGCCTGTTTCTGTGCCTCTGGGGGGCCAGAGGCAAGGGGGGGTGCCTGTCTCTGAACTCATCAGTGCCTTGGGATACTGTCAGGTTGGTATCCAGGTGTACAGGAAACAAAAGTATACTTGCTCTGCAGCTTGATGCTGAACAGTTAGGACTTAGATTTAGCTTCTTTCCAATATTCTTGTTGTGGGTATCCACCAAAGGACACCAAAGAAAACCCTTGTGAACATCCTGAGGCCATTTCTGATGACAGAAGCATTTCAGGCTTCAGGAGTGCAATAGGAGAAGTTATTTTTTGAGAGAAACCACTGAAAAATCTGGCCTTTAATTTAATCTGCCACCTACTTCCCTTGTTCCCAGATAGAGGGCATGGCCACTGGATGGCATTTGAGCTGTTACCTTCTAACATCTGTGACCTTTTGGTTGCTTGGAGAACATAGGAAGAAGCCTCAAAATGCTTAGATGTGAATGAGGACGCTTAGGGATTGAGGATTTGGGGGCAGACCATGCTTTTGTGTCTGTGGTCAGAGTGCAGGCAAAGTGGTGGCAGCCTGTGCATCCCCCAGGAGATGGGCACACAGCCTGGTGTACCACTGGATCCATGTGAGAATGGACATGCCCAGCCCCACAGCCCACAGTGCTCCTCGCTGACTCTGTGGGTCCAAATGTGCCTCAGCCCTTGGCTGCTTTTGCTTCAGGGCATGGGGGTCATGCAGTGGTACTCTGGACTTCAGGTCCTGCCCTCCTGGGGCTTCCTGGGCAGCTCTGCAAGAAGTTTCCCAAGAAAAATCTTGGAAGGGTCTGGCTTTGGAGAAATGCCTGGCCCTTTTCTTTCCCTTCTTCCAATTTCTTGCTGCCTGGGGTCCAGGCACACCCTGGACAACCAGGTGGGAAGCCACAGTCCAAGAAGTGGAGAATTAACAGGTTTTCAGCACTACCCCAAAGTATTAAATGCTGGGAAACCAGACCATGCGCACCACATTACAATAAAGGGAGAGCTGAAGACTTCCAGACCGTGACAGGTTTGATCTGGCTTGTTTATTTTTTGGCAGAAGGGACGGAGTGAGGCCACGGCAGGGACCCAGCATGTGTTGTATGTGCCAGAGAGAGCACATCTCCTCCAAGTCAGCTGCATTCTGTCTGCTTGCACACGTGACCCATCAGCCCCATTATGGTGCTGTGCTTTGCCTGGTGGGCTGAATGCAGGAACCAGGTCCATGGCAATGTGATTTATGAATCCTCTATGAGGTCCCATCTTCTTCCTCCTCCTCTTCCATTTGGGGACTTGGGGATTTGGTTGGTTTGGGGGTTGTTTTTTTAAAAATAGAGAGCACTTGAAGTTCATTTAAGGCAGAACCCCTTGATATACTGTGCTTTGGTTTCAGAAACAAAAGACTTTAGTGGGGGGGAGAAGCCATTTAAGTTTTTGAGTATTTTTTCCCTGTTACACCTCAGCCTCTCTGTAAGGACACAAAGTGTGCTGTGGTTCAACACCAGAACTTGTCTGGCTCTGAGAAGGACGCAAATCAGTTTGGGCCACAGGTGCTCTGTCAAAGTCACATTTTCTCAAGCAGGGAGTCAATCCATCAAGAGAGAAATCCCTCCGCTGTGCTGCTTCTATGCAAAATGTGTCTGCTGAGATCCTAGAACCCAGCAAAGTGAAAACAGGATTTTCACCAAGATAAAAGAAGTGGTGTTTCAGAACTACAGAACAGAATTGAATGAAACTGAAGGACAGCTGTAAGTAAGGGAAAATTAGGAGCATGGCTGAGTTCTCATTCTTTGAGGAGCCAAAACTGCTTGGGTTTTTTTTTTTTTGTTTTGTTTTGTGGTTTTTTTTGGGTTTTTTTTTTTGTTTTGTTTTGTTTTGTTTTGTTTTTTAATTTTTATTGCCTGAAGTCCAGGTTTGGCTTAACTGAAATGTAGACCTATTTGTTTCTTTCTACTGTAGCATATGCTAGCCTAAAAATCTGTCATCTGCACTTTGCACACTTTCTGTAAGTGAGAAATGAAGTGGTCAGATACACACTAAATTATGAAAAAAGCACACTCACACTCAGGTAATTTATTTGAGCCTCTCAATATCATGTTTGCAGGAATTCTGAATGTCCAGGAAAGCATTACTGACAAAACCTACATGGACCTCTTGCACTGTAAGAAAACCACCAGATAACAAAAGCTTCAGCTAAGCCCATCCAGTGATACAGCTCAGGGTGCCTCACTACACTGGGAAATCAGAGACCCAACTTCAACAGCTAGTGCCACCAAATGAGTCAAAACCTCAAGAGTAACTTTATCCCTACAGTTCTGTGAGCAAGTCTTGCATGCTTTACCAAGAGAATGCATGACAGCTTCAGAGCAGAGTGGGGCTGCTGGCTCCTAAGTGGTGTCAAAATACTGCCATGAGACACTACTTTACTCAGCATTTAAGGGTCAAAACCAAAATCCATTGGGAAAATCAGTTTGTGTCTATAAAAATCCCCACACTCAGACTTTCTTTGGCTACTGGGGCACCCACAAAAACTGGAGTGCTGCTCAGGGCCTGATTCAGAACACAGGTGATGGAGAATGGTTTCCACTTCTCGCCATTTGCAGTGGAAAGAGAAGCGTTGAGAGGGGATGCACACAAAGGCTAGCAGCATGGTCAGGGGAAGAGAGTGCCTATCAGGAGGCAGGAGACTGTTGATTTATTTTGCCTAGTGAAATGCAGGCTGAGAATGGATATGATTGTTCTTGGTAAACACATCAGAGGGATAAGCACCAGGGAGGGAGCAGAGCTATTTAAGCCTTGGAACAATGTTGGCGTGAGAACAAGTGGGCATGCTCCAGTCAGGAATAAATTGAGACTGGAAATAAGAAGAATGGTTTAAGCCTCAGAGCTGTCAAGTTCTGGAAGAGCCTACTAATTGGGGTAGTGGGAGAATCTTAAAACTTATTAGGATTGTTTGGATCTTCACATTTGTGCGGAAGATTGCACGATGTGATTGCTGACAATAGCAAGGGCCAAGACATGGTAAAATAGGAGATTCCTTCCAGTGCTACCTCCCTACTGCGAAGCACTTGGGATTGATTTGTTTCTCATGTGTCCATGTTAAGGAAGGAGAGCTGCAGGATCCTCTGCCATCCACCCCTGTGGGGAGATTGTTGGCAAGGCAATTGCAAGCAAGGAGATGAGGACACTTTCTCAGATGGCTGAAGATGATATGATGGCCGCTACTAATGAGCTGTGAGGAGAAACGTGTTTCTTGTCCCAGGAGGAAGATTGCAGACATCACACCAGGCCACAGGCAGGCAGCAGGGCAGGAGCAAACAGCAGAGGAAAAGAGATGAAACTCCAGAGGAGAAAACCAAATGCAGGCATTTTCTCATTAGAGAGCAGAGGGCTTCATGTGTCCTTTGTCTTTTCAAAGGCAACAGAGGTTGAACGATAACCAGGGAAAATTTACATAACCCATTCTGTTATTTTGAGCTGAGGCAGCTCTGAAAAAAGCCCTAGGATCAGCTATGCCATTTAGGCCATGAGTCAGTCTCAGAAAAAACGTGGATTTATGCAGTCATATACATTTTTCTCTTCTTAAGGAGCCCTTCTTTGTCTACTCACCACCCAAATCCATGCTCCTCCTTGTTAGAGCCCACTGCTCCTTTCAGCATCTCCCAGTGGAAACTGGAAGTTTCCACAGTGCTGGAAGCCTGTGGCAAACTTTGTCAATTTGACATGGTTCACTTCACGCAGGATCTGAGGTATGGAGCGAGGTGGCTCCTGACCTGTAGGGGGTCCCAGAATTCAGGAGCTCCACGGCAAGAAGTGACAGCTCTGGGAACTACAGACAAGGAGGAATCACCTAGCAAGTAGCTGCCTCAGGCTTGAAATCACTTGTCTGTGCTCAGTGTGAACAGAAAACTTGCTGGCCAAAAGAATCACTGTGAAAGGCAGGGGGGTAAGACTGGGGTGCCCTGGGAAAAGTCTGAGAGATGTATCTTCTTTTGCACCTGGGATGCTTTAGCTCTCAGCCCTCCTGTGTTTCCCAGGACTGGGTCTCCAAGCTCTCAGTAGGCTTACATGTGTTAAACTCAGCAGTCTTACATGTGGCAGCTCAGGAGAGAGGATGCTGACAAACTGTTCAGCAAAGTAATTCCTCTTAGCCTGCAAAACCAGTGGCACCTGGGCAAAATGGGAATGCCACAGCCCTGAGCCTCCCACTGCAGGTAACCCAGCCCACTTTAAATGTTGGCTTGCCTTAGTTGCAGCCAAGCAGATGGAGGGGCTCGTGCTCAGGAAACAGCACCTTTCTAATCCTTGAGGACTTCACCTGAGACAGTGGGGGAATGAAAATCTGAGCAATATTTCAGTGGGTGTGTAAGAAAGAATAAATGTTACAGCAGCTGGTTAATGCATACCCTTCCACATGAGTGGGGTAAGATTGAGTTCTAAATTCCCTTCCTTTAGTTCGCTGCATGCACACATTCAAATTCCCTCCCTTCTCCTTAGGAAACTGAAAGAAAGGAAAAGCAATAACAAAATATTTCAGATAAGAGAGAAAGAATTCTCCATGATTGAGGACATTTGATGGGAACCAGCTGCCTGAACATGACCAAAGGCTGATCCTGCTGGGGGTTTGTTGACAGTGTCACTTTCCATAGGTATCTGCTGAGGAAAAGGGAGGGATGCTCATGAGACAGCACAGAGGAGGAGGAAGGTGAAGGAATGCACTGCAGAGTGTTTTACCTCCAGGCAACCCCCTCTCCCCCTTTCCTTTTTTTCAAGAGACTCTCCAAGCTCTTGGAGAAGAGCCATGACAGGACAAAACAAGAAAGCATGAGTGAGTGTGGTGCGAGCATGTGGCTGTATCTTAGCAAAAGAGGGTGGGTGGAAAAAAGGAAAGAGGAGCCCAAAAGTTCAGTGCATGAAACAAAAGCCAAGGCTGGCTCTCTGCTCCCCCTCCTATTCTTCCTTGCGACCAGACAGCTGCAATTAAGATGTAACTGATACACCAAGAGCTGGTGCCTCGTGCTGGTGCTCCCTCACCTCCTCCGCACCTGTCTGCCCATGGTGGCAACAATGCCAGGCATGAACCCAGCTTTGCAGAGCTATTGTGTGGCTACCAAACCCAGCCAGAGCAGTCAAACCTTGCCAGAGCAACCCGCAGGACAAGGAATTTTAGTGGTGTGAAGTGTGGGCTGCTTCCAAGTTCCCCATTCTCCTGTGGAGAATAACTGTCTGCATGGACCTGCCCATGCTGCCACCTCTGTGTTCATGAGGTGGTGGGACCTGACTCATGTCCTGCTCTGTCTGTGGCCCCAGCCTCTCTGGAAAAAGCCCTTACTCCTGCAGAACCTGGTGTACCACTTGCAGCTGGCCCAGGGCCCTGGGCCCCTGATGTTGACCCAAGCCCATCATTCAGGGTCCCTCTTTTTGAAGGATGCACTTAGCCCTATCCCTTTACCCAGGGATATTCACTCCCTGTTCAAAGCTGCGTAGATCAGCATCAGGAAAGCTTGTCAGCTTGTTCCCTGAACAGCAACACTTGTGTAGATCAGGGCTTCAAGTGTATAGAAGGATGGAGCAAACATTTACACACTGAAAACATAATATGAATTGGGTGATGTACTCTGAGGTAAATACTGGTATGGAAACATAGTGCTTCGTTGGCCACCTAGCAATTCTTTATATGAAAGTCATCTTCCAACTAGAAGAGGTAGGTCCTGCTGGCAATGTTTTTGCCCAGCTTTCCCAAGTCTCTGTACTCTGTTTTCCATTATTTCTGTTCATGCTCTTCAATGGAATTGTACCTCATAAGAGTTTCCTCAAAAGCCATGAACCAGAATGTCCCCTTCCCCCAAATCAGGAGTTAAGACCATCATGACATACAGTGCACTTCACTCTACATACTTGAATCAAGTGGGTTTGTGCCAACTTTTGACCTCTAAGGATTTATACTTTCCCACCACAGGAGAGAGTCCCAGTCCCAGATATTTTACTGGTTCAAACAGGCAAGAACAGTCAGGGGAAATGCTAATGGAGTCACTGCGTGTAATGTATGTTCTGCTCTTTGAACACCTGAGATGCCAGCGTTTAGTGAGACAGCTCCTGCAGATCCTGCTCCCCTCCAGAAGGGCTCTGGCACCTCCATGGTGTTTTGTCAGTGTGATGGTAGGGAAGGTCATGCAAACCCTATCATAGCTGACACTTTGACACAGACTGTAAGATCTCAGCACAGCTGTAGCTGCAGGCCGGCAACAGCACTACCTGTTGCAGAGATCTGAGGGGGAGACATCGTAACAGTCTGGGGCTGAGAAGAGGGAATGTGCTAGCAAGCTGTGGCATGGATCTGATTTTCCATTCAATAATCCCATGGTAACTCAAGAAGATGGTAAATTGCAACTGCAACAGCTCACTAGCAGCCTAACATTTCCTCATGGTGCTCCTGAGGTGTGGAAAGATCTCTGCAGAGTGAGGCCCATGAAGGGGGGAAGCGTGCAGCAAAAGTTTTGGAAAACTGCCCTGCAGCCTGTTTTGCCATTACCCTTCCTCTCAGCAGTGTGCAACCCCCTTCTTTTCGGTTCAGCACACTCGTGCTGTGGGGGCCCACAGCCACAGGGGCAGGAGCTGCTCCTTCTTCACCTATAACTTCATCTGCCGCTTTTCTTTCCAAAGGAAGCTGCGATTAAACCCCAGGCTCCAGTGCAAGGAGAGTTTCCAGGCTTGGTTGTCCCTCCCCGTGGGCAATGCAGCCTGAGCGCCAGGCTCTTGCCACAGAGCCCCTGCTGCTCCCCAGGACTGAGTGAGAGCACTGCCAGTTTACATTAGCAGCCAAGTGACCATCTGGTACAAAGGCAAAATATGATTATTGTGTTTAGGTGCACGCAGTCTTTGATGTAGTGCCCAAAGGTAACAATAAAGTATTATTAAGTTTTTTCAATTATGTGGATCGTGATAGTACTGTGACAAGGCTGTTGGAAACAACCTTCAAAATGAGGTGTGGGAGGCTAGCAACACCCAGCCACATGTTGCTTCTTAATCCCAGCCCCACTGACATTCCTGAAACTTCAGCTGGCGTAAGGGATATGTGCCACAGCTGCTGAGGATGGGGGTTCCTACCCCAGGGCAGCCTCAGTAAGGGGCTTTTAGCAGAATTCTGGAGATGAGGACCCTGCCCTTAGCAAGTCCATGTTGCTGCCCTGCACATCAGCCTCAAGCAAGTCTTGCCTCCTCCTCGCACCTCAGTTTCCCCCTCCTGGAGGCAGACATGGATCAGTTCCTCTCGCATGCTGCCGAGCATCCTCCCTCTCTCTGCTTCCTCTCTAACCTCCCTCCCTTTTTAATCGGGATTTGTATGTGGGTTTCCAGGCTTCCTGGCTGTCCCGTCTCCTCTTTCTCCTGCACTGCTTTGATGTTAATTGTCTCCAGGGCTGGAGCGCTCCTTGGCTGATTAAGTCCAAGAGTCCTCCCTGGTTTTGTTGACCCATGAATGGGGGCCTCTTCAGTGCTCAGTGGAGTGCGGGCTCATTGCCCCTCCTCCTCCCCCCCATTCGGTTTGATGGATTAATCGTGCTGTGTAAAGGAAAGTGGGGTGGGAGGGGAAACTGAAGCAGCGGGAAGGGGGGGGAAGGAGGACGGGAGAAAGGGAGCAAGAAAGAGAAGGACCTTCGGCAAATGCTCGACTGCCCTTGCTTAAAATAACACCGTTTATTTAAGCAGGTCAGGCACACAATAGCTTGAGAGGGGCTGCTACTCAGATCATGGGACCCTGTGTATGCTGAGTAAGAGGCTGGAGAGGGTGTTAGCCAAACTCTGAAAGCTATTCTGTTCTTACCCGATGTCTCCATCTCCCCCCAACACACACACACACGCATGCACTCGCACCTCCTCTTTTCCTTCTCCCTCCCCTTCAAACCCGGGAGTCCTTTGCCTTTTTGGCAGTGGCACAGCTCAGAGCCAGGAACGGAGGGGCTCTGAGAGAAAAAGGGGGCTCCAGCCACTGCCCTGGACCTGCTATCCTGGCGTGCAGCCAGTAGAGGAGAGGCTGCTGGCCCTGTGGAGTGGGCTTCTCACAAGACTCTGCGGTGAAACAGATGCCAGCATTTCAGAAGGACTTGTCCCTCAGCCCCAGCTGCCACTGCTGCCTTGCTGAGGGCCTAACTGCTCCTGCTGAGACACAGGGTATCTGCAAAGCTTTTGGTAGAAAAACATGCCTCCTGCTCCTTTTTCAAGAAAACAATTGGTTTCATTCAGAGGTGAGATTTGAGTAGCTGGGGCAAAAATAGCAGTGTCAGTGTCAGCTGACTGAGTGGTCTGCTGACTGTGTTAGACTTGGTCTTTGCTCCATCAGGGATATTGTACATCTCTCCATTATCCAGTTGCTGGGCTGCCCACAACGCAGCCTTGCTCATGGTCTGCAGCATCCCTTGGTGTAGCAGTCCTTTGCCTCTTCATTCTGAAGGTGTCTTAGTGCCTTCTCACCACAGATGGCCAAACGAGGGGTCAGGAGGCAAAGGGGAGCCCCAGAAGTGTCCTGGCCCAGGCTGTCTGCATTGTTACTTGCAAATTGCTCTGATCTCCATGCCTGGCCAATGCCAGCAGCCTCCTTCCCCTGAGAAAGACTGACCCAGTCCCAAACACACACACGAGAAATCCCAGAGCGACTGCGGGGGATGCCTCTCCCTTCCCCACCTCCCCCTGCTCCAATCTCCCATGCTGCTCCCATCCTTAACAAATGCAGAGTCAGGCTCAGGAAATGAAAAGGCTCTTCCCAAGAGAGACCTGTGCAATTTTCCAGCCTCTCCCTCTGCTGCCACTTCCCCTTCTCCATCCCCCTGCCCCAGTTTTCCCTGGCTGATGGCAGCGAAGGGCCGTTGGTGTTGGCAGGGTGCTGCCGGCTGCCTGGCAAGCTCTCCTGGACAGCCTGCCAGGCTTTTCAGGGCTCATTCTCACTTTCCAGAGGCTGGAAGTGCAGAGCAGGAGACAGGCTGCCTTGGCAGCCTCACTGTTTCCAAACATTGAAAGGCAGAGAGAGAAAAGTCTGCTTCTCCTGGCTCACCAAAGCCACCACCACCATGGATGCTGGCCAAGTCCACCTAAAAAAAACCATGGTGCTACCGGACACACGTGCTTCTCAGAGACAAAGCAGGACAATGCACCCCAGGGCTGCAGGGATGGGGCAGAGCAGGGCGGAAGGAGAACTTGGGACTTTTTCCTCCATCCCCCCTCACCAAATAAAGCTGCCTGTGTTGTCCTAGCAGTGCTAGTCAATAGCGACCAGGGACGTCTCTCTCAGTTTGTTTTCACAAGAGGGTTCCAACCAGTACAGCTCAGAATAGCTGCAAATTGTCCTTTCTCAGCTGGGAATGCCTCACTTCCCCTTGTGCTCTCATGTGTGAAAGACAGCGTGGCTGGTATTGTGCTATAGGTGACCCTACAGCCCAGGACTGCAGTTGCCTGAAGGTAAGATCTCCCTCACCTCCCACTCCAACTCCAGGACATGTGAGATCTGCTGGGATTGCCTCTTACTCCAGCAGCTGTGATCACAACTGGTCCACCCAGATGTGACTGCAGCATGTAATTAACAAGTGGACTAAGCAGAAAATGAAAAGTGTGTGGCACAAGCGTGACTCTGGCCTCTGTCTCGCTAGCTGTGCTGCCCAGCTTCAACACAGGGAGTAGGTGCTTTTCATCCATCAGCCCCTGGGCAACCACACTGATGCCTCCAGATCAGCACGTGCATGCCATGTCCTTCCCACACTCCCATGTCCGCTACTTTCAGTACAGCCTTGATCAAGTCTGCCTTTGGGAGCAAGTCTGGGGCTCCCCTTCAAGTGCAATCCAGATGCACTCGGTGTAAAGCAGATATCCTCTGCTTGTAAAGATACCTGCCATGTGTTTCTGCTTGAAACAGGAGAAGTGAGAAGAGATGGAAAAGCAGATGTGTGTTCTGGGGCACTCTATTCCTTCCTGCTGTGGCCAAGACATGTCCCGGCCCCAGCTGGAGGGTCAGCACAGACAAAATATCCAAGCTCCCCTCTTGGCAGGAGGGCAAGAGTAACTGGAAAAGCAAAGCTGTATTTTACCAGAAGGAAAAGGCAAAGTCCTGAATGTTTCCACAGTCTGGAGGAGGCTCCATCAGCCCAGGCTGTCCGTGAAGCTGTAACACACCTTCTCTCCAGCCCATGTGCTCACTCAGGGTTTCTTGGTGGGGGAAAGCTGATCACAGCCAAGGGCTGAACAACAGTCTTTGCTAAGTCTGACAGATATGCTGGGACACTTCCATAAAAATAGGGAAGAACTAAGGAGGAGGTTGGGTGTTTCTTATCCCTGCAGACAGGGCTCTTTTTCTTTAAGTCAAAATAATTCAGCAAAATTGGTGTCCAGTTTCAGGTGACCCAAAGTTTTGGGGTTAGGCACAAAAAATCCTACCCCAAGAAAACAGCTTCAGTTGAAACAATTTTCCCTGCTCTAAATCTAGAGAGTTTTGGCCTTTTTTTTTCTTTTTTTTTTGTGGGAGGAAGAGGAGTGTTTAAAGAGGGTTTGGCACAGTGAATCTCAGTCCCAGCAGATACATACTTGTTTGTCTATTTAAAATCAGGACAATCCAAACCCGCTAGCAGATGTAACTGAGTTAAGACATGAATTTAGAAAACAATATGAACCATGATTTGTAAGAAAGGCTTGGAGGCGAAATCCAAGTAATTGGTATCATAAATCCCTCAAGACATTATTATGGGGTATTTGTCACCTCAGAAAAATTCAGGATCCCTTGCTTACATGCCTGCACCTACTTTTGAGGCACAGCTTTGGACATTCATGCTTCAAATGTCAATATGTAAGCTAAGGCAGACATTATATGGCATTTCTTCTCCTTCTGAGGTATTTCAAAGAGTATTTGCCAGATCTCTGAGAAACTGCTAAGTGTTGAAGCTGCAGTGAATGATGTTTTAATTTGGTCTGAGGGCTTGAAAGAACATCTTGAAAGACTTAGAAAAGTCTTAAAGAGAGTATGAGAAAGACTTAAAACTGAGCTATAAAAAAAGCCCTATATCTGATGTAATAAGTTATTTAAATGAGGCATAAATTGAGGAAAGATGGTACTACTGCTAACGTGATAAAATGTTGAAATGTTCAGCTCTGCAAAACAGAGTGGATTTGTGACAATTTATAGAGTTGATAAGCTGGTTTTGACAAAATTAATTCCAAATGCTCAGGGAGGGTCTGATTTTGCAAGGTGGCGAGCATTTTTTTTTTCCTCTCATCCAGAACAACACTTAAACACATGCTTGGCCGTGCTGATTTGGCTTGTTTGCTTCTGGGGTGGGATGCTACACAACACAATGCTCAGGAAAGGTCATGTCTTGATGACATGGGGACACGTCCCCTTGTAATGGGGACCCAAGGAGTCTGTCAGGGAGCCCTCATTTCACTCACCCTCCATCTCTGCTCCACGGGTATAAAATAGGCTCAGGTTTCTTTGTCTTTTTTTTTTTTTTTTTCCTTTGGAAATCAAATATCTGCTGGTGAGGAGGTTTGCTGGGATGCCATTCCAGAGGGGATCAGCAGCAGGATGCAGAACGGAGGTGTCTAAGTCACAAAGGGGCCATCGTGCTGGGGAGGGTGGCGTGGCTGGGGGGTCACCTCACACACGTGGGGAACAGCTGGGCTGGCTGCTGGGTGAGTGTGCCCAGCCTCGGCATCTGAGAGGGAAAAGGAATTGGGAAACCCGGTTTGAGACTAGGCTTCCGCTGCTGCCCTCCCCGAGGCAAACCATTACAGCCTCCCTCACGCTGACGAATGCCAAATATAGACCACATAACACATGGAGTGTCCCACTGCCACTGCTGCTGCCTCCTCCTCCCCAGCTCAGCGCTGGGACGACTCATGCCTTGTCACACTCCCGAGAGGTTACTTTTCACATAAAATCAAGTAGACCTACGTATGATTGCTGGAAAGAAAAACAATTTTCAAGAGTGAGCCTGCAGAAAAGGAGAAAAACCACCCCAAACAAATCCTCATTCCTCATAGTGTTACTTCTAGTGCAGGCACACACGAGGGCAAGAGTGTTTAAGAGGAGACAAGGTCTCCTCCCTCGACCCAGGTTTTTCTGAGCTTTTCCTCCAAGCAGCACATCACAAAGCCATCTTCTCCCTCTACCCCTCCTCCCTGGGCCAGGTTGTAAAATAACGAGTTTCTTGTTATTCTTGTTATTGCTGAATGGCAGAGGTCTGGAGCCCTGTGAAGGGAAGGGGGCAGCCTAATTAGGGAAACGAGAGCCATCCTTAATGAGCACTCCTGACTAGGTGGGGATTTAAAGAAAAAGGAGGGGGCAGGAGGGAGAAAGGTCAATTCGTACAGCTTTCTCTTCCCTACCCCCAGCTCCCACCCCTGCCCTCCCCTCCTCCCTGTAAACCTACCGCAGTTTGGGGTCTGAGTGTGGGGGCTTCTCTTTAGCATTACTGGTTATTAAACTATATTTTCCTGTTTTGCCTGATTTCATAGGGGGTTGATTTCATTTCACCTCCTTTGCTAATTTTCTCCTGTGAAGGTATGTCAAATGTTTGACTGTTCCCATCCCTGCACCTTATGATGTTCTTGGAGGTGCTCTGGAGTCCCTTCTGGTTGATATCTCATCAACAGGATTGTGCCTAAGCAGAAGTGACAGCCAGTTGTACCAAAACCTTCCAGCAATCCCCAAAATGGTCTGCTGGGTGTGCAAAACCTGCTACATCTGTGCACTGAATCCACATTCATGCTCTACCAATGTGGTTCCACTTGTTGTGCCTCTGGACAGTGCAGACAGTATTGATGCCCCAACCTACACACGTGAGAACTGGGCTGTACTTGCACATGTGAGCGCAGCAGCTGCAGCTTTGCAGCTAGATCTGTCACGGATGGGTGTCTTTGTCACTAGGCACCATGCCACCGGGGCAGACAGCACAGCCTGGCCATCAACACTTGAGATGTCCCACGTGTAGTTCTGGTACCCTATTATTCAGCACTAGTGGCTTGCTACATTCTCCCTTAGTAGGAATAAGCCTCCTGAGTTCCCCTGAGTTCATCCCTTCCTATATGTGCATTGGCAGGAGCTGAAAGCCTCGTGTGTGGAAATTCGAATGCAGAAACTTTCTCATTCCACACCCAACTTCTTGGATTTCTCTCCTGTTCTGCTTTCCCTCGCTCTGCCTGAGCTGTAACCAAACGCCCCCGCCCTCTGTGAGGCTTCAGCTCTGGAGCCCTCGGTGCCGCATCTCCTCTGTCTGTCCAAGGGACACAGCAGACAGAGCGGGCTGCCAGGCACACCCCACCTCAGCCAATGGCCAGGGGTGTCTCCCAGGGCCTGATGCTCAGAGGGGCCCTGGCAGAGGCTGGGAGCACGCAGGGATGACTGGGTTTCTCTTTGCCAGCCTTGTCCTCCTGAACGTGCCCCGAGTCGGTGTTAGGCTGTCACCTCCAGCAACTCCTGTGATGTTATTTGCAAAGATCTGTAAGAATCCGTGCCCAGTTAAATCATCACATGCTGAAATGCTTAAACAGGCTTCCAAGGAGCAAGCTTGCAGCCAGAAGCGTGGGAGGAACGTAGTCTGACAGAAAGGAAATAAGCAGGGAACATTTTACCCATAAAAAAGCACTTTGCTTTCTCTTTGCTTCATAAATCAGCTTTCTCTGATCTCATCCAAAAAAAGGCAGTTAATTCCCCACTTCTCCCTGCCTGGGAGATGTATTCTTTTCTGTATTTGGATCTTGCTTCAGAGAAATTAAGAGACCTAATTGTTTCCACTGCTCCTTCCAAAATCAGGGGACAGAATAACATCAGAACCGAGTCCCTGGGCCACACCTCCCAAAGTGCCAGGCTCTTTCCTTTGGGACGCAGCGCTCTCCTCACCTTCAAGAGCCAGGTCTCCTGCAGGGGTTCCTGAACCTGGGGATGTTCCTGTCAGCACCCAGCACCTGGCACTGAAACTTCTGGCCTAAGCATCACTGCCAAAGGCCGGGTAGAGCTAGATGAGGGGTGAGCACCCCAGTCTTTTTGGGAAGAAGTCACTAATGGGGTATTCTTGCTGCCTGCAGTGGAACAGGTCAGGCGGATAATTATTCACCAGCAGGAGTAAAAGATTTAATCAGCCAGCAGTGCATGGCCCCAGAGTAAAGACCTGTGCACAGCCATGCAGATTCCCTTCGTGTACTGAGCTCACTGCATTCCTCCGAGCCTACCAGGAATGTGGCTTTTTATCAGATCCATTTCTCTTCTCTGTTTATAGCTTGAGGATGCCAGGGCCCCTTTGGACTACAGTTTGAACTAATTTAGCATTTTTTTGTGGGTGAATTCCTTGGATTACCAAGAAAGTCTTGGCACAAGGGCCAGTTCCTTTCTATTCCTGCCCTGACATGCAGGCTCGCTGGTACTCTCACCTAGCAGAATGACCACATCTCCAAAGCAGATGGCCTTGACTTTATGGCTGCTTCTTATGACCAAATTAGAACAGAAAAAATAAAGTAAATTTTACTTCCATTGCTGGGTACAGAAGATGTGCTCAGCTTGCACTCCTGTTATTCTATTGATTCATGCTTTCTCTGCCTTGCCAGAGGCACTTTATCCTATGCATGTCTTGGTTGTTCTATAGGAAAGCAAAAAAAAAATTCAAAGAAAGTGTGGGGAGAGAGGGGACAGGGGCATTTCTGAAACAGTGGTGTTCCACAGGGAGGCTGTAAAAATCAATGGCATTAGATGAGCACCACCAAACAAGTGAAAGGCTGAATTACAAGCTGAAGGAAATGTGCATCTGGAAGGTCTGAAATAAAAGCATCCCTTCCTCAAGCTGTTCCCCAAGAGTCTAACTGGAGGTCCGCCTCTTTACAATTCATCCATCTTAAGTCAAATACACTCAACTGGTGCCAAATTGTGGCAGGAGACAGCATGTCCCTAAGTGTCCAAAAACATACAGCTGTACCCCAGGAGGTCTGACATTAACACTGACATGGCAAGGATGTTCCCCTGGCATCCTCATGGCCCTGCCATGGTGCTCAGCTGTCAGGACATGCTCCTGCAGTGTGGCATGCACAGATCTACCTCCTCTGCTGGTTTGCCAAGTCCTGCAGTATGGAGCTGTGGTTACTATCCATATGAGAGAGACCCATTAACAAAGTATCACCCAGGGCCTTTGTGCAGTGTTTTTCTAACAGGAGAAAGTTTGCACAGCTTGTGGGGAGCAATTTTAATATAATATTAAATCACTGTTGCTTCTTCATCCCAATATATAGCTTCTAGGTCTCTTGCCCTTTGGTTCCCTACCCTTTCTGGGCTCTGGCAACACCTATAAAAGTATAGAAAATCTCTGCTACAAGCCCCTTTCTGGAGAGAAAAGCATGATGAGGGCAATGTTCACTTTAAGGGAGTTTTATGATTGCCACTGACCCTCCCTGAGACTGAGCTGGCACACTGTGCTTTAGAAACACAGCGATGGGCAGTGAATTCTTGGCAGGAGCCTGACATCCGCTCTGGCCTGAGAGCCCCAGGTTTGCCTGGCTCTGCTCACAGGAGGCACACGACTGTGTGGGAACCCCAGGCAAACACTCCCCCATCTGCAAACCAAGCAGATACAGAGCTCAGAGATCACCCCACTGTACCCAGAGATACACCAGCAAGTTGATTTTGCTCGACCTAGGACAAAGAACATGGAACTGGCTCTCTAATGCTCTGACAGCACTGTAACTCCTGGGCTAGGGGCCTCAAGCATAGCCTCACAGGGCTATAAATGACCATGCTATAATTGACCACCACAATCGTCATTAAATCTGCATTCACATACCACCAGGTCAGACCCATTTCTTAAATGTACGTCCATGTTTCATGTTCTGGGGTGGAACACTTGCTGGCTTCATTTTTCTGTCTGATTTTTTTTCCCTCATTAAAAAAAAAAAAAAA
>WBNO01000417.1:190509-216364 GCA_013400575.1 Peucedramus taeniatus
AAAAAAAAAAAGCAACCAACCAACATCTTAAAGGCTCGTTTTCTCCCCAGCATGGAATGAACCCAAACAGCCAAACCTCAGCATTTTTCACAAAGTGTAAGCCTTGTTTTGCAGCCAGCTGAGGAGTGAGGGGAGCTCAGGCTGGGCATGTGGATGGCTGTGGAGGCAGGTGAAGGCACAGGGAGAGTCTGCACATGCATAGCAGGTGCACAGCACTGTGAAGAGAGGGGAAGCTTGGATTTCATAGCATTGGGTACATGATGGTCTTACACATATCTGTAAGGGTACATACACATGCACACACACGCATGTATAGATGCATATTCATTTTTGTGAATATCTGCCCAAGAGGACCCTGGGTGCACAGGTCTGTGCAGAACTGGATATGCAGAAGTGCTCCCTGGCTCCTCTCAGTTTAAAGACTTGGCAGGAGAATGAGGACAGTCACTGAAAAGCCTCATTTTCTGTGCTGGGTTTGTCTGGGGGACTGGGCTATAGGTGCTTCTGAGCCTCCCTCTTGTACCTGCTCTCAGAACCTGTTTTGCTTTCTAACTTGTATTTGCTATTTCTTCCTTTCCCTCTTTCTGGCTCCTTTTCTGTTCTTCGTCTCGTGTTTCCTCCCTCTGCCACTTCTAAAATGTTTTTCTCCCTCCCTTTCATTTCTCCCTTCTGTTCCTCCTTTCTAGATCTCTCCTCTCATTCCTCCCATGCTGGCATCCTCTCATTTCTCTGCCTCCCTCTGCTCTCCCACCCTTGCTCTCCATCCTGCCTCTTTCCCTCACTCTCCCGTCTTACACGCTTTTGTTTTCACTTCCCTCTCCCCCTCTGCTCGGCCTCTCTCCCCTCTTCTCTCCCTCCCGCATCCTCACTCCCTTCTCTCTCTGAAATAAACTTCCCCATGTGAAGCCCCTGGCCACCTTCCAGCCTCTGGTGAGATGAAGGGGTCCCTGGCATACAGTCAGCTCTGTGCTCCATAGGGCATTGTAACCACTGGTACCAAGGCTATAAAATCTTTAGTGTCTCTAGGAAAGATGACTGTAAATTCTTCAGAAGTCCCACCATGGGCATAAAGATTCCACCCACCCCCCCCACCTCTCCCCTCCTTCCCTGGGCCTCTGTGAAAGGAGCTGTGTAGTAAAGCAAGGGTCTCACTCCTCCCCTTTGCTAAAGCTCCAGCTCTGATCAATATTTCAGCAGAGCATGGCCCTCCCCATTGACTTCAAGAGGAGATTTCAGTACCCTGCAGAGCAAAGAAGCAGCTCTCACTGCTCTTTTGGTCACTTAGGTATTTGACTTTATAAACATGATTTAAAAATGCTAAGAAAGCACTAAAGAGAAGAAGGCCTCCCCTCTAAATGTTGAGCAAACAGAAACACACAAAGCATTGTTCAGCTCTGAAAGATGAACCAGCCTCAGGCCAGCAAGGGAGTGTGGGGGAAGCAAGCAATGCATTAAAAATAGGTTAATTCTCACATATTATGGATTTGCTGGAAGATCCCAAAGGGTGTTTAGTTGGTTTTTTTTTTAACTGCTTTCCAACCTGATGAACACCAAGCAGATCTTCTCAGGGATATTCAGCAGGGAATTTAGACAAGACTTAGCAGAGGCAGCACAAATTCCAGCTTTTGGCCTCAGGGACCTGTGTTTAGCAAGAATCAGACCTGGTTACTGTCAGGCTGGTGGGTGGATGGGACTTGGACGTGCAGAAGGCCATCATGACACTGTTTTATCTAATGCATGGATTTCCTCGTGCTTGTCACAGGAAGAGGGAGCACAGGGTTCACATGTGAACCCTACCACATATGGCAAAAGCTTTTTGGTACTCCCACACCACACACAAAACATACAATATGCTCCCATCCCATGCTCTCAGTCACCGCCAGCCCCAGAGCAGGACACCCCCCTGGCACTGCCATACAGAGAAGGTGCAGCAGAGACAACATGCTGGCCATGGAGAACATACAAGGTGCAACAGCCTCAGCAGAAGAGAGCCTGACTCGTCTGCAGAATTCTCATTTTCAGTGCAACAGATTTGACAGGCTTGCAAACACGGGGCCCATCCTTCCTAATGGGTTGTACTTTGGCATGTGGTGGGGTGGTAAATTCCCTAAGGCTTCCAGGTTGGTGCTGGAGCCAACAATCCCATGTTTACCTTCTCTAGACTATGGGCCAAGTTCATTTAAAAAAATACAGGATGAGGAATTTGGGGCATTCATATTCCCATCAATGACTGTCCATAGTGTGTATCATGAAGGGGAAGCACTGAGGGGAAATGGGGTGGCAGAATGGTGTGAGTAGGAGAGCCTGTGACTGCAGCAGAGGCAGAGGGGGCAGAGTAGGCCGTGGGAAGGGGCTTTGACAAAACTGCATCTGTGAAAACTAGCGGAGAATTTTGCAGCTGAGGGGTGCTGTGAAGTTGGCAGAACCTTGCAGAAGACCACCCAAAGCACCTGGCTCTTTGGTTGCTGTTCAAATAGCAGATTTGCCCAAAATGGAGGAAAGCATTGAGTGGAAGTTGCATGGCTCTTTTGTTCTTCTTCTCCCTTTTGCTTCCCTTTGCCAAGACCTGCTCCCCACGCTTCCTGCTGAAGAACTGCAAAGCTGTTTCCCACCTCCCCACTTAACTGCAGACAGCTCCAGACAGCTCCTTTCATCTTCCTTTGCAGCCTCCTCCTCCTTCTGGGGAGCTTTAAGCATAGCCAACTTCCTCTCCAGTTATTGCTGCCTCCACAGCCTCTTCTGAGCTTTTAGTGTTTCTGACCTGTTGTTTCCATGGCATTGTGGGGGTCAGCTCCACTGGGATCAGCTCCACTGGGTCATCTCCAGCACTCCACTGATGTGCCAGTGCCTCCAGCCCTGCTGAAACCTGATGTGCTTAGCCCATTGTACAGCAGAGGGCATGGACATGCCCCACGTGTTCAGCTCTGGTGGTCTGCTGTCTGGGTCTTGGTGAGCACCATTACAAGAGTGCAGACAATAGGACCAGCTATGCCACTTTTTAAAGTAGGATGCTTTGGATTGGGCCACATCTTTATCTGTGCCTCAGTTTCCCCAGGCAGAAAACAGGGTTACATCTCTGACTGGTTTTGGCAATGGATCTCATAGTTAGGTATGTACTGATACGTGTCTGATGGCCTCCTTTTCTAGATGAGCTCCTGCAGTTTGAAGCTGAGATGTCCTGATCTGAAAAAGCCTAGGTGTGACAAGCCAAAACAAAGAGGGAAAGGTGTGTACCTGGGTGTTAACACCAATTATCTTTCCCGGGGGTGTCACGAAGTGGTGTCCCACACCTATTCCATCAGTGTGATGTCTGGGAAGGGGCAATGCCAGACACAAACCTCCAGCAGGTGATGTGGTGGACATGCCAGCCAGTCTGAGGCCCTGACTAGTTTGCAAGACCATGCAAAAACCAGGAGGACTGTCCCTTGTGTGAGGGAGCTCATGGCATCAGCTAACCAGTGAGACAAAGGGAGCTGGCCAGGGAGAAGAGAAGGGGTCATGGGGCCAGGAGAGGAGTGCAGTGATAGCCCTGGGGTACCACGTGGGGTGACAGCCTCCAGGCTGAGTGCAGTCCCATGAGAGGACTCGGGTGTGGGGGTGTGTGTGAGGGAATTGAGAGAGCCCCCTCTGTGGTGCACTGCCAGCTCTGCCCCACTGTTTAGCCCAGAACATGTGCTGACCTGGGTAGTGCCGATGGGGGAGGAAAAGAGGGGCTGCAGGTTACAGCCTTCTTTACCCTCCAGCCAATCCATCCTTTGGGGTTTTTTTCCATACAGCCCCTGCTTGCCAGATATTTCAGCCATGAAGCCCTTGGAGAGAAGGTGCAGGAGAAGGAGGGAGGATTCAGGTGGCAGCATTTGTTCTGTGTCCTCCCAGTGGCCCTGAAACCCTCCAAACCTCATTTTTCAATAGGCCACCAAAACAACCACTAGATGTTTAATGACTTTTGATCTCTCCTGCCCCAGACTGGCTTTGAAACAGTGACTCAGATGCCAAAGTTCCAGTAGTGAAGTGGCTTTTTAATGACACAACTCGAGCTCAAATTCCAGGCACAGGGGAGGCTTTGACACTGCTGTTTGTTTTCTTATTGGAGAAGTTCAAGAGAAGCTCAAGGCTTAAAGGCAAACCCGTGAAAGCAAAGCATTCCTAATCACATAAAAGTGTCTGCACAGGCCAGGGCTGAAGAGGAGGCTTGTGACTTTAATCTTTGCATATCCCTTTCTTTCTTCAAGCATCTCTCCCTCTCACAGAGGGGGCACACACACACATGCACACACAAGACTCTCCTCAATGCCAATAGTATAATGCTCCAGGAGAGGAAAGAGGAGGAAGAGGAGGAGGAGGAAGCCAGCCCGCCTGCCTGCCCCCATGCTGAGCCTGAGCAGACTTTGTGAGAAAGCTTCTCTCCATCTGCAGCCCAGCCCGGTGGGAGTCAATTAATTCTGAATAACCTAAACCGACAGAGGTATTTGCATTCACAACCTGACTGATGACCGTATAAAATTGATTTATGAATTGAAGTACTTTCCCTCCCCTTATCCCCAATTCAAGCCATAATTGATTATACGTGCTGCAGCGAAATTAAAGAAAGGAAAATTAAAAAAAAGAAAAGAAAAAAGGGAGGCTCCACAGACGCTGCTCTATATTCTCAAGGTTTCCCAGGATTAGCCGATCTATTCATCACTTATTTTTTTTTATTTAAAAAGTTGTTTCCTTTACCCTCTTCACCAAATTCTTTCCCCGCCCCCTCCCCTTCATCCCTGCCCCTCACCACTACCTCTCAGCCCAGGCAGCAACACAGTGGGTCCTACCTCAGGAGAGATGGTGGGAGGCACAGAACCCCCTCAGCAACATTCCAGTGTGCCAGCGAGGCAAGAAGGCTTTAAGCCTGACACCCTTCCAGGGCAGAACTGACCCTACCGAAAGGAGAAGGAGCCTAAACCGGAAATCCTCAACTCAACACCGTCCAAGGTCCGGCTTTACTTGCTGCCTTGTAACTGCTGCATTGTAGACCTCTGTGGGGTGGGGAATTCACTTGGCCCTTCCAAGCAGTTGTCTCTTATTAAAGAGATGCTTTCTTATACTCATGCAGTGCTCATACAATGCCCTTCATGACCGAGGGAGAAGTGCTGTATGAAAGCAGGTACTATTGGGCAAGATCCACTAGCCTGATGTCAATAGGAAGCACAAGAAATCTTGTTGGAAGCATTCCAATCTTGTTGGAATGATGCAACTCCACAGATTTTCTCCTGGCACTTAGTATATTGACCCAAATCCATAAGCATGAGAACTGACCCTTTTAATCTTTTCCCCCCTCATTATCCACCTACTCCACCCTATCTGTCATCCCATTTTCATTATCTACTCATTGTTTTTCTTGCCATTTTACATATGGGACCACAGAGAAGCAGACTGGTGGTGGGAACATAGGTCACCTATTACTCTTGCTCTCTTTTTTTCTTTGCTTCTTCCTAAATCCTTTTTTTTTTATTATTTCCATTTTTAAGGAATGAATACGTCCTCTTACTTCCTTTCTCTTGTGTGGGAAGAGACAAACAAAAACCTGGTGTAGCTTAGCCCATGTATGATTTCACTAAAACTCATTTGCCTACTGCGCTCTGTAAAGCTCACAGACCTTTTGAGCATGTAAGTACAACTTTGTATCACTTTGCACAGTTGCAATGCTTATTGTTCCTATTCCTTTAGGAAAGTATTTAAACCAAGTCTTTCAAGCATCTGGACACAGCTAAGCAATGCCAGCTGCATTCCACCTCCAGTGAAGGAAGAAAGACTATGATCTAAGTGAGGCAAGGCAGGGATCTGGAACTTGCCCATTCATAGTATCTACAGGTCTGATGGGGAGAGCTCATTTCAACCTCCACAAAGTTGTCTCTCTCAGTTTGGGTAAAACTGAGAAGAAGAAAAGGGCTCAGTGAAAAAAACATCAAACAAGATCACTTCCCTTAACTGTTTAAAGAGCTCTTCAGCAAGGAGCTTGTCCAGAGACTCTTTTGCGTGGCAGCTACAGTGCTACCACGGAGCTCAAGGAGAAACCACTCTGCTTTCTCAAGGAGAAACTCCTCTGACAGGCCCTAGAAGGATGAGGCAGGGGCAGGCAGGGAGGGAGTACTGTGCAGGGATCCAGCTGTGCCTCCTCCACTGCAGCTGCTTGCCTGCCCCTCATGTCCCCGTCCCCCACTGTCTAAAGCCTTTGTCCTGCTCCAGGGCCATTTCCCTAAAAGTTCAGTTTTGCAGGTGTCTGACCTCATTGTGCTGGGAGCAAGGGGAAGGCTGGGGGAAGGGGGCTCTGTGTATTTAAAGCCAAAAGCCCTACACAGTGATGGAAAGCTGAACCTTAACTGGCATCTCTCATCTCTGGTGAGGCTCTGGGCAGGACTTCGGAAAAGCTCAGAGCAGGATTCAGGAGATACTGCCAAAAATCACAATGGACTCAGGAGGCAGCACTCCACATCCCAGTGGTCAAACTCTGTGCAGAAAAAAAAACACTTCACAGCTAATAAGGACTTTATGCTGCAGTCTGGGATATCATCTGGGAAAAAGCTGTCTCTGCTTCAAAACTCTACAAGGCTCTGCTTCTGGAAAATGGTGCTGTGTCCACCCCACCTGTCAGCTCTGATGTGAGGTGCACAGCCAGGCTCTGCAATGGTCTGTGGCCCCCTCATAGCTGCAAGGCTTGTCAGACATTTGCTTTGCGGGGAGGACGTCTTGAATCCTGAGGATTCAAGGAGCAAATGCATTGTCCTGGCTCTGGGGTGTCCTCCAAACAAACCTCCCATTTCAAACAAGGGGCACTGGGCTGGGCATTTTTACCAAGAATGCCAGTCCAAATTAACCTGAAATAAAGATTGTCTGTGTCTTGGGGAGGTGAGAACCAGCAGTGCCATGATCAACTCAGGAACTCTGAGCCAGCAGACAGCAGAGGCCGAAGGCTGCACCTAGACTCATGTCTCATCTGGGAGGGCAGACCAAAGTCTGTGATTCTTTCATCCCAGGCTAAGGCACTGAGCTCAAGGACGGGGAGCCAGCAACACAGAGTGGAGGTGGGCAGCAGCCCTGGCAGGGGAGGGCACTGCCCAGTCCCACATCTACCCGGCTCCCTCCCATCTCCACCACAGGGAGTCTCGCAGATGTCAGCCCCGACAAAAGCACGCAAATGGGAGGGACATCAGCGCAGATTTACATCCAAAGGTCGCCGTGTCCTGAGTGGTAAACGGGTGGACAAAGAAGTTAATCGGGGAGTCAAAAAGGGCAACCTGAAGAGGAGCGGCAGCTGGGAATGTGGAAGCAGAAATCAAGGCAATTAGCAGGGAAAAAATAGGGAGAGTTTTGCATGCCTTTCTGATTTTTCCACATGGAAAGAACAACGCTGTATTATCTGAAACTGAATTATTTTTACTGTCAGCTGAGAGAGAGCAATCAGTAGGCTTGAACTGATGCCTCTGCCAGCAGTCACCGTCTTTCTTCCCACACAAACCAACGACCCCTCTGCAGACAAAACAGCTGCCTGAAATTCCAGAGCTCGCAGGGGGAGAGCAGTGCCATCCCTGCTCACACCTGCACTGACAGGCTCTGCTATATCACTTATCTGCTGCCACAGCGTGTGGAGGCATCCATCAGGAAACTGATACTGATTCCACACTGGGTGCTCTGCAAACATGGAGCCTACAGATGGTCGGAGCCACCCAGAGCCCACAGTGCAACTATCACAAGCAGCAACAGGTCACTGCAGCCTGCAGCCATTTCTGAACTATTGTTCAGGGTACAGACTAAGGTCATGTTCCCTTTTAATCTGAGTCAATCTTTTTACTGAGTTCATTGGGAGATTGGGCTCAAGCCAGCGGTTACTAGATGGACCAAACATCTTCTTTTAGATCTTGGACAGAGCTGTATTGGCCCTGGGGGTGTTTGGGAAATGGAGAAATGAACACCATCACCCATGTGACAAAAAACAAACCAGAAAAAAAAGTTTCAAAAATATTGATAAATATGCTTTTCTAATAATGATGCTTTTCTCTACCTCTTTAAAAAACCCCAACAACACGAGGAACTGCTTTTCCGGTTAGTCAAGGATCTCTCCTATTTCAACAGCACAAATTGATCAACCACCTTTTAATACCATTAATTCAAAAAAGCAGAGACACTAGCCAGCTGCTGGATGGGTACCATAGGGGCTGGATGCTCTGAGCAAGCCCAACCACCTGCCCAGGGCTTGCCCTTCTCCCTGCATTTAACATGTCCACTCTGGCTTCATGGAGAAACTTTACCACACTGACACAACTTTACACACACTTTTTGCTAAGCAAAAAGCTGTTTATCGTTCCCAGGAAATGCAGCTCCCATTTCCTGTAGTGTGTAACTCACAGGCAACAGAAGGAGTGAGGACTCATTGATTCACATACTGCATGAACAGTTTTGGGAACTGGGGTACTTCCAAGGACCTCTGGATTTGACCTGGGAGATAGCTGAGCACCTCTCTCTTTTAGGCTAGAGCTGGGCAATTAGCCTTGCTCAGCCAGCAAACCTGTGAGGATCTGGCTTTCCTATGCTGTATTGCCACACATAGGATCTAGCAAAAATACAGCATCTACTTAAGGGAGGCAAATGCAGAATGAAAAATGCATTTTGCCAAATACCCAGGAGCTCTTGACTGGCCGGGTCCAAGCATTTTTTTTGCATAGGGCCTAGTTGAAATAAAGAAACAAAGGACAGTGACAAAGGAAAAAAAAAGTGGCTACTGGTCAGATACAAGTCATTTAGCTTAATATAAATGTAACTGGGTATCATCCTGGGGTCTTTACAACACAGAAGATCAGACTAGCTGGTCTAATGATATCTTTTGGCCTTCAAACCTATGAACTGATGCCCCATGTTTCAAACACTCACTTTCTCTCTCAAAACCTGGGTACAGATTAGATCTAAAATGTAAGTGTCCCTTGTTGCCACTACATTTGTGCTGGGCTTGTTTGGTAGTTGCACCCTTGCCCAGCTGCCTTGGGAGCTATTTCTTGTACACTTGTGCCCATTCGGTCGCTTCTGTTATTAAATTCCAAAGTGACAGACCCCAGAGAAATGCAAGCGGTTAATTCATTTCTCTCCAGCTTTAAATGTGCAAATACTTTTATCAGAGATTATTTCTTAAAATGTCACAGACAATGGGGCATTTTTGCATGAGTCAAGCCAAAAACATAAAAATGTCTCCCAGACGATATTTTGTCTGCAGCACTGGGATATGTTTGTGCAACTGGCTTCAGGACAAAGAAGTTTAAAAGTCTAGCACTTCCTCTGGTGGGTATCAAAGCATCCTCAGGAAAGAGTAGGATGACCACAGGGACAAAGCTGCCAGGTTACACCTGGGAGGGGAGATTTCTCTGCCCGCTCCCCAAGCCCAGAAAAAACACAGCAGGGGTTTTGTTTCTCGAAGCTGCAGCTTGGAGGCCGTGCCGGTGGGTGATATTTTACAGTCTGGGCCGGGGCAGGATGAAACACAGAGATCCAGTTTCCCGATGGCCTCGGCTTTACACCGAACCCCCAGCCAGCTCCCTGCTTGCAGCGCCGACGCCCTCGGAGAGCGCGGGGACCTCGCTCCTCTCGCCTTTTGGGGCCTTTTCCTCCCTCCCCCGCCCCTTTCCTCTGGGAGAACCTTACTCCTGCAGGGCGGCTTCTCCCGGCGGCTCCCCCCGCGCCGCCCTGCCCGGCATCCCTCCCCTGGCCACAAAACCGCCACACACAAGCAGGCCTGCACGCACTGAGGGCAGGCACAAAGCCTTTCAAAGCCGCCCATTATATATCCCCCCACAGCTGCCTGCGCAGCCCCTGCTCCAGCGCTCGCCCAGCAAGGATGCGTATTCTTCGGCTCCCAAAGGCCCCCATTGCTGTCAATTAGTTACGGGACGCCACCGGGATTCAAGGCTGACAGCTCCGGCAAAGCAGGAGAAATGGACTCAGTGGGGAGCGAGGGGGCCTGCCCTCTTTCTTCCCCCCGCGTCTTTCTCCCCACAAGAAATACCTTTCTCAGCGAGGCTCTTTAAGCCGCCCCCCCAATCCCACCGCCCGCGCCTGCATGGAGGGGCACGCACGTAGAGAGATGCACGGCACCGAGAGATGCCAAACGTGCTGGGAAAGGGGCGCCGGGGACAGCCGACCTGCCCACGTAGGGGGTCATCAATATTTCTGTGTGTTTCTTTCTCCCCCGCCTCCATCCTGGTCTCCAGTTACAAATCCCCCGTCTCTCCGCTCCCTGGGATAAATATAACATCTTATTTCTCTTCGACTTTCCCACCCAGGCTGGCTTTCTAGAAGGGGAGGGACGGGACAAGGTTAAATACGTGACCCTGCAACAAGTGTGGGTTTCACTTGGCAGCATTTTATCTGTCGCTTCTGGAGATTCTCAGCTCATCTCCCTGTGTGTAACCTGGAGTGTAACCCAGCAAGCTCACAGAGAATGGGGGAGTAAAGCCAGGAGGGGGACGCTGACCCGGTGATTTCATGGCAAACGTCGGTGCTGTGAGATTTAGGAAAGAAACAAAGGCTGTAATGGTTTGGGAGTGAGGGACCTCTTTAGCCAGACCGTGGAAATAAGATATATTTCAAGAGAAGGCATTCCCACGCTTTCAGCCTTGATATTTGGTATGGAAGAAAATCCAACCAAGGCATTGGCTTTGGTGATTTGAAATGGGATGTGTTTCATGTGAACTCCAGCTTTGGCTCCTGTCATAAATTCCAGTTAGAAATGGGGATCACTACTCCTAACTAAATCTTTATATTTGTATCTTTCCTAGACATTTGGATAATATGGAGGGTCTTACACCAGCTGTGTATTTGGCCCAGCCAAAGTAGTCTCTCTGGATCAAAGAGGGATAACAAAACAATATTTAGATAATTTTTTCCTTGTCCCTGCTACAGGCTGTTTGTGTGTCCCTTGTCAAGTCACTTCATCATGTGCCCACCCGAGCCATGAGCAGCTTCCCTTACTGTCCCATCACATCTCCCTGCCTGGAGGCACAACTAAGTCAGGGTGACTGCATTTCACACGCCTTCTTGGGCTCAGACAGTCCTTTCATCTGAAAGACTTGAAGATAAGAGCAGCTCAGATTGAATTTCTTGGACCAAAAAGAAGTCCCCTGAAGTTTGGAAGTTTGGATCCTGACTGGTCCCAAACCAGAAAAAAAAAGCAGTTTTTTGGTTTGGCTGCATCTGAAGGCTCCAGCTCAAGCCCACACGGCAGAGTCTTGCACAAACAGCTCATCTCAAGAGACTTCTGCTTCCTGGAGAGATGAAATCTTTCAGAAACAGTATAAGAAGATATTTCAAGTCCCTAGGAAAAAATCCTCCCCTCTACTCCCACCCACATCTTGGCATTGACATGGAACCGTGGACCCTTGCCTAATTCAAAATCAGATTTAGACAACAAGCTCTGGGCTATTGCAGTGGGAATGAGAAACCTTCACTCGCAGTGGGAAAACCCACAGACATCCTTGAAGGCCAGCAGATGATGTTGGGAGAGTTGTGTGTGGCTTAAATTGGGTGTGCACTATTATTTTTGTGCTGTGGGGGCTGGAGAGGGAGCAAAATAACTTGGTGTTACAAAAGGCAGATGTGGTAAATAGTTCACGGGAGAGGCTGACAACATTCCCATGCCACTGGAGGAATAAGCTGTCCAAGGAATGGCTTCTAAATGAAACAGCCTCCGTGCCATTTCTGCACCAGGACAAAAGATAGGTTTATTTTGGATGTGCTAGTAAAACTGCTGTCTGCAAGCTGTAGGGTCATACAGCTAAGGTCTGGCTGCTGTCTGGTGAGGAAGCATTCCTCTGGGCCTCCTCTGTCAGCGTGCAAATGCAGGCCTTGTAAAAAAGAATAATATAGTCCCCATTTCCCTACAGAGCAGTACTGCAATGAGTGATCTCACTGCAAGGAGTTCAAACCTACTTGTGCTGCATCTGTAAGGGTTATTCACATAGCGAGCACACAGTAACAAAATGCTCTGTCGCCTGAGCAAGGGATTGGTGATGGCCAAGGTTTTGTCAGATGATGGCACATGAGAAATGCATTGATCATGTCCTACATGGTTTCCTTGTGCACAGCAAGGCAGAAGAAACCTGTGATCATGATGGCACCAGCTGGCTGCCTCATTGGTAAACCATCAAAACATGAGAGTGTCCCAAAAAATGGAGTGTGTCTGAAAAGATGAATTCTCTTTTCCATCTTTTGACATGATTCTGGTCCATATTACTGCTGAGGGTGTTACATATTTTACAGTCAGCCTGAGAAGGCACTGGCTTCCATAGCCATTAATCCAAAACTTGTGACTTTTGCTTTGTTCGTACAACCATGTACAATGATCACACATTTCTCATTTAGAACAAACTGTGCCAGAAAGGAAAAGTTCAAGGGATTTTTGTTTGGTAGATGAGTGTTGAGCCATATTGACTTCTGGGCCATGGACCTCAACATGCCAAGCAAAAAGCAGTAAGAATGAGAAAGGCACAGCTGGAAACATCAAGGGATGTCTCATAAATAATGGAAATGCATTAGCTGCACCGAGGTGGGCGGGAGATGATGATGAAGGGGGGATGGTGAAGAGTGGCCACGAGAGAGTGGATCTCATGCAGAGCTTCTGGGGAGGCCACTTGGGTCATGGGCGTTCTCATCAGGCTGACAAAGAATGTCAGGGCATGAAAAAGTTGAAGTAGTCACTTTAATTAACACCTCTTCACTGGGTGAGACAAGAAGCTACTTCCCCTCTCCACACCTCCCTTGCCATGCACCCTATAGAGCACCTCTTACCTGAGCTGCCAAAAATGGCCTCAGGTGAGAGGTGCTTGTCACCATGTCTTAGTGCATCACTGACAGAGCCCAGAGATTTAGCTCACCACCTCGGGGGGTGAGCAGGTAACAAACTGACAGGGTTTTCTGCTGCAGTCAGTGTTGGGGAAGCAGTCAGGAAAAGGTGAAAGCAATCTCTGGGATGAAATCCTCCCAGAAATGCTGGCTCTCTTCCATCTTGCATGCTAATGCTGAAACATGAGTTTCTCATGCAGGGATGAAAGGAAAACACATATCACACAGGACCCTTGGGACTGGGACGGGGGTTGGAGGGTTTGAGGCAAGAAAGAAGATCTTTCTTCTCCTTTACATTCCCTTTAGCACTGAGCACCACACAGGAAGAAAAAGGTTTGATGTCACAACACCAAAGTGCTCTCCCTAGTTCTCCTGAAGGAGATACAGGCCTACAGGAATGATCCTTCCAGTTAGCACCCCGGTGGGATGGAGATTTCCACTGGTCCTGCTTGGGCAGGTAAAAGAGACTTTTACCATTTGCTTTAGTTTGCAAAATGGGAGACTGTACCGAGTCTGTAACTAAGTTAAATCTTCCTGAAAGGTGAATTTTAATCCAGGTTTTGATGAAAAGTTTTGTGATGTTCATTGGTCTAGTCTGTTGTAGTGCTCTCCTGAGATACCCTATGGATTTACTTTGCAGTCTCATCAGATGGGCAGTAGGGGCCTGATTTGCCCTCAGCTTAAGACTCGTAGCTCTGATTAAAATACACAACTGTGAGAGAGGAATCCTATTTTTCAGAAATGCACTCTAGTGGGAAAGGCTGCCCAGACAGCTTTGTGTGATCTAAAACACTTGAGGAGTGGCCTCACCTGGGAGAGGGTTCTGTGATGATGAGCTGGAGTTAAAAGAGCAGCGTTCAGATCCTGCCATGCTACAGATGCTGTGGGTGACCTTTTGCAAATGACTTGGTCAAGGACAGTGTTTCACATTCCCCAGCTGTTGTAGCCAGTGCTGGTTTTACCCAACTGGCTGTAATCTCAGCTGGTTATAACCCCAGGGAGTTGTGAGTGTGGTAGAGGAGAAGTGTCTCAGCATCTCAGACTCTGCATGTTACAGACTGTGGCATGTTACACTCCAGCAACCGACTGGAGGTGCATGTAAAATTCTGCATGAGCTCTGGGCATAATAAGCACAGCAGCAATACTGGACTGCAGACCTTACAAACAAACAAAAGCTCTCCTTCCCATCGCTGTCACAAACATCCTTTTATTGCAAAACTGGGCAGGAAGATAGTTTTTGCACTTTGTGAGCTTGAGGCTTCATTCAAAACCTTTCCCACTTTTATTCTATGCTACCACAAGAAGTTAAAATCTGAAAAATCAATGTTGCAAACCAACGATCTTTTTTCTTTTTCTCTCCATATACAGACTTCTGTGGCTAAACACCCTTTGATCCAAGAGATGAATCTGTTCCTCCAAGGCTGCTGGTACACAATGTGCTGGCCAGTTTGCAATCTCCCTCCCACCCTCCCACCAGTGAGGGTCAGCCTCAAGTGCTCTGACCCACTCAGCATGCCATGACTTCCTCAGCAGCAGTCACAGCGGATGATTTTATTTCATTGGTCCTTTCACACCTAAGGAGCAGCCCCTCCATGACCAAATGCATCTGTCGGGTCTCCCCCAAATCTCTGCTCCTCTGCCGGTCCGTGCACGGCTATGTCTGCATCTTGAAGGCATCAAGCATCCTGGGCTGGCAGGCAGCCCTTCGAGGGTTGCAGGAACAGGTGTGGATGCCAAAGGATATTTAATGCCACATGGCTTAATCTGGAAAGGTTTGAAGTCTGGACAACCCACCCTACGGTGTGCAATTTAAAAAGGCACGATCTCCCTGCTTCTTCCAAGGAGCGATTTGATCTACAGGCACCTCAAGGGAGAGGGAGAGAGTCCTGATATCAAAGGGTTCTTTAGTCTGGCAGAAAAGGGCATTTATGAGAACCAGCTGCCAGCAGTTGAGGCCAGACAAATACAGACTGAAAATCAAGGTGCACGTTTTCAACTGTGAAAGTAATTAATCTGTAGGGCACATTGCCTAAAAGGCCAGCGGTGGCTCGGTCACAGGCAGGCCTGAAATCAGGACCAGATGTTTTCCTGGAAGAAATGATATCACCTAGCCAGGGACAGCAGGCTCAGGGAAGGAGCCATGCAGGGTCAAGCTGGAAAGTCACAGTTGCCACCACTGCCACCAGCCCTACAGCCCATGCTCCATGCAGGAATGTGGTTTTTTATACATATACACATGTATATTTGTAGCTTCACACGTACAGCCCCAGTTGGCATAGACCAGCATGCCTCCAGCCAAAGGTCTGCTCTGTACACTCTATTTATTTACCCATTTCAATCTTATAGAGCTGCACAACTCCCTGGCCTGAGCTCGGAGGCCAAAGTCTCCACTGGGAGATTTGACTGGGCAATAGGACTAGGGGAAGGGGAGAGCGGCTGGGCTCCCGCTCACCTGGTGGGAGGGATGCCTGCCATTGCCTGCCTTCCCCCCACAGCCCATGAAGGTTCCTTTCTTCGGGCCAGTGCTGCCTCACAGTGCCTTGAGTGTTGCTTAGAGCTTCCACTGAGAATCAGTGAATTGGGCAAAATCCCATATTCACCCTTCCTTCCCCGGCCCCAGCCCTCCTTGGCTGAACTGCAGCCCAGACGTCACGAGAAAAAACAAAACAAAACCAAAAAACCAACCTAAAAACCACAGACACGCATACAAAAAAAAAACCAAAAAAACCCAAACAAAACCAAAACAAATAAACAAATAAACAAAAACAGGAAAATAAAGAGAAAAGAAGAAGAATGTAAAAAAGCAAATCCCAACTCTCCCTGCTGCCAACAACGAAAACAGACGGGCCCTGGGCCCTATGGTTGATGGCATCAGCAGAGGGACCCTATTTGTCTGGCTGCCTCCCTTGCTGCCAGCCCCCGTCCTGCCCAAACCCCTGCTGTTGCTACATTTATGCTCCTCTTTCTCCTCCTTCTCCATTTTTTTTCCTGGTTAACAAGTGTGCACTGTTATAGCTGTCCCTCGCTCCATAGTGCTTTTTGCCTTTCTTATGGCAGCAAGGGTTGTTTGCTTGGGGCAGGGGGAACATGGGTGCAATTTATCCTTGCACAGGTTGATGCCTCTGTGTTGGCAGCAGAACACAAGGAATGGTTGCAGCTTGTGCTCCAGGGCTGAGCAACACAATGTTGATGGGCTGGGGAGAGGAGGAGGGGAGGGGGGTGAGTCAAAAGGGCCTCCTGAATCGATGGGGAATAATATGAAAGGGAAACTCTGGCAGGCATGGGACGACCCAGATGGACAAAGTGCAGTGAGGCAGCTTAGTTAATGGGCTGCATTAAAATTAAACAGAGACAGTGTTCATTCTCCAAGCAGCACAGTGACCACAGAAGGGCTTTGCAGCCCCTGTGGGAAGGTGGTGTGAAACCAGGGAAAACCTTTCCCTCCCTTGCCACCCCATCCTCAGCAGGTGTAAACTGGGGCAGCCCTGCTGTCCTCTCCCTGCCTCGGTTAACACAAGCCAGCTCCCAACATCCCTGCCACCAGCCTGCATTTCCATAAAAGGGATTATGATCTTGTCAATGTTGCTGTAAATCTGAATTTTTTGTACATGGTCGCAGCTCTCAGAGAGGTGACAGCCGCTTACCAGCTGGTCACCAGCACAAGGAAGGACCTGGGCAGTCTGCAAGACCAAGTCAAGCTTTAAAGAGGAGAATGATAATAAAACGCATCCCTCCCCCCCTCCCACTCCTGTCAGGAGGAGGATTTATACTCTCCTTACAAAGGACTAAAAGTAGTCATTTAGGCTCTGCTTCAGCAAAGCACCTGCTTAATTGCTCGGTTACTTCACTGCAACTGGAGCAACTGGAGCACATGGTTAAGAATATGCTTAGAGGCGCTGCTGGGTAGGAATAAATTATATGCTTAAACTTAAAGAGATGTTTAAATCATCATGACCTTGCTAAATCATGGTCTTGCACCTGAGGAAAGTGAAAGAAAAAAGCTGACAAAGCAGAACAGAAGAGCAGCTTTTGGAACAATGAACCATTTTAGGTTCTCCACTCTACAGTTGATGAATGAAAATCCTTGTTACTTGGTCACTGGAGATGAAATGATCAACCACTGAGAAAGAGCTATGTGGTGATGTATTACACAACTGAATACCTTTTACTGGCAAGAAAAAAAAAATATATATATATAAAGATGCACTTTCCTGCATCTTTCTTCCTGTTTCTTCTTCATATTGACTAGGATATGAAGCATATGTCTTTGTTCAGAAAGGCACAGTAATGTTTGATTTCCATTCTGCATACCTCAAAATCACTAACCAAGATGTCAGTGCAGATCAGGGCCCCCTGAGCAAATTTACACCTCTTCATATAAAAAGCAACCAGACCATTTAACCAAGTGCTGGACTGAAAATCCCAAACCCTCATGTGATGTACTGAAGGAAAACTTCCAAAATAGCCTGAGTTTGGCACTGCAGGCTGTAATTGTCCAGCCTCTTGTGGTGTTCCCACTAGGAAGGTGCCAGCAGAGTAGGCAGCAGCAATGCCCATAACCTGCCCTACAAGGAGTATCAGCAGCAGGGAGGTGGGTCAAGCTCACTTCTGTGCCTGGGTGAGCTGTTGTGACTGTCACAAAAAGGCACTAGTGAGGTTGCAGCTCTTGTCATGGGAATACTTGTTTCAAAGTGAGTCTGGAAGATGCAAATATGACTTTTCTGCGCTCCTTTTGAATTGCCATAGGTTGGACATGATTTAGGAGACATATTGATTGCCCATGATTATGGACTCACAGAAATTAACTATGCAGGGAACATAAATTACTGGGTATTTTTTACCTTTAGGAGAAATAACTCCCCTAGCTCAGCTTCATAGTTCTTTATTTCAGAGACAAATAATTCTCTAAATTAGCAGAAAATAATAAGGAGAAAGAGATCCCAAATTTACATAGCATGCAGGTAACTGGCATGAAAGTGAACAGCTTTCCTCAAACTTCCCACACATTTCAGGGAGGACTGTCATGACAGCCCTTTCTGAAGACATCCATTTCATAAACAATACATTTTTGAGAAATGTTAAGTACTTTGGAAATGCAGTCCAGAAAAGAAGAACGGTGAGCTATAAACATTGTTCTCCCTCAGTTCATGGACCAAGGCTTCAGACATCTGTTTCACAGACACGTAAGCCCCCTGAGTGATCTGCTTTAACAGGTATGTTTAGATAGCAAAGAAATGTCACATCTAAATCAAAAGTATTAACAGCCCCAGAGAATGTTTTTGCACATGAATTAGCAAATATCTGTCTGTCCTTCTCTTAGGGTGAGATAGATCTGTGTAATTGATGTGAACACCAAACTGTACTCATGTACCTGCAGCAACATACAGGCATGATCCCAGCTGGACCGGTATCACATGGAGTCTCTGGAGCAGCAGAGCTGCAGGAAATCTTCCATACATGCTTAGTACTATGTGAGTCCACCAGCTGAGGATAAGTTATGGTTGGCTGAGTGGATGATTTGGTGGAAGAAATAACATGGGATATGCCAGGAACTGGAGGGACTCAGGAGGTGGTAGGAGGCAGTCAAAGCCAGACAGTGACAGCATGCTCATGACTTTGGTACAAAGGGTTAACTCTGCTCTTAACCAATTCCACCTATAAAATACTGTGTAAATAAATAGTAGCTGCATGCAATGCCTTATATTTGATGCTCTTCACAGAATAGTAGAACCACAGAAGGGTTTGAGTTGGAAGGGATTTTAAAGCTCCTTCAGTTCCACCACCCTGCAATGGGCAGGGATACCTTCCACCAGACCAGGCTACTCCAAGCCCCATCCAACCTGGCTTTGAACGCCTCCAAATGAAGGCCATGAGGATGGTGAAGGGTCTGGAGGAGAAGCCTCTGAGAAGCAGCTGAGGTCGCTTTGTTTTTTCATCCTGGAGGAAACTGAGGGGAGACCTCATAGCAGTTACAACTTACTCGTGAGGGGAAGAGGAGGGACAGGTACAGATCTCTTCATTCTTGTGACCAGTGGTAGGACTCAAGGAAACAAGGTGCAGCTGAGTCGGGATGTTTAGGCTGGATATCAGGAAAAGGTTTTTCATCCAGAGGGTGGCTGGGCACTGGAACAGGCTCCCCAGGGAAGTGGTCACAGCACCAAGTCTGATAAAGTTCAAGAAGTGTTTGGACAATGCTTTCAGGCACATGGTGTGATTCTTGGGGTGTCCTGTGCAGGCCAGGAGCTGGACTCGATGATCCTTGTGGGTCCCTTCCAACTCAGCACATTCTATAAGTAGAATGTAAAATATGCAGTAAGAGTTGCCTCCCACCCTTGGCTCCCTCAGGCTTGAACTCGGATACTCTCGGAAGTTGGAAGTCAAAGCTAAGGGAAGGAAGTTAAGGGTGTGGCAGTGCAAACAAACTCACTGATGGGGCTGAACACCTCTGCACAACTCCCTGACATGGCTCCTGCTAGAAAGTCAGAGCAACAAGTACCTGCAGCTGGAAGGGAGCATGCCACCAGTTGCTCTCCTTTCATTTTTGTGCCTGTGGGCTTGTTGTCTCTTTGTCCCTCCAGATCATACCTAAACAAAGTTCTCTTCCTCTCTACTGCAGGACCCTCAAGTCTGCCCATGCCCCAGGCCCCCACTAGCCCTGCATTTGTCCACATGCCCCCCCCCAATCCCTTGCCCGTCGCCCACATCCTGAGCATGAAAGCCAGCCGGATTAATCCGGCACAGAGCACATTGTGTGTGAGTCATGACAGGCTCACTAAGGCGTGCAGTGCTGATAAAAGGCAGCTCTGATGGGCTCTGTCAGGGATCCCGGAGAAACAGCGTGGAAAAAATCTGCTAACCCACATCCCAGCCTGGCAGCCAGGGCCTGGAGACAGGCAGGCACCAAAGGGAGCGCGGGGAAAGGGTCCTGATCCTGGCTCAGCCTGTGAGGAAGCCCCTGGTCCCAGGCATGAACTGGTGCTTTCTGGGGCTCTTGGGTCATCCAAGAGTTTGTGGGGTCAGAGGAGGGCTGGTGCAAGCCCCCATGTCCTGAGTCTGGACCCTGGGATAACCTCCCTCTTGTCAGCTGGCCAGGGTATTTCAGGCATTTATGATGCCATATAAAGGGAAGTCTGCCTGATCCTTTTGTGCATCTTTCTGCCTGAAACTTCCCTCTGGATAATTTCCTCAGTTCAGTTTCTCACAGCTGTGGACCTCAAGGTAACTTTTTTCCCCCAATTCTTTGCTCTTAGCAGTGCTGCTCCCAGAGGACCAGCAGGAGAGACCATGATCCAGCAATACCCAGTGGCCTCTGGTGTGCTGCAGAACTGCCTTATAAACCACCAGGAGCCTGGGGTGTGTGAAATCCTGCTATAAGCAGATGTGTACCTCATTGTAACACAGTCCCAAAAGGTTAACTTTTGCAAAGTGTCTGCTGCAAAAAGGGTTCAGCCCCAAGCTCCAGGCAATTCAACCGCTTGCCTGACCACAGAACTGGAGATAATAGGGACCACAGCGTCAGGGATATTGTGGAGAAATCAGGATAACATTTATGTGCACCACTGAGCTGGGAGGAGTTGCAGCCATGGGGTCTGTGTGGAGGGGAAGGCAGCAGCAGCAGATTTCAAAACAATCCAGATAAATTGGAGAATTGGTCTCAAATCAGCAGGATGGAAATCACACAAGATCGGGCGTAAAATACCACAGCGAGGTGTTGGAACTCAAATGCAAAATGGAGACTAATTGGATAAAGAGCACTGCTGCAGGAAAGGCTTGCAGGATTGCAGACAAAAATTAGTCAACACTGTCATAGTGTTTCAAAACAGGTTGATGGGACCTATTAATGAAAGATTCATAGGGCAGGCATAGGAGAAAATGACTATGCTGCAGTTGGCCCTGAGGATGCTGGGCACAGAACTCTCCAAACTGGGTAAATAAACTGGGAAGCCCTCTGAGGTGCAAGAGCAAACTCCACAAAAGATTTGGAAAACATAATCTATGAGGGCATATTGAAAGAATTGGGTTTGTTTAGTCTGGAGAAGAGAAAACTAAGAGGGAGCATTAACAGCCCTTCAATACATAAGGGTTTGTCCAAAAGACTGCAGAGTCCAAGGAAGGAGCATGAGGAGAACTGGGGCTGGTTTGCAGCAAAGATTTAGACCAACAGAGCAATAATAGGGAAACTTTGGAGCTGATGAGAGACACTGCAGGTTCTCATTCGTGGGTGCAGTGTAAGTAGAGCTGGAGATACACTTGTCAGGAAGGGTTCAGGTATAGCAAATCTTGCTTCAGAAGATGAGGGCATCTACGAGACCATAACCAAGCACTCAGTGCTGTGCTCCTTCCCTGCCCTGCTCCCCAAGTGAACCCACAGCTTTAATTACAGCCCCTTTCTGACCTCCAGCAAGGCAAGGGAATAGGATTATTCCAAGGAGAAAGCTATAAAGTGACCATCCATGTCCCTTGCCTCCCCACTCCATTTGCCATGCACGTACCAAATAATAATACCCATCCCAAAGACCTTACTGTCCAAATATATTTGACTGAGGAAAAATACTGCTCAGTAAGAGATGTGGGGGCTACAGAGGAGTGCATCAGGAAAGGTGAGAGAAAGGGACCTGTTTAACCTGGAGGAAAAAGGGAATCCTGGATATGGGGGAATCTACTTGCAGTATTCAATTAGGAATAATTGGAATAAATTATATTATATTATATTATATATTCCAATAAAGGAAGTTAAAGAGAACACAAAGCTAGGCTGCTCTTGGAGGGGGCCAGTGAGAGAATTAGAAACAATGGGCACAGGTTGCAAACAGAGAAATATTCATTGAAGCTAAGGAAAAAAAATCTTGTCTGGAAGGATATTTCATCATTGGAACGAGTTTCACAGAGAGATTGTGAAATCCCAATCCTTGGAGATCTTCAAAATTGAACTGGACAGAGTCCTGGACAGGACAACCTAAACAACACAACCTTTTTAAAACAGCCTTGCCGTGAGTGGGGGCCAAAGTTGCCAAGTTGCCTTGCCAAGGTCCTGTCTCACCTGAGGTGTTCTATGACAGGTATACTGTTCAACAGAAGCTACCTATGCACCTGAACCCTGCCACTGATGCTTCAGGATCCCCTCTGCCACACTGGACCCTCTTCCTGGAGGCATTTCTGCCCCTTTGCTCTGTGAGCCTTTCTTTGGTCTCTGTGTTGTGCAAAGCTGAATCCCCACGGCTCGCATCAGGCCCCAACCCAACGTAAAGCCCGATGTAATAACAACATTTCTTGACCATGATTCACAACAACAGCTACCACCCAAGTTCTTGGCTCGTTGTGTAGCCCAATATCTAATGGTGCTCAGTTCAACCCAATAATATCTGCATCTCCACCCGTTCCCACAGCAGTTTCAGAGCCTGGCCAGCACTGAGCCCGTGCTGTTCCTATTCGCAAACCTTAAGCACCCTGGCTGCTGCTTGGAATGAAGAGGGAGCACTTGGAGATGAACTTTTAGCACTGCAAGCTGTAGGGAAAGCTGGAGTCCCTGCTTGCCTGTCACTGATTTATTGATGCTTCCCTAATTGTGGAATGCCAACCATACATGGAGATCTGCAGAAAGAAAGGACTTGGATTGAAGGAAAGAGAGGTCATTGCAGGCAAATCAGACACAGGCACCAAGAAATTGTTTTGTTTTGTTTTGTTTTCTGTGCTGCTGCACTGAATGTAATAAATGTGCATCTGCTGAGCTGTTTCTACTGACAGAGTTTTTCCTTGTTTCAGATTTGGCCTTAACTCTTCCTAGTAATCCTGATTTGCAGTGATCTACCCAGCAAGAGTATGTGTGCATACATATGTCCTTGGGAGAGGCAGTGCTCATTCCCAAAGCAGACATTTTTTTCAGCCTCTGCCAGCCATTTTTTGGATGGAAGTATTTTTTTTCCTTCATTCTTTTGGGTCACAGTGTAAGCATGAATTTGAAAATGATCCATAGAAGTAAGATTTAATGAGCCTGTTGACAGTAATACATCAAAATGACAAAAAAAAAAAAAGACAGAGGCTTTCTCTAGACCTTCCTCTCTACAAATGTGAGTTCTTTTTTTATCGAAAGTTAACCTATAGCAAACACTAGAGAACAACATTTGTTCCTTTCAGAGACTGCAATCTGTAACAGTTCTTTGTGTACCACTCTAACATACATCTTTTGTGCCTTCTTCTCTTCCCTCTCTTGAGATGAAGCAGAGCTCTGGTTCAATAGCTGGCATCTGTCATTGATTACAGTGGCTTAAGGTTTTACCTCTGGGGAGCAGAGGGGGAGCACACTGGGGTCCCTGTGTGTAACTGCACACAACTCTGCTCTGGCACTTCACTCCACATGCTGTCACTCCTCCCTTCCAGATTTGCTCTTCCAGACCTCCTCAAATCAGCCCTCTCCTCCACTAGCCTTTTTTATACATCATGCCCACAAGACAGATCCTGTTGATCTGTCCCATCCCAGTACCAGAGCTGAGCAGCTCTGACTTGATGGCTCACCAGAGAAATTGCAGTTTGCTTTATACCTTGGGTTAATCAAACTAATCCAGCACTTTGAATCTAGCCTGCTGTGGCATGGCCAAATGCAGCATCCATATTAGGCTCTACAGCAGACAGGCTGTCGTTGGATTGAGGTTTCTGAGTTACACTATTGAAGCCACACTTGTGGCGAAGCATTTTATTAATAACTTTTGTTGCAGAACTTTATCCCAACAGTCTAAAAATGGTACTACTCATAATTGCACTTAGATCTTGAGCATGGGGTTGTCATTTATTTATGTCAAGTGGGTTTGGGTTCCTTTTTTTTTTTTTTTTCTATTTTAAACTTTCTTCACTGTAAGCTGAAGGCTTGCTCCTGCCCTGCTTCAGTTGCTGTAATACAGCTCTGATTACTGAAGCAGGTTTTTCCCAGATGTGCAGACCTGAGGGTTAGTTCTAGTTCAGGTCTAGGACAAGTTGGCTAACAGAAGCCAGATAAGGTGGACACAGCAGGTCACAGACACAGCTGACCAGAGCAGAGACCCTACAGAACTCAAGACACATTGGTTTGAGTATGGCTGGTGCTGAGGAGGCTCTAAGAAAGAAACAGCTTCTTGCAGCACAGCAGCAGCAGGCTGTGGGTGGCAAAGTCTGTGTAGCACCTTCTTGCACTAAACTTGGACCTAGTCTCTGGAAATCTCTCACATTCCCCTGGCAACAGATTCACTTTCCAAAACAAAATGAACTCAAACAGAACCATTTCCTATGAATGGAGTCGGGATGGAACATAAAGCCTAGGCAGGGAAATATAGATGTGTGACATATCTGAAGCAGCAGAGAGAATGATTTCATCCAGCATCCAACTGACTGGTAAAGAGTCAGCCACCCTGAGGAGAAAGCCATTAACACACAAACACATTTTATGCTGGCCAAGGTGAGAAAGAAAGGGCTGTAGGTACTGAGGTGACAGCTACTTTAGGATCAAAGGAGAAGGCTGAGAGGAAACTGTAAAACTAACTTCAGATCTGTGTCGGGGAGGCTGTGTGAACAGAGGGGGAAACTTAATTAAATGTGGCAAACAATGACTATATTTTCTGGGAAAGGAGCAGCAATGATTTCACTTCCAAGATACTACACCTGAGCAAACATTATCCAAAGATGGCTTCAACTAGGGCTTCACTGCCAGGATAGTAGTGCAGATCTAACCTTGACTTTGAAGGGTAAGGAAAGTAGCTGAGTGGGGAGACTTTAGTTTGCCAATGGTCCTCAGTATTCCTTCCCTCTCCTGTGGAGTAGCTGGAATGGATAATTGCTGGGCATGGCAGGAGATGTGGCTGTCTTATTCATGCCAATAATTTCTGACAAGGCTTAAAAAAAGAGGGAGAAAGAAGATGGCACCAGCGCTGAGGTGTGTGGCCCAGAATTTCTGCCAGGTGAAATTCTCTGGCTAATACAGCTCAGGGAGACAACAGGAGCATCAAAAGCAGATGGTGGCTTACAGGTCACCAAGTGTGGGCCTCATCATTGTGACAAGTGTCCCACAAACCACTGAGCTGGGAAGCAACTAACAGACTTCGGGGACTTTTTGCACCCAGGTAGATGCTGAGCTAGGAAGGCAGCAAGACAGGTTGTGCCCAAGCAAGATCTACACCAGTGCAGAGAAAGGAATATAAGTACAAGAAAAGAACAGATTGACTAGAATGCCAGTGTTGAGCTTGAGCATAAAGAAAACGTCTATTCAGAGTGAAATCTAGGCTGATTTACTAAGAATTAATATAAAAGCATAGCAAAAGCCAGGGAAGTTAAAATCAGTAAGTCCTTGGGGGAAAAAAAAAAATATATGTAGAATTATAGGCTAATTAATTCAATTTCAATTACAGGAAAATTCTGGAATTAGTAATGAAAAAAGCTATTTGTAAGAAACTGGAATGTAATGGGATGAGTAACAACCAATATTAGCTTCATAGTCTGGTCTTGAATAACACATCTAATTCCCTTTTAAAACAAGCAGACAGACCTCACAGGCCAGTAAGGAGAAGCAGATGTCAGTATCTTGATTCAAGTGGGTCCTTTGACACTGTCTTGCATGAAATTCTCATAAGCCAGGAAGGAATGTGTGGTCTATCTACTGCAGAGCAGACACAGCACTGGTACTCAGGGGGCTGTAAGCAGGATTTCCCTCTCCACAGACAGGAACCTGCTGAACAGAGGTCTACAGGTCTCTGTCTCTAACTGCGGTCTGTTGGTGACTTGGACTGTGGAATAGAAGAAAGATGATTGAATTTGCAGAATGTCCAAAGCTGGAAGGATTTGCAGGGACATCAAAGACAGGATTAGAATTTTTTAAAAAAGCAAACAACAGCCTGACAAATTCAAGAAACAATTCCCCATCAGGGAAAAAAATGAAAGGATGTAGTAGGAATCCATGTGAGGGTCCAAAGTGAGGAAGAACTGACTGCACAAATATGGACATGGAACTACTGGAGCTAAGGGTTAGGGTTAG
>WBNO01000418.1:0-21010 GCA_013400575.1 Peucedramus taeniatus
GGAGTGAGACTGCTTTTAAAAAGTTGTGCGATGGTTGCAGCCTGCAAATTAGGCATTTGAGTTGCTTTTATTTCAGGGCTTTAGCAAGCTTCTGCTTTTCGCCTTGGAGCAGTTCACCTTATCAGTTTGCTTCTTTTGTTCTGGTGGTTTTCCTTTTGGACATGATCAAGTTCGGTGGCAAGCAATGCCACTGCCTAAAGTTTTTCTTAATAACCAATCACTTTTTTAGTAGTCAATCATTTTTTAGTAACTAATTGCTCTCTATCCAATTTTTTTTTTTTAATCAAGTCCACCCCAGGGGTAGGAAGGCGACTAATAAATTAACCAAGGAAGGATAACAAAATATTTTCCCCTAAAGTTTTCCTATAGCCCCCACAGAGGAAGCTGCATGATAAATACTTAGGCTTGCATAGGGACAACACCAGCCCCACAAGACAGCAGCTGCAGAACTGGCCTCAGGATTAGAATCTGCCAATTTTAATTCTCCACAACAGACCACAGACTGGTGGGCGGAAGGTTCTCCACAAGACAGGAGTTGCAAAATTGGCTTCAGGACTGAAACCTGCCAGTTCTTGCTTTTCAGAACAAAACACACAAAAAGCACAGGGACATGGGTCCCCTCCAAACAAGAGCTTTAGGCTCTGCACAAAACCCCACGTAGACAAAGGAATCAAATCCCCAAATTCATTTACCACAATTTCCACAACCCCTTGAATAATCAAAGATCTTTTTGGCAATTATCCCCCCCCCAGGGATGAAACTGAAAGTGGATCGAGAGGCCCCAGTGTATACCAGGAAACACACCTCCTCTAGATCTGGACCCATCTTAAAAGTTGACAAGGGCTCCAGGGTGGCGGGTCCCTGGTATAATGGGAGCTCCTGACACCCCTAACAATCCACCTCCATTATCCTCTGGACTTCCTCCTCCTGAGGATCCAGCTGTCTCTGCAGACATTCCTGCTTCCAGTGTCCCTTTGCCCTGCAGATAGCACACTGATTCCTTCCCAACCGCTGTTTGGGTTGGCTCTCCCCTGCTGCGGACGGAATGCCTCTTCCACTTCCTTGTGGCCGACCCTGTCCCTTCTGTCCCGGGAGACCCCTTGGACCCTGCGGTTTATTCCTCCAGAGCCGTAAAAACTCTGCCAGTCCCTTTTTACATACACGTGCTATATCTTTTTAACCAGTTCATACAGGGACTTATTCTGCCCTTTTAGTCCCCCCCACTACTGCCTGTGGGTACTCATTCTCCCACAGCTCTAAATCATTCGTTTCTCCAGTGAACCAAAAATCCTTAAAAAAAAATCTTAATCCTTCCATGTGCAATCTGCATTTCCCACATATTCCTTCCTCCTCCTCCTCCTTTTGCTCACTCTCTTTATCACTCACCTTATACCAGAGCCGGTCCCTGTCCTGCCCCAGTGTCCAAACGGCTCCTCCCCCCGCCCCCTACGGTGCTCCCGGCGGGCAGGGCCGGCAGCATCACAGGCCGCCGGGGCGTCCTGCAGCCTCATGGGGGTCGGCGGCCACTGCCGCCCCTGCCCAGGGGTGGCCGGGTCAGGCACTGCCAGGCGCTGAGCCCTGGCTGCCCAACAGCTCCCAAGAGGCTCCCATCCCGTGCTCCCAGTCCCGCATCTCTGTGCCCGGTCCTGCTGCTCCTTGTCTCAGCCATATGTCTCCACACTCCATTTCAACCAATTATTTTCCAACACACTAACGCTATCCGTCCATCCCCTGTTGTCAAGACTCCTTCTCAACTCTCCTTATTGCCCTCCCTGGGCATGGATTTTTGAGACCCCTTCTCAACTCCCCTGAGTGCCCCCTTTGGACATGGATTGTCAAGACTCTTTCTCAAGTTCCCCTTATTGCCCTATTTGGGCATCCATGGTTTTAATTCTGGGAAAATGTGTAAACCAATTCGACATTCTTCCAAGGGCTTCTTCAGAGATATTTTGGGATCGTCATCCCTTTTGCTGGGGCCCCTTCCAGGCTTTACCTTTGCTACCCTCCATGGGTACCCTGTTTTACCTGTGCTACCCTCCATGGGTGCCCTCCCAGGTTTACTGCCCGAAGATCCCATTTTACTCACTGGTGAGATTTTTGGTCGTCCTTCCTTGTGGACTCTTCACTGATCCCCCTGGTCCGCCACTTGTCTGTCTCCTGGACTGTCTTGGGAACCCAATCAATTGCCCAATGCCAGACACCAGCAAGGGGAGCTGATCACCAAAACTGGGTAAAATGTGCCTTCAGATCTGCTCGCTGATCTGGACAGTGGAAATATCCCGGACAAGTGCCCCCAAATAGTCAGGAAAATGAATCCACAAACAAAAGAGATTTATGTCCAAAAAGGAGACAGAGGAGTCCTGGAACTTTATTTGAATGCCATGGGGCATTTCCCCATGGGGTCTCTCAAATTGTTACAGAATGCAGCCTCTTTTTTATCCTAGTTTTCCTAATTTCCCAGCCTCATTTCCCTCTCTCTTTCCCCATTGGCTGAGGTACTTGAGAGGCAAAGACTTCCTGAATTGCTTAATAAAATCCCCATTCCAATGTATACCCCCTGCTTTTTCTTTTCCTTGTGTCAATCAGTGGAATTCTCATGGAATTTACAGTTCTTCCCATTGCTTCTTTAATCTCTCAGTATCTAACTTCATTTATCAGCAGACTCACTGTTAGTTTGTAAAGACAAATCTCTGTCATTCCTTTCAAAGTTGAATGTTCAATTACAAGGTTATTGTGAATAGGGTGTATTGACCATATTAATGACATGTTATTAGTTAAAACTACTCTTGTTTTGGTACCAAAATCAGTCAGATAGAAACTTGCTAACACAGTTTTGAGTATTAGAAAGCAGGCATTCTTTACTGCAGCGCTGAGTACTCGGAGGATCCTTCTTCTAATTGAGAGCGCTGAGCATCAGGTAAACAGTTTTTATCATACACATTGGTTACATATTCATTAGCTATCTCTGCTTACTTGATCTATATGCATTACTTTATTTTACATAGTCACACCCCTTATTGGAAGTCCTTATATGGTCTTTTGGGGTCTTCTTTGGTGGTCTTCAATGTCCTGTGTCCTAATTTCTAGGTGGCCATTCCTTGACCCCAGCGCTTGAGTAAGCACAATACTCTTATAGATGAGTAATGTGATGGTTGGCTTTCACAATCAAGAGATAGATATTGTGTGTATGTTAATATGTATAGTGATGTTATTGTAATATGTCCTCCCATAGTCCTCTTTCCCCTCCCCCTTGTAATAGCCTTAGTAGTCAGGGCATTTGGGAAGGGCCGGCTTACTACTAGGAGGCACGACATAACAACACCTGACCTTCAATCAAGATGTAAGAAAGTGATCTCCACCAATGGATGGCAGAGAAGGAGTTGACTGACAAAACTTTGGAAGGGGCTAAAGGTATAAAAGGCAGAGCATCCATTTTGTAGTTGAGCACGTGGCTGCTGGTCACGGAGACTCACAGTGCTTTAATTTTTCCTTATTTAGTCCTTTGTTGTATTTTTTGTTAAGGTTTAATAAACCATTAAAATTTTAAAAGTGAGTGTTGTTTCTCACAATGCTGTTGTTTTGCATGACTCCTGCTTTGTCAGCCTTATCTAGGTACAGAAAGCATCCTTTTCTCACTCAAAAGCAAAAATCTCTTGACTTTCAGTACTCAAAGGGATACAGAAAAGGGCATCTTTCAAATCTAATATTGTAAACCATTTTTTTTCACTCAAGATTGTTAGCAAGGTATAAGGATTTGCTACTACTAAGTATATATCTTCTACTGTCTTATTTATGGCTCTAAGGTCCTGTACCAGCCAGTAATTCTTTCCATTTGCCTTCTTAACTGGCAAAATAGGGGTATTAGATTTGGATTCACATTCCTTCAATAGGCTATGTTTTATAATTTTTTCCACAAAGGGTAATATCCCCTTATGACTTTCTATTTTCAAAGGGTCTTGCTTTTGCCTTACCAGTCCCGCTCTAGGTTTCAATTCAGTTCTTACAGGCTCTGCTCTTTTGGATCTCCCAGGAACCTCTCCAGCCCAGACTATCAAAATCACTGCATCCTCAAGTGATACTGGAAGATGGATCATGTCTGTTTTTGTAGGCTGTAGTGTAAAAATTAAGGCTTCCACATAATTAGGTTATGGAATAATAACTTGTATTTTGCCTTTTTTAAATTTGATTTCAGCATTTAGTTTTTCCAATAAATCTTTCCCAAGGAGAGGCTTTGGTGAATTTGGTAGATACAAAAACTAGTGAGTCATCCATTGTTTTCCTAATCAATGGGCTTGAATAATTGCAGTTTCACAATTCCCTGTCGCATTAACAAACATTATGGAATCATTACTCAAGTTTTCTTTTACTGGATTTAGCACAGAGTAACTAGCTCCTGTATCTACTAAGAATGCAACCTCCTCATTTACCTCCTCATTCCCCAGCTTAGCTGTAAGAAGAGGTTCTGCAGGGGAAGAACCCTCCAGTCCCCCTCAGTCATCATCAATGATGGCCGTGAGGGGGGGGCTTTTATGTTTCAACTGCCGACAATCCCTTTTCCAATGTCTGTCTTTCTTACACCATGCACATTGATTAATACCAAGTCTCCCAGGGAGGTTCAAGGTAGCTTGTCCACGCCCTTGTCCCCTTCCCTTCCTTGGGGGCACTATTCCTTTGGAAATTGCTTCCATAACTGCAACTACTTTGTTTGGCTATTTCTTGCTGGTTTTCTTTATTCTGATATACTCTCCAAGCAACATCTAACAGCTTCCCGAAATCATACTGGTCTTGTCCCTGAGCCTTTTGTAATTTCCTTCTAATATCATCTGCGGTGTTGGAAGCCAGGATTTTTCTTTTTTTTTTTTTCTTTTTCTCTCAGAGAATTTTCTCCCATATGTTGCCTAAGAGATGATAATGACGGTACTTAAAAGAGACACAAAATGTAGCCGAGGAGGAGGGCGAGGGGTGCAGCTGACTGTGAATCGTTAAAACCGAAAATCACGGACATATACTCTCTCACTAGTTAAAGTTAGAAAGTGGTATGTTTATTACGCTGGGCGGGCAGCACGGGGGGGGGGGGAATGTGTCATCCTTGAAATGTGGGACTGCCCCGCACAAAGATTTTTGCCTTCTATTTATNTTGCTCCACTTCTTTCTACAGATGAGCTCATAATATAACAATTAGCTTTAGCTTAAGCATCTAATAATTATTAACCTATTGTTGGTGTATCTCACTTCAATATGAATTGGTTCTAACCCTCAGCTAAAATCTTAACCCTTTGAAATCATGGTTCAACAGCACTCACAGCTGAGGAGCTTTTTCTTGGGAAGGGCAGAGATACCTTGAGATTATGGCTGGGGAGTGAGGGGCTGGGCTTGGCTCTTTTTCCCCTCACTCTCGGGATCGGAGTGGAGAGGTATGGTTTTTGGTGCTGGACTGTTGCTGATGCCTAAAGAAGCTACCTAGAACAGAGGCCAGACAGTGTTAAAGGAATAAAGTAGGTATTTATTAAAAAGGCCTTCAAAGGATACACCTTGGGTAATGCAAGAGCCTGGCCATGGCTTCACCTAAGATGGACCAAGACAGACTCCGAGTCACAAGTTTTCACACTTTTCTAAGTTTTGGTCCATTTACATATTGTGGTTAATTGTCCAATTACAGCTTCAGTTCATTAAGTCCCATCCTCCCAGTTTGGTCTCCTCAATTCGCTGTTTATACTTTTTGGGCCTGAAGCTGCAACGGTGTCCTTGGTTCTCAGGCTGGAAAAGGATTGTTTTGTCTAACTAAACTGTGAAGAGAACTTGCTAACACTTTAGATGTAGTTCAGAGTTATATACTAATGCAGTACAGAAGCTGGAAAATATGAAAGCTAAAATTTAGGGCATCATTGCTGCCCAGAGGATTTGCTGCCATTGCGGAGTTCTCATCCTGTACAGGTTCTACTTACTTTGGGTGAGCTTCTGCTCACAAGAGCAGCTGTTGAACTGGGACCTTTCCAACACCTGACCTCACTGCGAAGGGGACCCCAACCCCCTCCCCCTTCCCAGAGGGCACGTCACCTGGCTGTGTGCGGCAGCTGCTTGCAGAAGCCTGGCTGCCACTGCCTAGTCCCACTCTTTCTCTGATGCTGCTTCAGGCTTTTTGCTACTCTTTACCCAGCACCCTGTGTCTGCCTGACCCCCCGTGGTTCCTGCCATGGCTGCGGAGTTTCTGATACATTTTGTTTGCCACCCTGGGGTCTGCTTGCCTCTGCCGTTCCAGCTTGCTGCTCCGAGGTTCCTGCTACAATCCATTCTGCCTTTTGGAGGGGCACTGACACTGGCTGCCCCTGTGGGTTTGTAAAGGAAGCTCCTTTTCTGTCTCTCCCACCAGCTCGCCTGCCATTGGCCATGAGGAGAGAGGCGGCTGAGCTAGAACCAGAGCACCCCCTGCAGCCACGGGGAATCATTGCACCTGCCCTGCCCAGCCAGGAGCCAACAGCACCTCCTGCTGGCTGTGGCCATAACTACACCAAAGGGGAAAGTGCTTGACAGCTGAGAAAAGGCTGCTATTGGGTTTCTGGTTTTGGTTGTTGTTGCTGTTGTTTGGCCTGTCATATATATAGATATATTCTAGTAAAGAACTGTTATTCCTTTTTCCATATCTTTGCCTGAAAGCATCATAATTTCAAAGTTATAATAATTTGGAGAAAAGGGGATCACATTTTCCATTCCAAGGGAGGTTCCCACCTTCCTTGGCAGACACCTGTCTTTCAGAGCAAGGCATGAGGATTGCCCCACAAATATGGGGGCTAATTGAATTTCTCTCTCTTTTTCAGGATCGATAATAATATACTTTCAAGACATTTCTTTCAGGTGATTTAAAAATTCGGTAGGTGATTCCTTGCGATCCTGCTTAATTTCAAGTAATTTTTACATATTGATAGCCTTTAGCATGGCATGTCTAATTCCATATAGTATCCATTGTTGGTATCTCTCTCATTTCTCTCTAAACCTGGGCACATTAGGGTCCTACCCAGCATCTGTGGTGGGAAAATTAATGTCCAGTGTACCTGGCAAATTACCCATCAAAATTTGTTCTTCCACCAACCTCCTACTGGTTTTAACAACCATCTCTTTCCATACTATCAAACGACATTTCTAGCATAGTATCTATATCCTTCCAGTCTGGATCCTGAAGTTTTATCATAATTTCAAATGCTTTTGCCATTTTGTCTGGGTCATCTCGGTAGGTGCCAGCCATTGACTTTCAATTTTTAAGGTACATTATTGAAAATTGCACTTTTACCATGATTGGACTGTCTGCATCTATTGTCTGATGGAGGGGAGCTACTATCACATCTCTGTGTTTAGCTCTAGTTCTCCCTGCAATGAGGCTAAAACCCTCTGCTCCTTGATACATCCTCCCCATCTTCTCTATCTTCTCTTCTAGACTTGCCAATTCCCCCTTAATATCAGTCTTGGCAGACTGATTATCTGTTTCCCCATCCAACCTGTGATTAGGACTGATCATAAGATCTAAATCATCTTCGTTATTGAGGAGATGTTTAGAACAAATTTTTCCTATGCTGCACATAGAACAACAACATTTTAACCTTTTTCCTTGATTCTTTTTTTTCAAGAGCCAGATTAAAAGGGTCTGAGGGGGCTGGATTTAAGCCACAATCTTTCTGCCATTCCAGATGATTCTACAAAGTGAAAAACATATCAGCATACATAACCTCATCCCATTTCTGTTCCTGTCTTAAACACATTAACTGTAACAATGTATTATAGCTGAAGGTTCCATTTTGTGGCCACTTTTCTCCAGAGTCTAGTTTGTACAATGGCCACTATTAATTGCAATACTTAAACAAATTCTTCTTGGTAGCTGTTTTCCCAGGGGGCCCGCCAGTCTTTCTCCAATGTCGCAGAATGCAACCAAGTGGGAATTTTTTCACAATTATTGTCTGCTACCCATCTCCAAATAGTAGACCCAAAATGTTACAATACAGATACAAATACAAATCAATTAAAACAATTATCAATCGATCGATCTATAAAACCAAGTCAAACACTGAATTCCAGAATACCAAATAATCCACCAAACATGCTGGAAAATCCACATGCCTTATATGGTCAGGATTCCCAAAAGAATGCCGTAGTATTGAATGTCATCCTACCTGTGTCCCTGACTGGTCTGAAGAACTCTGATCTTCTCCAGGAAAGTCTTGGTGCCAGCATGAAGATCCAGAGATCACTTGTATCCACGGGAGATCAGGCAGAGTGTCCCATCTGGGGGCCAGAAAATGATACCGAAATCAGACAGACAGAAACTTGCTAACACAGTTCTGAGTATTAGAAAGCAGGCATTCTTTATTGCAGCGCTGAGTACTTGTATGATCCTTCTTCTAATTGAGTGCACTGAGCATCAGGTAAACAGTTTTTATCATACACATTGGTTACATATTCATTAGCTATCTCTGCTTACTTGATCTATATGCATTACTTTATTTTACATAGTCACACCCCTTATTGGAAGTCCTTATATGGTCTTTTGGGGTCTTTTTTGGTGGTCTTCAGTGTCCAGTGTCCTAATTTCTAGGTGGCCATTCCTTGACCCCAGCGCTTGAGTAAGTGCAATACTGTTGTTTTGCATGACTCCTGCTTTGCCAGCCTTATCTACTTCTCCAAGTCTACATTGTTCCCTTTATTTGGTAAGAGTAAAATGTTGTTCTGTTCTACTATCCTTATCAGTTTTTTTTATTAAGTTTAGGAGTCTTTTCACTTCTCTGATTTCTAGATGAGAAAAATATGGGAAAATGAGAAGCTAATTAGTCTATTCCTATTATCACATTCTTTTTTCTTTTTGTAATATGGACAAATAGTTCCTTTGAAAGTCTTTCAAGGGTATTAATAGCATCTTCATAGCCTGGTAACTTCTTTGAAAGCTGATTGCTGTTTTGGCCCTTGTCACAGGGAATATATAATTCATTAAAAGTAAGTGCCTCTTCCCCAACACTGACTAGGAAACAAAGGGTTTTCTTTTTCTCATTGGTTAGTTTGCAGATCACAAGTATACTTTAGCAGTTTTTTTCTGATGTTAAGAAATAGCTACTGTCAGCAGCTTGTTACATACACTACTTTGGTAATGCACCTTCTGCCTGTTGCAATAGCAACCTCAGAACATTACCTCAGCAGCCATTGAAATTAATTTTTACAAAAGTAAAGTAATTATAGCTATAATTAACTTCTTAGACTTGGTCTATAGTGCAAATTTACGCAGTGCTAGGTTACTGGGGTTTTTTAAAAGTAACTTTATGCAATTTTTTTGTTTTGTTTTGTTCCTTTGTATAATGCTTAGCTGAGTACATACCATTTGGGTGAGAGGTCATAACTAGAGTATGTCTCATCAAAATAAAATATTTCTTAGCAGGTGGTAAAAATAAAATCCTAGTGCCATGTAGTTCTGCCCTAAATTGTTTGCACAGTTGCTGCTAACTGTATAACTGACTCCTCAGTAATAATAGTGACTATCTGGTTTTGGACTCCACCTTAAGACAATGGTTAGGATGTTTCCAAGATCTGTATCTTTAACATAATTTTAAATTTTGAAGTTAATAAACTAATAAAACATGTTTTTGGCAATTGTTGGCAACACTTTTTGTGAAAGTCCATGTTTATGACAATTTCCTTGTTTGTTTGAAAGAGTGCATGTGTGTAGCAACTTCTTGTGTATACTGAACCAGCAGTTGTGCCACAAAATCTGATTGCAGAATTTGAGCATGCATGTATGTGGTAAAGCTTCTAAGGGCTTGTGATTTTATTTAGGTGTTGTCTTTTTTAAGTTAGACCCTTATCCTAAAATCCCTTATGCATGCCTGTTATGTGATTAAAATTTTTATATGTGCATATGTCACGGGTAACCCAAAATGCTATTGTATTCCATATCTATCTGAGCCCAAAAATTGTTACTGCCTTTTTAAGACCTTGTAGCCAGAAAACAGAACCAGGAGGGGGATCTTCGCCACGGTCCTTTTTTAAGTTGGAGCCTGGAAGCAGAGATGTCTCTCTCTCCTGGCAACATTTGCTGAAGGTGTAGGCTCCACTTTTGAGGGTGTTGTTTTGTTTTTGTTTTTGTTTTTCTGGGCTTGCAAAAGTAGCCACTCAGAAAAACTGCATTTCACAATTAAAAACTGCTTCAGCGTGAACTTTGCTAAGCAAGCCTCAGTCCCTGGGGCCAGGTCACCCTGCATCGGTGCCAACAGACCAGTTCTTTTCCCCCAACACACCTGCAGTGCGGAGGACAGCAGCACCAACACCAGCGGAGTCCAGCGCGTGGCAGGAGGAAGCAGCATGAGGCGCTGCTTACTTCACACATGCCGGCAAGTCTTCATCTGCCACTAGAACTGCTCCGCAAGCTCCTACCTTCCCGGGAGGGTTTGCTGCCATCCTTCCCCCTTGTCTCCCAGACTGTGTGGTCACCTGTGAAGGCTGCCATCTTGGGGGAAGGGTCAGATGCCATTTTCTCTATCTCCTTACATGTGGTTGCCAATGGCAGGAGCCATTTTGGAAAGGGAATTTCCACCATTTTGGGTGTCTCCTTGTTCTCTGGGAGTTTGTGAGATTTAGCAATTTCGTATCTAGTGATTATTTACTGGGTTTTTTGCCTGTTGCAGTTTTGCTTGTTAGCAAACTGGTTTTTTTTTTCACTTAAATCTATTTGTATTTCACTTCTCCTTATTGGTGGAATGGGATTGGTTAAAACAAAGGGAAAGGACTAATTTTGGAGTGTTCCCCTTTGAATTGTCTTAAACCAAAACAGCACGTTTTCTCACATGAGTACTGTATTTGTCAGTAGTTTGATTAGAACTGCAGTAGATGAGTGCTTTAAAAGCCATGATGAATTGTGTTTTTACTAAGTAATGATACAAAATATAAATAAAAATATTAATTTTCTGATAGTGTTCACTTTTGCTCTTCATCCAGAGTAGTCTGAATTCAGAGATTCTCAAGACATTTCATGTAGCCCTATCATTTTGTTATATATCTTTTAAATTAAATGCCTTCACAAGTCCTCTTCTGGTTGCAAATAAACTAGTGGAAAAGGTAACTCCATCCTGCTTCCCTGCTGGAAGTTGCAAACTTCCCACACCCCAGTCTGTATCAGTCAAACAAGCTGTCTTAATTTGAGCAATTTCCATAGTGTTTCTTTGCTATTTCAAATAATTTTCACAGCTATAGATCATGGAGACATTGCACAAGAGCAACAGTTAAGCATGGACTGTGACTTATGGAAAAAGGTGTCGTTAGAAGCAGCTGGAGTGAGGATTTGGCCTGCACAGTTGCAGTTGGAAAAGGTGTTTGATGTGTTGATGTTTTTATTTAAAGTTGCTGCTTGAGCCAGAGACAATACTAGTGTGATTGTCATTACTGTTCCCTATTATATACTCACTGTCAGGATGCTAGGCATCCTCAGGTGTCAGGAGGGAATATGTGGATTAAAACCAATTCAAGCCTGTTGCTCTCCTCAAAATTCTTCAGCTAGTTTTTCAGTTCTTATACTCTATATTGAGCTTAACCATGTATATGCTCCTCCGATGCTAGACTGACAAACTCAGAGATATTCACACTCTTAATGAACTCAGAGAAAATAATTTGCATCACCAATTGATCCACTCAACTCATTGATCCGACTTTTGATATGAAGAAGCCTTGAATATAATTCACTGCAATAATAAAGACTTATAAAATATGATAAACCAAAACTATGATAAACCCTTTATCAAAGGGTTATCAGAGGCGGGGCCTCAATTTGAGTGCGGTGTGCAGTTCTGGGGCCCACAATTTAAAAAGAATGTGAAGGTCTTTGAATGTGTCCAGAGAAGGACCACCAAGCTGGTGAAAGGGCTGGAAAGCATGTCCTGTGAGGAGCAGCTGAGGACTCTGGGTTTGTCTAGTTTGGAGAAAAGGAGGCTGAGGGGTGACCTCATGGCTCTCTGCAGCTTTCTGAGGAAGAGACATGGAGAGGGAGATGCTGAGGAGATGCTGAGCTCTTCTCCCTGGAATCCACTGACAGGATGTGTAGGAGTGGTTCAAAGCTGCATCAGGGGAGGTTCAGATAAGGAAACATTTATTTACTGAGTGGGTGGTCAAACACTGGAAGAGGCTTCCTAGAGAGGCGGCTGATGCCCCAAGCCTGTCAGTGTTTAAGAGGCATTGGGACTATGCCCTTAATAATATGCTTTCCGTTTTGGCCAGCAGTGAAGTGGTCAGGCAGTTGGGCTACATGATCATTGTAGGTGTCTTTTAACTGGAACAATTCCATGCTTTTCTAAACAAAAAAAAATAATTCTAAATGTTCTGTATTACTGTAACAGCTATGATAATATTTGAAAATCATGTATGCTGGTAGTGTGCATTTAGGTTATAATAGTATTCCAGTCATCTTTTCCTTTTTATGTAAATATTCGCTTTTATTCATTTATACTTTCCATATTCCTGCTCAGTATTTTGAAAGTCTGTCAACCCAAGAAGTTACTTTTTAAAAATTACACCATTACCCCATTCCTCCTAATGGAAAATGTGTATGCAGTCCTAGAAAAATAAAAGTATACTCTTACACAGTTAATACAAAAGTAATTTTAATGGTATTGAGCATGTCTGTTGATTTGTTCTACTGGCATTTTGGCCAGATTGTACATGAGTAAAGAGAAACAATTAATTTCTGCTATATTCCAAAATATTCAGATGTGGTACAAAGCAGTGGGTGCAGCAGAGCAGAAATATCCTGATGACAATCTTTATGATACACATGCTTACCCACTGATGATTTTTTAAAAAATTAATTATATTATTTTGCATCAGAAGGAACACGAGCTTTAAAGAGAAATATAAGGAGATTTTAGAGTTTTGAATGAAATTGTGTATTGCTGATGCAGACAGAGCTTTCAGACTGATTGTCAGAAACATGTTTAATTCCTTCTAAGTTGATAAAATAATCAAAAGTTATATCTAGTGCGAGCAACTAAGTACAATGCAACAGCTCACTCACTCTCCTGCTTTTCCCCTCTCCCTGTGGGATAGGGAGGAGAATCGGGGAGGGGAAAAAAGTAAAACCCATGGGTTCAGATGAGAACAGTTTAATAATTGAAACAAAGTAACATAATAATAATAACATTAATAAGAATAATCATAATAGCAATAATTATAATAAAAAGGAGACAATAGAGCACTCCATTTCCTTTTGTCTTTTATGTCATTATTGCTTTTTTTTCTGTTGTACTTCTTCCTATCCCACACCTCATTTCTTTTCCTAAGACTACCTTTCTCTTTTCCTCAGTGGGATTATGGTCTCACTGTCTTGCATTCCTGTTGTTTCTTCCCATCTGTAGTTACCTTAACGACTTGGACCGCATAGCAGATTCAGCCTATCTGCCAACTCAGCAAGACGTGCTTAGAGTTCGAGTCCCAACAACAGGGATCATTGAATATCCATTTGACTTACAAAGCGTCATTTTCAGGTAGAAAAAAGTTTAACACCCATTTGCTTTGTTTCTTTTGTTTCCCTTTACATAAGTAATACCATGTATAGGATTATTGGTTAAATGTACAAATTATTCAATGTTTTTTAAATTTGAGCTTGGTGTTAATTTTATTTTCATGATTTTGTCCATATATGATTAACAGCTGTTGTTAAAGGTGTAAAGAGGATGAGAGACAGATTTGTCTTTTTCTGAAGGTAGTTATTATTGATAGAAAAACTGGAAGCAATTTTTCAATACAATTAGTACAAAAGTTCCATTATGAATAATTATGAAATGGAAAGGTGCCACTTTTGTATTTGATTTTTATAGAGAAGTGATATTTTGCAAATTTAATGCCATTCCTACAAATAATTTTCTCCACAGCTCATTATGAGGGCAAATACAATTGCTAAAGAAGAACTATGCAGTTACAAGTACAAGTTAGACACCTGAGTGTCTAGTTACATTGAGATCCATAATAAATTTGGAGTACACTCTGCCAGCAAATTTGAGTTTTTATTATGGCTATTAACAACTTCAGTAAATACAGATTATATTCTATTTATACTCTTAAAATTAGGCAGCCTTGACAAATTTGGAATTTTGACTGGCAATTTCTTGGGAGAATGGCAGGCCACCAACTTAATTCTGTGGATGTATTTTTTCTAAATATAAAGAGCCTACATTCTAGAGTCGTGACTCAAAATCATAAGTGTTTTGAATAACAGAAATTTGAGGGCTTTGAGACCCATAATAATTCAAATTCAGAAAGCACATCAAGCTAAAAAGTAAATACGATAACTTATTTATTTACAACACATTCCATTAGTCTTTAAGATGAATGGTAACAGTTTTAAGAAAAACCAAATTGTTTTCAACTAAATTCTTGAATTCAGTTTCATGTGTTTGTATGTTTACCTGCAAAGGTATTTGCAGAGTTGATGAGATCATTGTTAATTTTGCAGAATGGTAGATGTAGGAGGCCAACGATCGGAAAGAAGAAAATGGATACATTGCTTTGAAAATGTCACATCTATCATGTTCCTAGTAGCTCTTAGTGAATATGATCAAGTACTTGTGGAGTCCGACAATGAGGTAAGCAAGCATTAGCATAAATCACCAGTTTTTAAGAAAAAAATACTTTACCTAAAATTAATTTAAAATTTTATTTGCAAATTGATTAAAACACAACTTTGTAGAGAGCTTTGGTGTGTGTGTTTTTACATGTTTATGTGGATATTAAATTTTTTTGACCAGTAAAGTGCAATGATAGATTGAATACTTCATGCTAAGCAGCAAAACAGAAGGTTGCTAGATCTTTTAAGACATTTTCGAAGCAGGCTGGCTTGTCCAGTCCTGGTTGTTTTCCAAATGTCTACCAGCAGTTGTATGCAACCGCGTGGAATGAAATGAGAAGTTCTACATGGATTAAGATGCTAATCTTCAAATAATATGACACAAACTGATCTCTTCCATGGAAGGTCAGTGGAACCCATCTATGTTTTGTTAAAGGTGGAATAGTTGACAGTAGAGAATTGTTCTTATTATAACTATTTGCATGAATAATGTTGTGTAGCAGAGCCATAAAAATACAATGGGAATTAAAACAAAATTCATATGTTCTTTGCTAGAACAGACCCTAAAGTAGCAAACTTCATTCCATTGACCTAAAGTATAGGATTTATATTGGCTTATATTTCCTACTTGTGTTTCTATTTCAAATAATAACAAAAGTAAAAAACTCATGGGTGGTGATACATGAACAAAGTAAGAAAAGTGCGGGAGTACCCAGTGCTTTGTATACAATTTTAAAAAGTAGGGGGGAAATTTAATATTTGGACTGTTTCTTTCATAAAGACTATTCCCATTATTCATCAAACTTACATTAGTTACTCACCAACACTGTTCTATGCAAGTTTTTAGCATTCATTTACAAAATTTATGTGAAAAAAAAAAACATTTTAATGTTCTTCATGACTGTATATATATGTTGATTTCATTATTTAAGAGAAGGGTTGACATACCAAGGTAAAACAGATGTCCCAGGGCAGTCATGTTTGTATTCTCAACTTTTTCAATATTTTTTCAAGAAAGCCAAGGAGTTCTGAAAGCTTTTTAATTTATACTTTTCCCATAAAAGAAAGAAATCTCATTACAGTCTTTATATCATCAGACATCTTAAAAAGTACAACTGTTACAAAGAAAAAAAATTCAGTTGCTTATAAATATATCTTCTCATTTATTTTTGTATTTTTTTAAATTTGGCAGGTATCAGAATGCTTTTATTTTGTTTTGTAAGACATATATTTGATGTTGTGGTCCAAACAGTAATGGAGTCTGATAATACATCATAAAACAAAGCTTTATTGAGGAAGTAAGAAAGATGAACAACAGTTTCCCCATATAGCAACTCACCCAATCACCAATAGCTAGTACAGGATCATAAGCAATGCCATGGCTCTGGTGGACTGCCAGGGACATTTGATGTCAGGGTCGTCTGGCAGAAACAGCCAATCGTGTAAATGCCTTTTAAATGTAGAAAAGAGTTGTGACAATGTAGGTCGGGGGCAGAGTGTTGACAGACTGTCTAAGATACCCGCATTGGTTAAGGGACAGGGTGTCAGAAGGCAAGATGTTGCTTCCACCCTGTCATGCTCTCAAATCATCACTTGGCATGGAGTTATAGGCAAGAGTGTTATTTTGATGGGTTGTTAGTTATATAATAATCTAGGTGAGGTTGGTGTTCCAACACCTGCAGGGTATGTTATACAGTCAGAGGTTGAAGGTGGTGTATCATGAGACAGGTATTGTCAAATCACCTCTATCAAGTATCAGTTGTGCAGGCATCTGGGAGGTGATTACTGTTATGAATGGAGAGGAGAGCTTAAACAAGTCCTGCCTTTGACTCAGATTTCTGCCAGTAGCTCTCTTTGGGGTGGCTTGCGTCCCAGATTCCTCTTGCTCGCGGGTTCTTAATCATAGCCGATTAGGTCTATCACAAAATGAATAATTTATTTAATACACACAAATTTAACAGACATAAGACTTTAACAGATTACTTCCTACACAAGATAAACAAAAGAAACACTACTAGTAGATAAACAATACAGTGCATGAGTGAGGTACCTATTATTACAGCTAGTGAAGAAATAGTATAGATTAGGATTCAATGTATCTTACCATCCAATTTCTGATGGGGCACACATAGGATCCTTTCCTCTCAGTTTCTGGAAAAGTAGCCACGAAGATGCGTCCAAACTTCAGGAAGAAGTCCTATGCATTTCCAGGGAGTGTGTAGGAGACTTCTACCTCTGTGAAAATTTGTGTAGCTTTTATAGTTGTAAAAGTAGTGCCTTTCAGTCTAGGATTCCTGGCTTATCTCTCTACATCTTGCTCTCAAGGCAAGGGATGTTTATTATCAGCTGGGGATCTCACCTCCCTCAGTAATTCATGGGAGGGGCAGAATGTCCAGAGCTATGCACCAGCTGATGGACAGAGCAGATAAGCAGATAAGCTTTTTTGTGGCAGAGGGGGGATGTCCTGCCACAATTGCTACTGCATTTCCATAATTGCTATGAGAGGCTGGGAAAGAGATAACAACCTGCTTTTGTTTATATCTAGTGGCCCCAACCCCAGTCAGGGAGTGGCTTGACATGACTAGAAAGTGTTTTATAACAGTCCACAATCCCATCCACTGATATGAAACAAAACATAAATAATGACAATAAAGTACATAATTTCAAAAAGTACAGCCAAAATATTTTGACAAATGCACTGAGATATGGGAACCAAGAGGTAAGCCATGACCACAATTTGCCGATTCCCCAACGAATATCTTCAGTTGCTACCTGGTGCAAGGGCTTTAGTTGTTCCTGGATTTTCTTAAGGTCAGTCTCCATGCATAGATCTTGGCTGACACCAACACAGCAGGTAGTATTTACTAATGTGCAAATGCCACTTTGTATAGCTGTCAAGTACTCTGAAGCTAATGGTTTAGAATAGTAGTCTGTGGTACTTGAGCAACTTCTGGCTGTAGTGCTTGGATGTCATAAATTGTTACATTTTCTATATTTTCCAGAGTAGCAGAGAGATTGATGATTGCTTTTTCCAGCTCAGACACCCCTAGACAAGGAAGGAGGGTCCAGGGAAATTGGTGAAATATGCATCCTCATTCTATTAAAGGGTTAAAACCACACCAATGTTGCAGGGCATCAGGATAATTATGGACATGGGTCCTGAAGAGGTTTACTTCAACATGCATTGCAGACACTATTAGTCTGGGTGCGTAGACCTCCTCTCTCTCCATGGGAGGATTGTCATGGCACAGCTGCTGCACAGCCAGTATAGGCCAGGCGCACCTATTTTGATAAGGTCACAGCAGCAAGTGGTGCCTTTCAGGCAATTGTCAATATTGGCATGGTAGGTTTGCATGGTGTAGGATGAATCCTGCTGCATGATTTGTCATTGATCATGGGACAGATGATAGCCCATAAAGTTTTGGAGGGCATAGAATTCTGATCCATGATTTACCAAAGTGGCAGTCAGTAGTCAGTTTTTGAGAGACTAGCCTAAATAGAGTAATATCTAACAAAAATTTTATGTGCACAGCCCCACAATTCCACCAATACCAGCATTCCTACCACAGGAAAACCTTAGTTCACAGAGGCAATATGCTGTGTACAAATGCAACAATCAGTTCCTGATATTCACCGGTACCTGAGAGAATTAGCAAGTTAAGATACCAACCAGCAAGGTTCTGGTGGACCTCTTGGGGAAGAGTGGCTGGAAAGATGCTCGGCAGAAAAGGACCTGGGGGTGTTGGCCAACAGTTGGCTGAATATGGGCCAGAAGTGTACCCAGGTGGCCAAGAAGGCCAATGTCATCTTGGCTTGTGTCAGTGTTGTGGTTTAACCCCAGCCTGCAATCAAGCCCCATGCAGCCACTCGCTCACTCCCCCACCAGTGGCATCTGGGAGAGAATCAGAAAGGTAAAAGCCAGAAAACTCATGGGCTGAGATAAAGACAGTTTAATAGGGAAAGCAAAAGCCATGCACACAAGTAAAACAAAACAAGGAATTAACTGCTTCCCATGGACTGGCAGATGTTCAGCCATCTCCAGGAGAGCAGGGCTCCATCACACATAATGGTTACTTGGGAAGACAAATGCCATCACTCAAAATATCCCCCCCTTTCTCCTTCTTCCTCCCACTTTATATACGGAGCATGATGTCATAGCATCTGGAATATCCATTTAGTCAATTTGGGTCACCTGACCCGGCTGTCTCCTCCCAACCTACCATGCAGCCCCAACTTCCTTGCCAGCATGGCAGTACAAAAGCAGAGAAGGCCTTGGCTCTGTGTAAGCCTTGCTCAGCAATAGCAAAAACATCTCTATATTATCAACCCTGTGTTCAGTACAAATCCAAAACACAGCCCCATACCAGCCACTGGGAAGAAAATTAGCCCAGCCAAAACCATCACAATCAGAAATAGTGGGGCCAGCAGGACTAGGGCAGTGATCATCCCCCTGTACTTGGCACTGGTGAGGCCGCACCTTGAGTACTGCATGCAGTTTTGAGCCCCTCACAAGAAAGACACTGAGGTGCTGGAGCGTGTCCAGAAAAGGTCAACAAAGCTAGTGAAGGGTCTGGAACACAAGTCTTATGAGGAGCTGCTGAGGGAGCTGGGGGTGTTTAGTTTGGACAAAAGGAGGCTCAGACGAGAACTTATTGCTCTCTACAGCTACCTGGAAGGAGGTTGTAGAGAGGTGGGTATAAGTCTCTTGTCCCATGTAACAAGCGATAGAACAAGAGGAAATGGCCTGAAGTTGCACCAGGGGAGGTTTGGATTTGACATTAGGAAAAAATTTTACATCAAAGGGGTTGTCAAGCATTGGAACATGCTACCAAGGAAAGTGGTTGAGTCAGCATCCCTGGCGGTATTTAAAAGATGTATAGGCATGGTGTTCAAGGAAATGGTTTAGTGGTGGACTTGACAGTGCTGGGTTAATGGTTGGACTTTATGATCTTTGAGGTCTTTTCCAATCTAAATGATTCTATGATTCTATCACTATCCTTAAGAACAGTATCCACAGTGTATTCAATATTCAAAAGAGGGGCTTGCTTGGAATAACCAATAAGAGTACAAGTAAAACAGCTACAATAAACAGCAATATAACAGGAGGATTTTTCCAGATTGTTGTGGTTGAGATACGGTTTAATAGGTAAAGCAAAAGCTGTGCACACAAGCAAAGCAAAATAAGAAATTCATTCACTACTTCCCATTGATGGGCAGATGTTTAGCCATTTCCAGAAAAGCAGGATTCTATCATGTGTTAACAGGTGTTTGGGAAGACAGATGTCATAACACTGAATGTCCCCCATCCCCCTCCCCTTGTCTTTCCCACATATTCTTGTCCACCTCAGCCGACTTACTGGCAGGGCAGTGTGAAAAGCAGAATAGGCCATGATGCTGAAAAAGCATTGCTCAGAAATAACTAAAATGTAGTCAACACTGTTGTGGTCACAAATCCAAAACAGCACCATATGAGCTGCTATGAAGAAAATTAACTTTATCCCAGCCAGAACCAGTACACATATCAGTCTTCACATCCAGGATGGTCCGGTAATGGGGCTGAGTGAATGGCTCCTGGCTCATTATGGATCTTATCACTTCCAGAAATGCAAAATCACTTTTATGACAGACCAAAGGGGCAGTATGTGGATCCAATGACTGCCAACCTGTCAGCCTCAGTTCCATGCCCAGGAAGATCATGGAACAGAACCTCTGAGAAGCTATGCTAAGGCACATGGAAGACAGGGAGGTGATTTGAGACAGCCAGCACGGCTTCACCGAGGGCAAGTCCTGTCTGGTCAACTAAGTGGCCTTCTATGATGGAGTGACTACAGCAGTGGACAAGAGAATAGCTATAGATGTCATCTATCTGAAATTCTGTAAGGCTTTTGACACAGTGCCCCACAACATCCTTCTCTCTAAATTGGAGATACATGGATTTGATGGCTCATTTATTTGGTGGATGAGGAACTGGCTAAATGGTTGCATCCAGAAGGTAGTGGTGAACAGCTCAATGTCCAGATATAGACCAGTGACAACTGGTGTTCCTCAGGGGCTGTATTGGGACCAGTGCTATTTAATATCTTCACTAATGACATAGACAAAGGGATGGAGTGCACCCTCAGCAAGTTTGCAGATGACAAAGCTGAGTGGTGAGGGACGGGATGCCATCCAGAGGGACCTGGACAAGCTTGAGAAGTGGGACCATATAAACCTCATGAAGTTCAACAAGGCCAAATGCAAGGGCCTGCAACTGGTTTGGAGCAAATGTAAGGCCCCAAAAACTCACTTGATGAGCCTCTTAAAAGGGCTTACAGTTTTTCATGCACTCTGAGTTAGATGCATGGAAAAAATACCTACAAGATATACTCAAAAGGCCAAAACAACAAAAAAAAAATTTACTGGCAACATCAGAAAATCAGAGAACTTTGGCAA
>WBNO01000419.1:8589-24731 GCA_013400575.1 Peucedramus taeniatus
GCGGGGTCCCGGCGGGGAAAGGAGGGGGACCGGGAACGCCGCCTGCGCGACTCACCGGCGTGGGGGGCGGTACACGGGTCACCGGTTCCGGGGCTGGGGCGGTGGTGCGGGGGTTACTGGCGGTTTCTCCGTTCGGGTGATGGGGGTTACCGGTTCCGGGGGTGGATGATGGGTACGGGGGTTACTGGTTCCCTGTAGGGTGGCGGACACGGGGATTGCCGGTTCCCCGGGTACTGATCTCCCCTGTGCTCAGGAGGGCATCAGGTGAGACGAGCTCTTGCGCGTGTAGCACCGGGCTGCTCACCCTGCCTGTCCGTGGGTGCGCTGATGCGTTTCGCTTCAGCTCTGCAAGTGTTTCTTTCAAGCTGTAAATTAAGATCTTCTTCTTGAATTCTTCTTCTTCTTTTATTCTTGTATTCAGTTGTGCTTCTGTGGGAAGGAAGAGGCTCCTGACCACTCGCCAACATGGTAGTTTTCACGTGCAACGCGTGTGGAGAAGCTGTGAAGAAAGCACAGGTTGAAAAGCATGTGAATATCTGCAGAAACTGTCAGTGCCTGTCTTGCATGGATTGTGGCAAGGATTTCTGGTATGTAAATGATGGGAAATAGCCTTGCTCACTCTGCAGACTCACTTGCTCACTCTTGTCTCAAATGCAAGAGATGCAAGTCAGAAATTTTCACTGAAAGTTGTAGCATGACAGAAATGCCTGTGGCCTTAGAAGCATGTACTTTAAGCACACCACATTTTAATAATTTAATTGTTGACAGTAATAAGGTTTAAATGATCTCTTCATTTAAATCATCTATTACTTCAGTTTGTTGGTTAGCATAGTTTGAAGAGTGAAGCATTTCAGTGACCTGTGGTTAAAAATCTCTTCTATTCAGGGGTGATGACTATAAGGAACACGTCAGGTGCGTAAGTGAAGACCAGAAATATGGTGGGAAAGGCTTTGAAGCCAAAACTAGCAAAGGAGATGCTAAGCAGCAGGAGTGGATTCAGGTACGGTTTGTGCTGTGTACACCTGCAGTAACTATTGTCTGTAATTATCAAAGACAGAAAAGAGCCTGTACTGGCTTAAGCCAGAGATCTATTTTTACCAATATCCCCAGCTGTCTTCTGGCATTTCCTTGATAGGCCTGTGTTTATCCTGGTAGGAAATGTGTCTTTTGTTTTGAATCTACCTCATACTGGTTTGATTTAGTGTAATGTTCCCAACATCATACAAAGAGACATTGGTAGTTGTCCATCCTTTTCATGCCATTTATGCTTTTGTAGACCTCTGTCAAGCATCCCTCCCCATCTCATATTCTTTGTTCAAGGCTCAAAAATCCTACCCTGCTTAGTTGTTCTTCATATGTAAATTATATCTTTGGTCTTCTAAAATCTTCCCACTCTACTGTATGCTTGTGAAATGCCGTTCAAGATATAAGAGAACCGTAGATTTACCACGTGTCATAATTATGATTTTGTGTCCTTTATTCCTTTCTGATTTTTTTTTTTTTTTTTTTTATTTTATTTTCTTTTTGGTGGGTTTTTTTTTGGGTTTTTTTTTTTTTTTTTTTGGTGGGGGTTTTTTTTGTTTTTTTTTTGTTCTTTAAACACATTTAAAACCCCATTAGTCCTGAAGTTTTTTTACTGTTCCTGATCACTGTGCTGGCAATTTCATGAAATTGACTATTTTAACCTGAGATATTGTATCTAAGCTCCAATGGTCAACTAAAACCTGCCATTTTAGATGTGAAGTTAGGATTGCTTTTCCTTTTCTTCTTACTTTACGTGAATTTGTTTTGAAGGTATTTCACCTCTTTATTACCTAGTCACTCATTTTCTTAAGGTCTTTCTGGAATCCTCATAGTCCTCATCCTGAATAGCTTTGTATCATTGGGAAAAATTTCTGTCCTCTTGTCAGATATTTTGTAAGTATGTTGAACAGGAGAAGCTCCAGCGTGGATAGAAATATCTCCTACCCTTTCTGTCTTACTCAAGAATCTACCCTATTATGGCTGTCCTTCAAAGGTTTTTGGAAAGACCTCCTTTAAACACATTTAAAACCCCATTAGTCGTAAGTTAGATCACATTTATGCGTGGAATTCTTGATTTCTGTCATGTAGAACACATCCTAAGAAGTCATATGCATACTTGAAGCATATGATGAATACCATTAAAGTCAGAGATGAGTGCTCTTGTTGAGACTGAGCACTGTTTGAGGACATTTGTAAAGGCAGCATGATATGAGTGTTGTTGCTTATGAACATTGGTAGCCTGCCTCAACAGTAAGTAAATCTTATGTAGAAGGATGAGGGATTATTACCAGACACCTTTCTCTGATAGTCTTAACATATTCACAAAGCCTTTCAGTCACCAGATTTTCAGAAGTACAGGAAGGCTCTAGAGTGTCTAGTTGCTGCACTCTCTAAGTACTGGGAAGCCCAGAGCCTTTTTCCCCCCACAAGCAGCAATGGTCTTCAAGGGACTGCCATGAGGCCCTGGTCTAATCTCTGTTCTCTCGTGCTGACGCCCATAGCACAGGAGTATCCAGAGCTGTCATATAGGGATAAATGCTTGTTGAAGCTGGCACTGCTGCCAGAAGAAATGCATGTTAAATGTGGTTAAGTAAGTAAGTAAGTAAATCAGGCTTACTCAAAAGTAAATACTTACTTTTGAGTAAGCCTGATTTTTCATAATTAACTCCAAAACCAAAAAGTTGCTTTTCTTAATGCAGGTCTTTTTCATGCTGCAAGAATCCCTTCTGTGACAAAGTTACTTTAGTTTGAAATGTTTTTATTACAGTTTGTAACTTATTCATCAGAAAGCACTGGTGAGCAGTCCTGCTTGCCTCTGCTTATTACATAGGTATAAATGTTTATGTAGATAACTTTGACACATTTAACAAGCTATGATAGAGCCAAAGGCCAGTGTTTTTTTCATGTTTTTTGTACATTTCCTATGAGCAGACTATACCAGCTGCAGGTGCTGGGTGATTTCTGCCCAGTGTATTTCAGACTTGCACACCTGACACGTACCATTTGATCCTTATGCTGCTTTGCTGATTTAATTCTATTTTTCTTCAGAAAATCCATGAAATCATGAAGAAGCCCAACATAAGCCCTAAACTGCGGAACATTCTGGAGCAAATACGTGCCTTTGATAACATTCCAAGAAAAAAAGTAAAGTTTCAGGTGTGTTTTAATAGAGATTTGCAGTAATCTGTGCAGTGAACATAAAAATAGACTTTTTTAGGGAATGCCACTCTTTTAACACAGGTGGGATGAATTGCTTATTTGGGCATTTGTACAGATTGTGTAATAACTGAATTTCAGATAGGCAGTGGTTGTAAAATACATTTATTTGCTTAAAAGGACTCTTGGTCTACCAATTGAATTAGGTATTAAGCCAGAGACTTACCCTTAATCTCCATATGTAGGTTTGTTCTGTTTTCAATACCTTTTTTTTTTGACTGTTTGCTGTTTCTATTGAATGTCCAAATTCTTAGACTTACTTTTAAAGATTTCTTATTTTTTGGGCTTTTTTTTTTCCTGAAGGCAAGGTCCTGTTTTCAGAGTTTTCCTGTGAGTCCGTGTTCTGACAGAATCTCCCACTCTGCATACTAAAGTAAATTACAGATATGGAGGATTTACTGTGTGTAAAAGTGAAGAATTATTCACAAATGGGCCATTTTCCCCCCCTCTCTGTTCTGTGCCTCTGATTGTGAGGCTGAGAGAAGATCAAGCTTGCTACCAAAGCACTCAAATAGAACTTAATAGAGCTGTGGTGAAATTGCTGCTAGCAAGCTGAAGGTTAGACTATTTCCCTACAGGATTACTGTTCTGAACAGGAAAAAGGGTATTTTCCAGAAGCCTCTCTTTTAGATAAGATACATTGCAGTGGAAGATCAAAAGTTTTTGCAGTTAATTGTTCCAGTTTACTAATGCACCTCTCTTGGGGTTTTTATTGCAATGCAAAAATCTTTACATTACATTTAACATCGAATTCCACATTTCTAAAAGTTGATCTCTTGCAGATAGTGTGAGCAGCATGATTTACTGCTATATTTTCATTTTCACCAGGAACATCTGCAATAACCCAAACAACTTTCAAATATTTAAATTGAGATATTTGCTTAAATTATACTTTCTGGTAATAAACTAAGGTATCCATTCAGGAGTGTGACCTTATGTCCAGTACACAAATAAATAAGATCAGAGCATTAATGTTTTAACTTGTGGGAACAGTCAGAAGATTTGGTGGGACCTTAACATAGCTATTAGCATGAAAAAGCTTGAGGATTATCTTTTGTATATATTTATCACTTGGGGAGACAATTGAGATATATGGTGTAGCCTCCTAACAGTACCTAGATATTACATGAAACAATTTATCAAGGAGGCTTGAGAGATTAATAGGAGTAACCTCTAACCAGATCTTAGTCAAAAGCAGTGATTAGATTCTTAAATGAAAAATAGAAAACAAGAACCAATTAAACAGTAATAAAGAAATAAAATCAGAGGTGCATGTTTTCAGTTATTATTGTTTTTTCTGTGCACAGAATTGGATCAAGAACAGTTTGAGAATTAATGACAGCAATTTGCAAGATCAGGTGTGGGATGTTTTCTCAGAAGCAACCAGAAATGTAAGTTTACCTGGAGGTACATTATAAAATGGGAATGCACTCCAAAATTCTTGAAAGAAAACTTTTCAGATTCCCTTTGTAGATGTTAGTGGAAACATTGTCTCCCATAATTCCAATAGATTGTGTTACGATGTAATATTTCTTGTGAGCAATTTAATTGGTTTTAGGATATCAGTGTTCTGAACAGTTACCAATGATTTAGTAGAGGAAAGTTGAAATGTCAAAAAACGCATGTAAAAACTATAATTATCTTTCTGTCAACAAAAGAGTTCAAATGAAAAAGAACAAGACAAACCACAGCAGAAGGAAGAGCAGCAATCTGCAGAAACTGAGGAAAATACAAAGGCAGAAGAAAATGGAATTACAGATGCAAAAACTGAGAGAAAAAAGAGTAAGAGGGAACGAAAAGAAGAGAGACAAAAGAACAAAAAGAAGGAGAAAAAAGATTTGAAATTGGAAAACCAGGCAGAAGTAAAAAAGAGTAAAAAGTCCAAAAAAGGAAAAGAGAGTATGGAGGATGAATTTGAAATGAATGGAAATGGCAATCACAGTGAAACAGAAGAGGAAACAAATAGAAAGAAACGCAAACATAAACATGTAGAAGGTATCTATCATACAACTTATATTCATGTTTGTTTTGAAGATGCTTTTTCTCAATTCCAAAGCTCAGTAAACTACCTAAAAATTTTAAAGTAGTGCATTAGATATACAAATTAGATTATTTTTAACAATGATTGCACATTTCTTTGTAAAATCTGAACCACTTCACAAATATAAACTCATGTTACAAGAACAAAAACCTAAGTCATGTCAGAACTTCTAGCTTTAAATTTGTCTTGTGTATGTTTATCCAATTCCATCTCTAGAGGAGCCTCATACCAAAACAAAGAGAATGAAAACTGAAAGCATTTCGGAAGACATGGAAACAGAAAACATCAATGACAATGAAGAAAATGTGGGAACAGATAAAGGTATTCTTAAAGGAATGATTTAGATCCTTACAAAACTACTCTGCAAAAGACCTAATGCATGATATAAATACTGCTTCTGTAGCAAGCCATGAAATAAATTGTGCCTCAGTATACATAAATGTGTGTATATTCAGTATACACATCTGTTCCAGAGTAAGTAGCCTGTGCTGCTCTTAACACCTGATAATGAATTACTTGTCTAATTTGTTGTTCGTGCTGTGCTGGCAGCCTTTGGCTATGTTTGGTTCCAATGGACACAGGTTTCACCACAGTGGGTCTCTTCCCTGCTGCCATGCACATTAGACAACACAACAAAAAGGGTAACAATTCTTAGACCTCTTGATATCTCATATCCCCATTTTTGCTCAGTGAATCATAAATTTGACTTCAGATATGTTGGACCTTAGTTTATGCTTAGATAAACCTGCTTCTGCCTATCACCTGTTGTACTCTGTCATACTCTGTATGTTTGAACATTCAGATCATTTATTTGGAAACCACCAATTAATGACCTCTGAAGGTGGTATGGTCAAATTTGACTGCCTGTGCTTTAAGTGTGAAGAGACAGGATCTTTACTATTCCTGCATTATTTAAGAGTTTCAGCTTAATAGCTGAAGTGCAGAAGTTAAGTAAAAACAATTCTGACCCCTCTTGTTCAAGTATTGTGTTGATTCTTCATCTCTATTCCAGCTGATGACTTTATGCTTAAGACACCCTCCTGTTGTAGGGTCAGTCAGGTAACAACTGTTGTGTTAGCCAAACTGATTCCAAAATTAGGAGATTGAGGACTGGTTACTAGTAGAGAAAAAGACCCAGAATACCTCCTTTCACTAACAGTGTTGTACACCTAATTATTTCCTAGGTAAATTCAACTGGAAGGGAACCATCAAAGCAGTTCTGAAACAGGCTCCAGACAATGAAATTTCAATTAAGAAACTAAGAAAAAAGGTACTGTACAACATGTTTTTTTTAATCTCCTTTGGTCTTGTNTGGTCTTGTGAATTTGTGTAATGCTGAAGCTCAGAAAATTCTGGCTGGCATAAACAAAAAAAGTTCAACATTTTTCAATGGAATATCAATTAACAGAATGTCAGCTGAAGGACAGGTTTTTTATTGCTTACTGAATTACACAAGAAGTTCTGAGAAGGAATAATAGCACAATATCTTCCATGTCACTTTTAATGCAGTGATGTTAAATGTGTTATTGCTTACAATGGAATCATCTTCACAGACTAAAAACCATTTCTCTGTCTCTGTGCAGGTGATAGCTCAATATTGTGCAGTAGCTGGTGAACATCACAAAACAGAAGAGGAGGTCCTAGTCATATTCAATAAGAAAGTGAATAACAATCCCAAATTCAGAGTTCTAAAGGACAAAGTGAAACTTGTGAAATAAACAGTTTGCATACTTTTCATAGCTGTTGCATTTTAATCTTGCAGATGGAGTCAAACTCTTCTGTCAGCTGTACAAATACTATGCATTGGTATCAATTTAAATTGTGTATGTGAAAGCAGAATTTAACTTTTAATACTGGATTCCTCCCCTTTTTCTAGATTTATCACAGAACATTTTCAGATACTTTATTTTTTGATTTTATGGAAATGTATATTTTTTGGTACACGTTTTAAGAGGCATTTAAAATAATTGCTGGCCTACTGTATTAAAATTCTTTCAGTAATGAATATAATTTATAGGCATGAATGATTTTCAGGACCTGGGTTGTGTGGCTTTTTGCAGGAACTATTTTCAGAGCAAATAGGATTTTCATATTCCAAAACCCACTGTGGAATAAATGTTTTGTTATGCTAAAATTCAAAATGGTATGGCTGATACTCACTTAATGCACTGTGGATAGTGTATGGAGCCTTTAATAAACTATTGATTCTGTGTTGTAAAATGCATAAATAAAGTGTCAGATTTGTGTATGCAATATTTCACCTTCAGTGAAAATCTAAAGACTGAGTTACCTCTATATGCATTGCTACTGAAAGTCTTGATTAGTGATGCAACTGACTTCAATAGAAGTGGTTACATGGACTAAAAATTGACTGATGAAATAGATTACTTTAAAATACAACCTTAAATATAATGAATCTTGTCACTTTATAATTGCATAATAAATCCACAAATTAGACATCATTTGAAGAGGCTATTGTATTGCTGTGACCAAAAAATTTAGCTAAGCTAGAAATGTTACAGGTATGTAAGAGGCAGAGTTGCCTGGGGAAAGTTACTTGAAGTTTTATAGGTTTTTACTTAATTGCAAAATTACTTCCATGAACCTCCTGTTCTGATATAGTCTGTCAAAAACAGCATTATAAAGCAGTTGGTCATATGGTATTTTTAAAAATTGCTTAGTGTATGTATTTGTCTTACTGTAAAGGTTGCAAGAAAGCACCTAATGAATTTTAAGATCTGTTCAGCAAATGTTAGTTGTTTGTTGAAGCTATGCAGCAATTCTTTTTATTCAGTCTAACAGATAACCAGAATCTTGGCTCCTCTCATTGCAGAGTTCTGGTGTCTGATGCTCAGGGTTTGCTGTAGTGATCACTGAATGAAGCAAAGCAGCAGGCTAAGTGTTCAAACGCCATGGATCAGTTGAAAGCTGGAAATAAGGAATATCAAATCAACAGTATGCACATGAGCTATCAGATTAGGACGTGACCTTGTAATTTTCTTTCCTGCTTTAACTGTTATGATGCTTAAAGGTTCAGACAGTGCATTGCCATGCTTGGGTTAGTGGTGCCTGTGTGGAGTAGTAAACACACTGTAAATTATTCTTCCCCTCTCTGTGTAAAGGGGAAAGCAGCACCAGCTGATGTTCAGTTTTTTCCCTCCTGATTTGGCAGACATGAATCTAATGCATGCCTCTCTTTGACAGTCATTAGTGGGAGTCTGTTGCAAGTAAGCCCTGTTATAATTACAATACTATAACCTCAGTGTATGTTGCTGCAGTAATATTACATTTTCCTGCTCTCCTGGTGGGAAGAGGGGGAGCAATATGCTACGTAGGCATACTCTTTCTGGGCGTTCCTGGGAATGCTGTAGCATGGTAGATGAGTCTCTGCCTGTAATTGTAGAAGGCTTCAAGTGCTATTCCAGTCCATGCATAGTTGTGTTATTGACATGCAGCTCTCCAGTGAAAAAAAACCCCAACTTCAATGTTTTTTCATGAGACAATAAAGTACTCAGAGGACTGAAATTGGCTTTTCCCCTTACAATGGATCTGGACTTGAATTTACTCCTTGCAACTAATGATGTCTTGATCAGATTGAATTTACTACAAATTTAGTGGTTATTGTTTCAGAGGGAGGCATCACGGATCATTGAGAATCCTTCAAGAAGACAGAAAAATAGCATGACATCTCTAATTTCTATTCAGTAATTAAGTAGTATATTTACCAGTATTGTTTTAATCCAGAATATGTTTTAGTGATTTTCTAACTAGCATAACATAGCTCCATAATTATACCTCATTGTTAAAATTTTCCTTTCTAAATTAGTGTATTGTAAAACTAATGTCTTTGTGGCAGGGTTAGGAAGGAAGAAATTAGAAAATTGTTTAAAGCTAGTGTCTTTCATTATAACTATAGCATAAGCACTTAAGCAGGGACTTTAATCACTGGAAGAAAAAAAGCTTCAAAGGACAGCTACTTACTTGTTGTGCTCAGCCCTCCACTGTCCTGGTGCATTAGAGTAGTTCATTCTTTCTCCAGTGAAAACTGATCCTCCCACCTGGTGCTATAATCCAATTGCACCAGGACAATGTAGTCAGAGCCCAACATGAGTAGTGGCTCATAGCTGATGACCACAGGATACAGAGACCCAATACATGATTTCATTCGGAAACTTTTAAGGCTGTAACACTCACCCTTATTAAGGAAATAAGAGAGCAAATATTAAACTTTTTGTGCAAGATAAGTGAAAAAAGGCATATTGTTCTGTACATTGAGCTGTATTCACAGGTTACAAGATATCTCAGTCAATATATTCAACATTTACCCCTTTATTCTCCTGGATTAGTCTTTAAGAAAAAAACAGAAATAAGTCCTCTAAGTTTCTTTTCTGCTCTGTCAGCCAAGAAAAGCTGCATATTATGTTTCCCATTAGTACTTTTACAGGAAGTGTTACTTTATATTGAATTCTAAATTTCACTTGGACTAGAGGAAGTTTTACTAGTAACTTTCCCTTGCACTTTTAAGATACAGTTCCTTTTGCCCCTGGTAATCTGCTTTTCTTTGCAATTCCCTTTGCACCTGAATCCTCATGCTTTAATGCTCTCAGACAGCAAAGGCTGAAAAAAACTTCAAGCTTTTTCTTAGGTTGGACTTTTTTCTTCAAGACTGCAGATCACAGTCCTTTCCAAACACATCTTTTTTTAATCTTTCCTTTTAAAATTTATTCTAGAAGATTTAGAATTATCCAGTCTTTTGTGTGTTTTGCCCTTCTCATTAGAATCTTTTAGTAGAAACTGCTCTTGCTGCACAACTTTATACCTAAGGTACAGCAGAAGTAAAATACTGACTTCTAACGGAAGTAGTTTTATAGTTCCTGAAATTAATTGCAAGTAACAGAAAACCAGAAATGGTGTCTTTATGCCTGCCCACCCATTAAACCCCTCTTCTCAAACTTCTGTGTGGAATGCATTAGTACCAAATGAGCATAAAAAGCCTAATTAAGGCCAGTCTACAGTCAAGCTCAACTCACAAATATTTGGTTTACCAGAAAAAAGGTGCTTTTAAACATAATGGGATCTTCCTCTCAGGCAGCAGGAAATCCACTTGAAATATTCAGATCACTACATCTCACTTAGGTGACAAAGAAAAAGAACCTGAATAAAAAAGAACCAGAATTCCACCTGCATTGCAAGTGGCTCAAACCACACTGTGTTTCCTCCTTCCCTCTGTTCCTTGCAGTAGCCACACAATGAATTCCACCATCCACCTTCATTAATTGTATAAACACAAAGCACAAAGTGCACTTTTATGCTCAAATTTTTTGCCCTTCTGCTGGCCTTTTGTCTTGATGAGAAGGAATTCCAGGAGGAATACACACCTATTGACACTGTCCAGTATCCATACATGACAAAGGCTCATGTCTTCTATGGATGAGATAGGACCAGGATTTTCTCCTAGACTTCTTTCTTGCTGTGTCTTATACTGTGAAAATACATTTCCTCCTGCTTCTTACTCCTCCAGTTCTGGTTCAGATATTATGCCTTTGAAAGTTTCAGCTTTTTTGGTGAACTTTCAGAACTGAAGTGATTCCAGAGGTTAGCATTGGGTAAGTTTTCCATGAGAAGAAAAAATTTAAGCTCAGCTGATGTTCTTAAAGACCTGCTTATGTTACGCAGATTAGCCAAAAGAGTAATGGGAATTGTACAATCATCCTCCAGCCAAAAGTTCAAATTGTTGAATTCAGTCTTCATAAAGGAAACATCTTTCTCTTCCTGTCTGTGTTGGGCAGTTTAGTACTCAGTCAGTGTTCCTTCTAACTCTGTTGTCCAATTAATTACAATACCTCTTCAAAATACATGAAAAATTGACCCTACAGAATATGTAAGTGGTAATGGACTGTGAAGGACAATGGTAAAGAAAACCTTTGCTGTGAATGGAGCATGTAAGAGCTTTGTTTTGTGTTTATTTTTTTTCCGAGACTCCACAGAAACAGCATGAGCTGAATCCCACACTATACACAGCAATGAGATGTTGCTATGCTGAACTGTACTTCCCAATCTTGCTAACAGTGAGAGCCACATGCCCAAGAAACTTTGTCCCTGCTTTAGTAATCAGTCAAATCACAGGCAGTGGTGGCACTAGGCATCTCCAAAACATTAGTTAAAATTCTATCACAGCCTAAAATAATGCTAACCTCTACCAATAGAGAAATAAAGTGTCACACCAAAAGAGACCAACAATTCTGTACAGTAAATGTTGAATGATACACTTGAATGCCCATTCCCACAACTGATAGTCTTTCCTGTGTGAATTAGATCTGACATTCAGTATTCAGAAACCATACTTTAGGATGTTCCTAAATGCCCTAAAAATGAAATTCTTTTCATATTCTTACAGATGCATGGTTGCACAGACTTTTTCCTAAGTAAAGAAATCAGTTTCAGTAAGTCCCAAGAGTTTTCTTTCCCACTCTCCCACATCTGGCCATTTGTTTTTGCCTCTCCACCACCCTCTGCATTTTTTCAGGCTTTTAAAACCAGATCAAATCCTCAAACTGAGAGGTATTATATACCACTACTGGGGATTGAGTAGTCAAGAACAATTATAGCTGGAGTATTGCTGCCAAGTGCTTTGTATCATTAAACTGTAGTCTTGGGAAAACATTTTGAGAGCCATTGTACTTTCTTACAAGAAAGTAAGCATAGTTAAGGGAAACTAAACTCAACAAATGGTTTAGAAGAGAGAGAAAGAAAATTTACTTAGCTACTTCTAGAAGAATGGTTTATCCAGATTTATTTTGGATAAATAGGATGATTTTTGGATATTTGGATAAATATTTTGGTTTTGTTTGCACAGTTAAAGATGGAATGAACAGAATAGTCTTATATTCGTATTGCTGATTATAAAAAGGCGGGTGTCAAACACTAAAGATATCTAACATCTTTAATCAGGATAACTGAGGGTTAAGATGGTCTTCTATCAAATAAATACTTCAGCTATTTTTTTGTAATTTGCTGACAACTTTCAAGGTGAGGAATAACATACCTAGATAAATTAGATGTCTTTATGTGGTGCATTTTTTTCTGTTCTCCTAGATGCCCTCTTCAACTTTTAAACAGCCTTTATCTTTTCTGTTTTCTTTTTCTTCATGAAGTTCAAATGCTTGCATGCTTAAATATAGAGCCTTCTTGGTATCAAACACACTATTCTATGTATTGTTTCCTTCCTAAAGGGTCAATCCAAGGCTGTTCTGCAATTTAATACTCGCATGAGAATTCAGCTTGAGTTCAGGAGTTTGTATATGGACCACATTCAGAGTCAATTGAGTTTTACCCGGCAGTTGTTTTTCAGATCTGCATTAAGTTATTCACACCAAGTGCTTTTAAGTCCTTTTCCATTGTACTGAATTTAAAATAGTTAAAAGAATGAAAGATGAAAGCAGGGGAACTGTTTGTACTATTTGGAGGCTTTTTTGTTACCTAGATGAGTCAGAGAATGTATTTACTTTTTCACCCTGTGTAGGAGAGGATGCACAATACTTTAGTCCAAGGACAAGGTTCAGAAAGGATTGAGAATCTCTACCCATCCAATCTTTTACTCCCTATAGTGGAAGGTGAGCAGCAGATTACTACTGACTTTATTATTACTTAAGGAACAGAAAGCACAGACTGTTATAGCACAATCATTCCTCAGAATGAAAAAATACATCTATATTGTATCCAACCTACTTCAGCTAAAAATTAACATAGGAAGGAGCTCACCCTACTTAGATATGGAATGAAGAAAATTCCAACCAGGTGTTTTGTGAACAGATAACATTTTGGCTAATTTAGTTATTGATTTCTGTAATAGGGAAAAAGTTATGAATATTGGCTAGAATACTAGAAAACTAATTTGACTTCCTAAAAGTGAGAATTTAACTGAGAATTCCAATTCTAAATTTTACATCTACCCAGTCAAGAGAACAAAAAAGCTACCACATTTGTGTGGCATTAAGAATTACTTGTAAATCAACATATAACCAACTAATCACTAAGCAGCAAATATTCAGTGAGCAACAAGAAAATAAAATTCAAAATATCCAAATAGATTGTGAAATTCAGCTTATAACCAAAAAAACAGAATATTTAAAGACATTCAACTAACATACAAAGCATTATTTTCTACTTAGAAGAATGTGAAGGTGTTGAATTCAGTTCCCAAGATGTGGAAACTGGTCACGTTATGTGAGAGTCGAGGAATACAGTTCACAAAAGAGTTGCTGCAAACTCTGCCTTTTTAAATTTCTTTCACTTAATCTTCAAATTCACAAATTTATTTCACAGACTTTTAACTAAAGTTATCACATCAAGCATCACATTTTAAAATACTTCCTAACATTTGTGCAGGGATTCTTAAACATTAACTTGGAAGAATTAATTATCCATAACAGGCCCGTTGATTAGATGCTTTGTTAATTATGTTGTTCATTTTGTGACAGTCTCGGTTCAGCTCCTGATCACTATCTATTCTTTGGCAAATTAATAATTTCTGAATCAGAGAAGCACTGTGAAAAGATCACAGAAAACATCTTAGCTCTACAAACACAGAACACGAGCGGTCTCAGTTAAGGTCAAAAGTGAGTCCAGGAAGGAAGCTCTTATTTCAGCTCTTTGCACAATACCTACTCTGTAGGTAAACAGAAGTGTTCAGTTTAACAACACTGACAGATCTTAACCTTTCCAAGCATACATATTTATTTAATTGCTATGTTTAAATCAAAGATATATCCTATGAATAGCTTTTGCAAGGAAAGTGCATGAAGATTTCCTTTGTTTCTTATTTGAATCACTAAGATGAAAGTGAAGGCTGAGGTAGTAATTTCACTCAAAGGAGATAAAACAAAGAAACCTCTATTTCATTGATAAGAAAGCAGAGCTCTGATCTCCCATGAGCTGCTAACTTCAAAATATTCAACTGAACTACATAAAGAATAATCCCTGTAGTCACTAAGGACTGCAATGTGGTTGGCCCTTATGTGACACATGTTCTAAGGCTGGCAAAACAATTTCTACTTACTATGACATCTTTCACATGAAATTCAGGTGTAAATGAAGGCCTGTCTTTCTGCAGAGAAAGAATTCTTTTTTCTGTTCTTATATCTTTTAGGCTGAATTTACTTAAATTCAATGTGCAGTAATAAAGAATAATGAGAACCCTGTTTTCCCTTGTCCCTAGAATCTCACTCATTAATAAAACAGACAACAGTATATTTAGGAAAATATAGTTAGCCAGCAGGTTTAGAACTGCTTTAAAACAGCTCAAGTTAAACAGAAAGTTTAGCTTTTACCCTAATTAGTTTCTACCTGTTAGTTTCTTCCCTTAAGATGGCCTAAAATTAGGGGTCTTTTTAGGGTTTTTTAGGGTTTACTGATAAAATACATAATTATTTATCCACAACCTACATTCCATTCTTTTTGTTATTCCTGTTTTCTCAATATAAAACTACAGAGGAAGTAGCTGCAAGGCATTTCTGTTGATAAATGCTGCACAATATGCAAAGAATGCACGTGGTAAATGAAAATTTAACAAATTTCTCATAATCATTGTTTTAATGCAAAATATTTTACCTTCCAAGAGGAAAAGTACAATCAGGTTATGAAACACTTGGATTTTTGAACTTTAATCTGTATATAGCTAGTAAATTTGATTTTGGTAAGTAAATCACACGTACTGAAATTAGGTTCTTGTTTCTTCGATCTCCCTTATAATAATTGGAGCTTTTATTGAATATTTCTACATTTAATCCCACTGTAAAGAAAAGCTATACATAACAGCTGCCGTATTGGACAGGTACTTCCACATTGAAGTCTGCAGGACTTGTGCCTTAGTCAGAATGTTACACCACACAGTTTTCTCTGACAAAGTGCAGGCTTTGTAACAATCACATGGATCATCTAATTAACCTAATCAATCATTACTATTAGAAACAATTCTCAATTTTAAAAGCCATGTTAATGGCTTAATCACTGAACATACCCCAGAAGATACAGTACACCTATTCACAGTACTCTTAATATTCACAGTATTCTTAAAAGGACCAGACCTAAGGTTAATCTGCCAGCAAAATTGACTAGTTTTGAATTTGTCCATGTGAATAAACAAGAAAGTCCCGGTAATATCATTGGTTTCAAGGTTTTGTTTGCAGAAACATGCTGATGTGACTAGTTATGTAGGTATCATGTAGTTATGTATGTAACTAGTATCTAGTTATGCAGGTATCAACTGCAGAATTGAAGCAATCTATTTCACTATTTTATTAACTTATTTAACTTTTACCTAGTTTGTCTTGCAAATATGTTTATTATTTCCGGTTGCCAGCTGCAGTCTCGAGTGCTACAGGATTCCTGTGGCCCTGGAAACCTCCCAGAGCTTTGCATTTCAGAGTGACAGAATATTCTGAGTGGGGAGGGACCCAGAAGGATCCTGGATCCCAACCCTTGAGCGAAAGGCCCCTACGGGCATCGAACCTACGAGCTTGCTGTTATTAGCACCATGCTCCAATCAGTTTTAACCTACACCACTGGCCTGTGTCACAGAAATTAAGATTTCTCTAACATCTGCCCTCGAGAACATCTGGTTGGCAGATGAGGAAAACATTTCTACGCACAGGGTTTTTTTGGGTTTGTTTTTTTCTTTTTATCTGAATAATTTCGGCACCACAGCCTTCACTGCGGCACTCGGCTGTACACGGCAGTGCTCCCCCCTTCCAGGAGGGATCAGCGCGATTCCCGAAGCTGTTTCTGGATCCCGTACCGGCGGGCCCTAAGCCCGGCCGTTCGCTGGGGCTGCCGCGGCCGCTGCCCCTCACGCCGGGGCGGT
>WBNO01000420.1:0-21832 GCA_013400575.1 Peucedramus taeniatus
ATTAATAATATATTTAATATATTCTGGATGGTTTCTTAAAGACATAGGGTTTCCTTTGGTTTTGATATAAATTCTCTGACTTCCTGACACCCAAGCCTTATCACTATGTTGTAGAACTGTAGCAGTGCTGGAGCAAAAATCCCATGCTGACTCTGATTTCCATGCTGGTATCTTTGAGATAAAGTGAATCCCATCAGATGATGTGATTCACTTTGATGAACATTTGTACGAATAAAGGGGAATGTGTGCAGCTAAATCTGCCATAAGGAAGTGTGAAAATCTAATGATGGAAAGAAAACATATAATTTTTAAGAGATCTTGCATTTAATTCCCTGTAGCACTCAGAAGACTGAAGAAATTGTGTAGGCTCAGTGTAGAGCAACTGCTGTGCAAAGTGCCTCAGCACTTCTGTGAATGCTTTGTGTGGAACCTGAAGCTCATAAAACACAAGATATTTTCCTTATTTTCTAGCAGCAGCAACTCCTCAAACATCTTTAAAGATAATTCCTCTTTTGAGTTTTTATTGATCATTCATTTTCAAGAAAGTGATAACTTTCAGTCAACCTCTAGGGGTCAAAGTCTTCTCGTGTCCTGTATTAAAGCATTTCTTCTTTTAAGCCTTTTTAATTAAGTCATTCTTACAGAGAATCCTGGGAGTTAATCCCTTCTTGAAGACTTGGTAGCTTTGATTATCCAGAATAGCTGAAAGAAATTATTGTCCAACAATATTAAAAGATTCCTTATCAAAGTCTGAAAGATAAATAATTAATCACAAAAATAAAACTAAGATCTCTAAGTTTAAATTGTTCTCTTAACTGAGATAGCGTTTTGAAGTGTGTCAAGTGACCTTACTGTAACTGTCTATAAAATCCTTTATTTTTATAAAGTAGAGGAGTATTGAACTCATCTCTGGTCAAAAGACATTAGATCCTTGGAAGGGAATATATATTAATATTTATCTTGAAAAATGAAAGTGAAGAAACAGTATTTTCCATGTAAATATGTACACATTTATGTGTAATGTACATGAATATATAGATTACATTTATGCTTTCCTTCAGACTGGGAAAAACTATTGTTTATTGTTAACTAATCTTTTTCTAAAGAAATGGGAGGCAGTCTGCTTGTATGACTTCACAGTTCTGATAAGATCATAAGCACCACTGACTCTGAAACTGGGAAGATGGATTACATTGGAATATAGATTAAATGGCTGACTGCAATTTTATTTCAGCTGCATTTAAACTCTGCACCGGTCAAATAGGTCAAATAGAAGCCTGAATAAGCTTTTGCTGTGATCTAAGGAGTTGTGTGTCACATAACACATGCCTTGGAGCTTGGCAAATATCTTGCTTCACCTAGTCTGAGGAAACAATTTGACATTCTCTTCAGAATTCTGTATTTACTGTCTTTTACATTTTTTTTCCTTCCTTTTTCTATTTTTACATATTTCATCTTGTCTCAGAGGCAACTAAAGGCTTTCCAGTCTAGGCAAAACTGAATTTTTGTCACTCTACATATGAAGGGCCAAAACTTGTCTTTTACTCCTATAATAGGAGGAGCAGAAGTTTGATTCAGCCATTCTTAATGCTGTCATTTTGTTTCCCATCCATCCAGCATCAGAACCAGTTTCTGGAAGGAGTTTGACCCATTATAACTTTAGAATAGGAAGTCATGTAAAAGTCATCTACACAGAATTATCTTGAAATATGATATTGTTTTATGCATAATAAAAATACATCCTCAATTTAAAGCATCATTCATTTTAATAAAAAAGAATTCACAGTTTGGGTATAGAATAAATCTGCACTTTTTTTTTTCTGAAGATTGTTCTGCTAATTCTGGTTTAAATGAGTTAGCTGTGGAAGAAAGAGTTAAGTGGTTAATCAGAATCTGAAAGCAAGTGAAGAAAAAAACATGCTGATGCTTCTTAGATTAAAACATTTGAAAATATACAGATGCATTTTCAGGCCTGAAACTGTACTGCAATTGTAGCTGTCATAGGTCCACTCAAATGAAACCTGTATAGGTCAATTAATTTAATGTTTTTCTAGTATATGAGGAAAAACAGTGCATTGATGCTTCCTGAAAATGAAGAATTTCAAATCTAGGTTTTGCATGAGTAATCAAGGATGTCTAGCTGTGACACATAAGGTAGGTTAAATAAAACAAAACAAAATTGTAAAGCAGAGGTTTCATAGCTCCAGATATGCACATTGTTATTATAAAATACTGTATTTTAAATGGGATTTAGTCTTATGTATAATACTTTTATTGCCATATTCATTCATTTGAAGCCATATTTTACTCTTATTAAAAAGGTAGAATCTATTCTGAAATGTAAATCGACGTGTCAAGGAATAGCTGTGAGTGGCTTCCAGCCACCCAGTCCATCCATCTGCCTCTGGACAGAATCAGGTCCAGACAAAATCTGCTTTAACAGGTTGTTCATAACACCTGCTTGGGAAGAAGTCTTCAACCATCTCCTAGGTAACTAAGCATTTTGCATCCTTTTCTCCTCATGTTTTGTTTGTATTTCTCACCCTCCAATTTAAAAAGCATATTTTCACCTGAACATGGAGATCCATATTTCCTAATCTCTATATACAAAAGAAAGGTATAGGGTTTGGAGGAAAATAGATGAATATATTGCTTAATCAAAAGAATACAAGCAGACAGGAGCCCTAAATAGATGTGTAAAATGTATATAATATGAAAAAGGAGAGCAAGCTCAAATAACTAAAAATGTATCTTATTAAAAAGATTGCACAGTTCTGTATGGTTTTATGCCAATATATTTATTTTCTACTATTTTATTTTATGATAATGCAGAAATTGTAGGTAGTTATTGCAGTTGTGTACTTAAATTATAACAGTTGAGGTTTTAAAAACATTGTAGTTATGTTTAGGAGCTTGGTTGTGTTTGGGTTTTTGGGAGTTTTTTTGTGGATTTTTTTTGGTTTTCGTTTGGTTTGAGTTTTTCGTCTTTGTTTTGGGGGCGATGTTGGTTTGTTTTCCTTTTTTTTCTTCTTTGATGTTTTGTTGAGGGGGTGGTTGGTTGGTTAGTTGGTTGATTTTTGGGTTTTGGTTTGGTTTTTTTTTGGTGTTGGTGGTCCTTTTATTTAGTTTTTGGGGTTCTTTGGTTGGTTTGTTTTCTTAGGGGTGTAGGTCTTTGTTTTCTATTTTTAGCTTTCTATTTTTCCCTTTAAATCTTGTGTGATATTATTGTCATTTTGAAAAAAATATGGCATCTTTGAGTATTAGGATGCACAACAAGAACATACAGATTTTTAACATGTGATTGGTGAGTATCAAGGAAAAGTTTAAGTCTTTATCCACAGTTGTGTCACACTGGAAGCAAATATCAATCTATACTTTCTATTTTAACATATAGACTGTAGATAAACTAGATATTTTATCTGTATGTAAATTACACTTGAATTTATGAATATAGTTCCTGCTATATTATTATCTGAATTGTGCCATTAAGCATGCAGCGTTTTTCAACATCAATTTAAACAGAACTAAATGTGTCCTCTTGAACACAGTAATTGCATTCTAGCACCCATTTTTATTTAAAATAATTCATTTTACAGACAATAATATAGTTTATCTTCTAATATAAATTCCTTGGGGCACAGATAATACATTATTCTCTATTTGGAAGATAGGCACATCATGGGAACTACAAGAAATGAAGGACAGTAATTACGTTCCTTAAGGGGAGAGGGAGAAGCTTAGTTTAATTTTAGGGGAGATATAAATGAACACTCTGCATAGAATGAATTTCAAGCCAGATGAGCAAAGCCTTTGTCTATATATTTAAAAAGAAAAGAAGCATTAAAAAGAATTAAAGTTTCAGGCTGCTTTGAAAAAAAAGTTTGAAAATATTCTGAATGTTAGGTTTGAATGTATTTTGTGTCAGATAAAATTAATTGTTATTATTCCATACTATTCTGGAATTAAAGGTGGCTGATCTTTTGTCTTAAAAATGCAGTAAACACTTATTTTCTCTATCAGCTGACCATAAAAGTCAGTCAAGGAAACAAAAAAAATGTTCTAACACTTAGGGTTTATGAACAAATTTCCATAACTTTTTAGGAAGCCTTTTTAATGAGGACAAACAGAAATTAAGCAGGTCTGTCTGTCCAAGCTGACTCTAAGCTGTATTGCACAGTGATTGTCCTGTGTCATTGAAGTCTGTTCTTGTTCACTGACATATAATCGGTGTGTCAAACTCTATGATAATTGGAAAAATGCAGCACTTAACAAAGAATCAGAAAAATGAAAGGAAAAGTTTGTTTTGTTTTTATTTTAAAGGAAAATGCCTGTTTTATTTTTAACTCTGCATGTTATAGGAATGCAAATGGTACTATTTTGAATGAATGAATGTTAAAATTAGAGATTATTGACCAAATTTTCTTTGTTAATTCATTAATATAGAACTACAAAGCAAAGAATGGAATTTTTAATTTGTTGTCATTATTCTGGTGTCCTAGGAACTCCTCAGCATTCTTATAGGAGCAGTCAGTTATTTTCTAAGAAATATTCTTAGCACACACCATTCATGGTGCTTGTTCCCATGTTTAGCGTAGTCTTTTACCCAGATTTTTTTCACTAACACTTGTGCTGTATGATTAAAATAAACCTAAAAAAGAAGATTACTTGCATAGTCCTAAAATTGCTTCATTCTTAAGTGACAGTCAGGCACTTTGAGGTACCTTATAATCAGCATGCCCCCATTAGCCACTGTGGATAACAGCTCCACCTTCCATGGCCTTTTACAGCCTGCAGACTCAGTGTGGTCTGTGTGTTTCTGTTCACAGGGGATGCATTCATTACTGGGCCCTCTGTGTATGAGGAGAAACGGCTCCTTGGAAAGGAACTTGCCTTGGTTTTTTAAGAAAACAAGGTCATAAGTATCTGAGGCATGTAAACTCTTATGGGGTAGGGACGTGGCTGTGTACAGTTCCCCAGTGAGACAATGCAAAAGCTCTACAGCTGCCTGGGTCAGAACAGCAAAGAAAAAGATCAGATTTACAGTTCATCTTCAGATTAAAAGCATCTACTTATCCTTGAAATAAAATGGAAGTCCATGTTCACGAACTAGATCAATGACAGGTGAATCCTTCCTGGGTTCCAAAGCTGCATGTACTGCAGGCGATCATTTTTTCCATTGGTATTGATTTTTTTTGTATGAGTCAGACTCCAATTAGTTCAGACACTTGCAAGATAAAATTCCCCTTTTTTGTTTGTTTGTTTTTAACCCTGCTATTTTGTAGTATTTCAAAGAACATAAACACCACTTTCATTTTTGGATTGGATTTTTTAAAACAGTCTGGTAATGTAAGTTGTAGATAGGTCTTTCTTTAGAAAAAAATATAGCTTTTCTGTTCAGTAAAGGTATTAATACTTTGTTATTTTCTATTTGTTTGTACAGAACAAATGTTATTTAACTTATACATATAATAAGGGCAGAAAATTAGTCAGATGGGAAAAGTTGAGTCTAAATTGGTATTATCAAACAATCCCAATGTAAGTGTTGGTTCTTACCCTTGAATGAAAAATTAAATAGTTAACATGAAATATAAATTCTTGCTTTCAATGCAAGTATTTTAGAGACCCTTTTGAATTTTAATGCAAGAGCTATTCTCTAATTCATTTGAATGTAATCACTATTCTTAAGGTTGCATTTTATGACAAGTTTGACAAACAGTCATTGTAGGAAAATTTTTCAAACCATAAGGCCTTGAATATATTAAAAAGCAAAGGTAGTTTTATTATCAGAGAAACTGATGAAGCTGAAAGCAAGCCAAGGAATGTTAAAAAAAAAAAAAAAAAAAAAAAAAAAAAAAAAAAGGGAAAAAATTCTTTCAAGCTTTCAACCTTTAGAGATCAGTTCATCTGAAAGATTTCTGTCCTGCTTGTGTTTTAAAGGCTGCAGACAGAGGGATACACAGGCACACACAGAAATTCAGTGGTGCCCTCAGGGTGCCTCTGTTTGTATTACAGGGCAGCTCATTCGCAGCTCACCCAGGATAGAACTGCTCAGCTCCTCTTTGTGCTCTCAAAGCCACCTATAATAATACAAATAGAAGTACCCTCAGGGCACAGCATACAATGTATCTAGAAATGCCACAGATCCTTTGGGGTATGGAGAAAATCTATATTAAAAAAAAAAAAAAAGAATAACAGGAAAAGATTTGTTTTCCTCCATGGTAAATAAACACCAACTATTTGGTGATTTATGTTTCTGAAGTAGAGCTTGTCATTTTCTAAAAAGTTCAGGTTTTGTAGTATCTTTTAATTTCAAGAGCCAAACAATGGTTCACATCCTGAGGGATGCAGGTTGTTCCCTGGGAGATTTGCTTGTTCCTGTACACAGAGAACACTTTCAGAGCAATTTACATTTTCTTTAATAAGAAACAAGAAGCTTCAAAATAAAAGGCTAAGCAGAACCAAGAGTCATGGCTGAAATTCTGCATGCTGGAGACTCCCTTTACACAATAAGATTGAATAATATTAATGTGCTTGGGGTTTTTTCACAGAAAATAATATACTTCTTTTTACAAAACTGAAAAAGATACTTCAAAGCTTTGCATTTTCTGAGTTACTCCTTATCTTGTCTAGCATATTAAAAAAACAAACCACTGAAAAACCCCAGGAAGCTTTATCCCAGTCACACTACATTCATTTTATCTTAGGATAAATTAACGTTAATATCTTTGATATAATGTAATAAAGTTTTCATTATAATTAGACAGAATTGTATTGAAAACAGTTCTACCCTTTTATTTTACGCAAAAAATGTGTAGAAGAGGGTGCTTTTGTCCTCTCATTTCTGGAACATTGAATATTTTCTTATGTTTCCTTCTAAAATGCAGGGGGCACATTTCGTGCTTGTTAAGACTACAGGAGAGTCTCAGTCACAGTTTGAATCAAGTGCCCTTTTGTGGACACTTACCTCATGGTTTGGATTTTTACTGTCGTTCTAAAAGGCTGATTATGAGCAAAGGTTATCAATAAGCTTGACAGCTATTTCCAGTGATCTGAAGTAATTTAAGGTGTCCTGCAAATGTTACTAACTAGATTCCCCTGCTGCAGTGAAGGGTTTCATTTCCACCAAAACCAAGGGTACTCTTAGGCTTGCTCAAGAGTGTGATTCTACAGTTTTACCCTTTAGTTACTGAATATTTGATAAATCTCATCTTTCATGTTCTGTTTTGCTTTTATGTTTCTACATTGCTGCTTTACCATCAGCACATTATATGTTTGACTTCTGCAGTTCTCCTTATGTATAAATCTTAATATATCTAATTACTAGGAATTTTTTTCCATTTTACCACTGTTGTAATTCTGAAAAGTGTCTTTCTAGTTATAGTTTCCTAGCAGACCATGAAATCATAGATTCATTTAGGTTGTAAAGCACTACTAAGATCAAGTCCAACCACTAACCTAACACTGTCAGGTTCACCACTGAATGTTCCTAATGCCACAACTACTTGTGTCCCTGAGGTCTGGCGCTTTTGGGTATCCTGGTTTTGGATAGAGGTAAATATCCCCTTTGTTTCCTAACACTGTGCAGAGTATGGTGGAGACCTGGGGAGTGATGAGTGCTTTTCAGGTTTTTTATTTGGCATTGTAACACAAAGCTGCTGGCCCTTGTGACCCTATGGCCAGCCACATGGAGCAGCAGGGCTGATGCTGGAGCCATGGAGGTCCCAAAATGTTATGTGACCACCAGACTTATTGCTCCCACCTTCTCACTTTCTCTTGTGGTCAGAACAGTGGGGTAAGGCCAATTAAATGTCCAGTCTGCTGGACCATGGGTACCACTGTAGGCTGTAATGTCAGCTTTTCCTGTGGTGCTCATTAAGGCAGGTCACCATAGACAATGCTATCTGTCAGCTAGCCACAAGCCAGAAGAAAACTGGAACTGTAAGGAAAGACAACTAATTCAGCCTAATTTTGGAGAAGATTGGAAAGCTGACAGCAATAAGAAAAACAACTTCAAGAAAGACAAGTATTTGCTGTCAAGCGTTGTTATGTTTTAAAGGTCTGCTCCTAGGTTCTCACAGTTTCTTGAGAACTAAATCAAATTAGAAAGCCAAAATAAATTTTTTTTTGGCAATGCAGGGATTTTGTTGTTGTGGTTGTTGTTTGTTATCACCTCTAGACTCAAGAAACAGCATAATGTATGTTTTCTTGGTTCCAATCACTAATATGTCTGAAATGGGTAAGAAAAGCTGGAAGAAGCTTCTTTTCCTCTCGCTTAAGCATGCTTTTCAAAGTATAAAATTTCTATTTGCTGTCAGTTTTGCTTCAGGCTGAGAAAGAAAGGAAACAGTGTTGTTTGAAAACTTGAACTCTGTGCAGAAGAGGTACAGCACCCCTTGAGTAAATTCTGCTAGAGTAATTAAGTCATTACTACCTTGACTGAATGTTGTGATTTCTCCTTCAAACACTGAAAAAGCTCTTACCTGTGAGTACAGTGTCAAATATGGAGATAGTTTTTGAATGTTTCAGGGTTTTCCCTATGCTCTGTAAAAGATCTAAATAAAATGCATTTTCAAACATGTATTACCAGTTGCCCTTTGCCAAAATGAATTTTCTTTCCTATTGTAACTGATTTTTTTAACTTGCCATGATTTCAAATACATCAAGATGTAGGACTAGATTTCTTTTGCCACCCTTTGTTTCCATTTTATTCCATATTCTGTTACAAGTTCTTTATTTTCATTTTTCATGCTATGTGAACCACTACATGTATCATTTTTTTGAATGACAAAAATGGGTAATGAAGAACAAACACCTTATTGACCTGGTCTGAATTTTATGTATATCTGTGGTGATCATTAGATGATGAGCTTGAGGAGTGGTAAGGGACTGAGGAAAAAAAAGTTTACTTCATATAAAATACACTTTGGTACCCCTCATAAGCCACATACTGTCTGAAATAAATCAACCCATCATTGTGGGTCAAAAAAATTTCCTGTGGCTGAAAGGCAAGTAATGAGCTGATGATATGAAGTTAAAAGCAGTATAGTCATTTAAAAAAACAAAATTCTACAAGTATTGCCTCTGTGTGTTGAGGCACCTTTAATAAATGGGATCAACCTTTTTTGATATTGTTCAGGAGTTTTGAATTTGATGTAACCTGTGAAACTTTTTAAGTGTTAAACCATGATTTCGACTTCACTACAAATCACATAATAATGATGATATTAGCTGGAACATAACACAGAAACTTAATCTGTGTATGTTTCTTACAAGTGTTTGCAGGAACCCAGTGTCACTATGCTGTCATCCAAACTATTCCCAGTTTTGAGTTTTGATCCTTGGAGAAATGCTTATGTGCACTGAGGTCAAGTCAACAGCTTTATGATTTACTCCTTTTCATGGCAGTAAAACTGTATTTATAAACTCCACAGTACATCTGGCTTCTAACTTATTCTTCAGGTACATAAACACAGTACTTTAACCTAGCAAAAATATTGTTTTGCCTCAGGGAAAAGTCCTGAACCCAGTCCCTGAGGAAATTCCTATGCTTCTGCCTCTGTGATTAAATAGTTAGTTGAGAGACTTGGTTGCTTTGTAATTTCTCCTGTGTTTGTCCACTCTTGGATTTTGTCTGAAATAAGAGGGTGGGGCTGATGAAGTGGAGGGGTGGTTGCTGTACAAACACTGAAAGATTTATCTACTGATACCAATGAGATCTAAGATGCTTATGCTTGGTAGGTATCTCTGTAGAAAAAAGAAAATACAGTCACAAAATCTTTGATTCACAAAAAGATTTTTTAAAATTTTTGTTAAAACACTATTCCACTTATGGTAAGGGAAAAATTAATACTGCTCTTAGTTGCTAAGGGCTTTTTTTGGTGAGACAATTAATTAATTTTGCTGACAATTTCAAGCTCAAAAAGACAACATATACCTCACATTTCTGAAGGTATTTCTTTTGTGGGAATAATCCTCCATGAGTCATTGACTCGGACAGTGACCGTGAGTTGTCACCCTCTTGGATGTTCAACATTAATTAATGCATGGTTGGGCTGGCTAATTAAGGTCTTTGTCTTCCACATTTTCCACAACACTAAGCTGTGGCTAGAATCAGTTGGCTTGTTTTGGTTTGGAGTTTTGGGGGTTGTTTGTTGTTTTAACTGATTTTTTATTAATTTTGGTTTTTTAAATTTGTTTCCCTTTTTTTATTTCTGTTCCAAATTTGCAAATATACTAGGTTCACTTTGCTAGGGGTAGAAGATTGAACTGTTAAGAGAAAGAGAGAAACTTTGCCACATGTCAGCCTTGATTTCATTGGAGACAATGTTGATGTGAATCTAGAATGTAAGTATATTCTATGGAAATCATGTTTTCTATGAATATATACTGATTTTTTTTTTGTTTCTTTCTTCCCAATTCAAGGCAAAGCTTCTGATAGAAAGCCAAACCTCTTGCTCTGAGTGCTAGATTATTTTAATCTACCAACAGTGATGAATTTAAAAACTGGTTTACTAGCAGTACTTCCCAAGTTATTACAAAGAAATGACCTAAGGTTTCTGAGACTTTGAATTTTCTGTCTCTGTGTCTTACAGGAATTATGCTCCCTTTCTTTTTTCCTGCTCATTCATCAGCAGCTAGACCTGCTTTGCTTACAGTGCCTGTAATTTGGTCACACTGGAGGGCTAGAGAAACACAATGGACCAAAAACTGAAGTAAAATATTTCTGGTACAAATAGCTTGAAGTTCCTTTGCCCCTCTTCTCACTATTACTGCTTGGCCTAAGATATTCTGCAGGCTTTCTATTTTTGTTGGATTTCACCAGGATGGAATATTTCTGCTGGAAAGCGTCTATTTTGTATACTTTGTATCTTTTCTGAGGTTACAGGTTACAACAATTTTAAGTCCAAATCTCTGAAAGGAAAATCCACTATGTGGCTTAAAATTGGAGGTCTATCTTCCACAGGAACCTAATAGAAAAGCATTCATTTTGCTGAAAAGGCCAAGGCTTTATGCTAGGCTTGTGCCAGATTTTCAGATATTCTTTTCTATATGTTTGTTCATATTGTCCTTCCAAGGTCTTCAAGCAATTAGTTTTTATTTGCATGCATCATTTCACTTCTTTGCTCCCAGGATACAGTCCTTGCTTTCTGGCTGTCCAATGAATTTTTTCCTCTCAACATTCCATTTGGGCTTTTCACTTATTTTGTTCAGGCTTCTATTTGAATTCCATATCCTCAGGGCTTTTTTTTTCTCCCCCTCCTCCTCATTTCTAGATTTTTAGTAACTGACAGGTTGTGCTGCTTATCTGAACAATGACACCAGTAACTTATGTGTCTTTCCCTCAATGAACACTGCTTTTTTTTATTGCCCTTTATGTTTATCATTCATTGACTGTTTTGTGTATGGACCTTCATTCTCAAAAATTCTGTATAAAGGAAGAAGCAGCAAAAGACACTACCTGGTTATAAATATTGATTGGCTTTTAATTTTTCCAGGACTGATGGTGGCATTTTCTAATTAGACATTAAGTTCTTCAGAAATTGATATGACACGGGAATCTTGTTATATTCACAGGCAAACTTCAGAAAAGGGTAATTGGAAAGCCCTAAAATATATTAAAGGACTTATTTTTAAAAATTAGTTGTTTCCTTTCAATATCTATATTTTGTTAGCATTTATGTAGTCTTTCACATTAATGTATTTCATTGATTCAAACTATTTTCTACAAACACCAATCTATATCAAATTATGTTCTATATATTAATTGTGTCGTTTCAGCTATTTTAATAAAAATATTTATATAATATATATATATATTGTACTGTCTTTATATTTTGGCAAATATTTAAAAACTTAATAAGAATTTATTTATTGAATTGTATTATATTTCATAATAAATATTTTAGAAACAATGTGGGAAATATTAGTGATTAGGTTAGTTTTCCCCTGTTTTGAAGTAATTCTCTATATGTGAATAGTTATTCCCTTTAGATGTTCATGCATAAAAATAATTGCAATATAAAATTTCCGGCTTGCATTTTTCCACTTAGAGGATTTGCTGTAGGATATGTTTGGCCTCAGGTGAGCAGCTCTCTGCTCTCTTTGGGGTTGCCCTGTCCTTATCACTGCACACATATGTTAATATTTGCAGAATTTGAAGGGTATTTTTAATTGTAAACTATTAAATTCATTCCTGTCTTACTCAAATTAAAATTTCTGAGGATTTGCTACAATAAGAAATGAAGAAAAAGAGATGATTGAGTATTTATAAAAACCTAAAGGTTTTTAAAATTGTTCCCAGTATATAAATTTCCAGTGAATAAATTTACTGGTACTGTATTAGTGACAATTAGTACAAACAGTGAGCTATGTATTGTTGAGGAAGTAAGGGAATACAGAAAATACAAAATATAGAGAGTGATTTTTTTTCTCCATATATACTCTATTCTTTAAGCATTCAGTTATTTAATTTCAAGGTTTTATTTAACTTCAGAAGGTTCACGTCCTTTGACCTATAAAGTCCTCTCAACACCAGCTGGAACTAAGAAATGTATTTGCAGGACAAATAGGCATGAAAAGAGCAAAGAATTGGATGCAAGGTGAGAACAGGACATTCTGGTGCTATACTTGGACTGTAAAATACCTTTTGAAAGTAGAAACCTAATGTTCAAATACAGCAAAATTTTTAATGTTGAAGCTTCCTGATATCTGAATTTATTTTTTTATTCCTTAGAAAACTAACTCATGACATTAAATGCTACTTGAAGTATTTTTGGGTTGAAGAAGAATGCAATATATTAATTAGAATATACTTTTCCAATTATTTCTTCCAAGGATCTATTTAATGAATATCAGGACCTAGACTACTGATCTCATCTTTGTGCTGTACTTGATCCTCTTTTCCCATCAATATTACACACAGGTAATTACATTTTTCCTGTTGATGTTGCTCATGAACTGTAGCACTGGACAGGATAGAGGGATCAATGTCATTACATTTACAGTTGAGAAGATAAGAGTTATTGGTGTAAATTAAAAGGTCATTACCTGGCACAATTATGTTTGTGGCAAAATCTCTATTTTTCTCATTTGAACTTCTGCAATTATCAAAATCAGAAGCACTCAGATGTGTAGTCATGTACAAGTTAAAAGTGACATTGAATAACCCCAAACACAGACAAATTAGTCTTAGAGATGGTATATGAAGGGGACAATACTTCCTTCCATTGTATTGATAACTATTGAATTGATACTCAGTTTTGACTAATGGCAACAGTCTGTTAAAAATAATAAAAAAAAACCAACCAAAAACACCTTATTTTGAAATTATGAATTATTCTTTAATTTTACATTAGAATTGCTTTCTAAGAGAGATTATTAGTGAGTCTTTTGGTAATTTCTCATTATTTTTATTTATTTTAAATTGTTGATTTTCAGGCTCTTTAAACATTTTATGTGCCAAAATATGGTCAGCTTCTGACTTTTGAGTTTTTAAAGGGGCTGGTGATAGTGTTATTTGTATTAAGTGTTTGAACTGCAGTGTGTTTACTGGCATTCTGTGTATTTATACTGCATTACACTGTGTGTGCATCTAAAATGGCTTAAACTGGGGTACTGAGGCAGTGTCTGCCCTCACAATAAAAACACTTTGGCTTTCCTTTACTTATTCATTGACTGGTAAATTAATCTGCATCCATTTTTCAAGAAAGTTAGGGATAACCTCTTATGTTTTTCATAGTAAATTCACCAAAAAAAAACCCATAGCAGGCTTACATTTGTCATGCTGGCCATCACTTTTTATTATTTCCTTGTCTGCTAAGGTTCCAGTTAAAATTAACGAAGTTATCCGAGTGTCACAGTGTGTGGTCAGCAACTTTAGAAAATTCATCTTCCCATGGATAAGGGTAAGCTTACCTGTAACTTAAAAAATAAGTTAGAGCTAAATACAGAAAAGTTTATAGGAATGTACAAACCTGTTAAAATAACTAGATACAGTAGTATGAGTTAAAGCTTCATCAGGATAATTCAGTTTGTCCTTTGATGGTTGTATTCATGGGTAGAGCTAAAAAGCTTATAGCTTTTATATTACGTTAAATTGCTAAATGCCCCCAGACATGCTAAGCCAGAAAACACTGAAGATTTGTAAATGCTGTGCATTTATCTCATCCCAGATCACAATTTTTGTCTTTTTTCTTCTCTCCTACATTTTCCTTGGGCAAAAAAAATGCTTGAATTCTGACAGAAGTTAAAAATAAAATGGAGCATATTAACATGTTAATGTATATTACAGAAAGGTTTTTTCAGTAAAGTGCTGATAACAGATGTGTTTTTAGAGACTAGTCTGCTGAGTTGAAGTACAGCAGCAGCCTTTGTGTTTGGCAGTTAGGGAACCATAGGAATTACAAATGGTATGTAGGTGTTCCTCTGCATATCCTTAGTGCATCTGTTCAAATGGAGTTATTGTCTCTTTAGTGTATTTGTAAAATGACATATTTTATTCTAGTATCCTAATTTTTTATTATTAGAGAAAAGAGAAAAATTAATACACTACATGAATTCCTCTGCAATTATTTCAGATGTCTGTTGTGCTTGAAAAATATTTCTTTGTGAGAAATTTTAGCACATTAATTAGAAAGGATTTTAGGAGCTGTGCAAGGTGAGACACCACATATTCCTCCTTTTGTCAGTGAATCCTACATAGTTTCACCTCTGTGGCTTAATCTCTTCCCCAAGCCTCACACAGGCATCAAATAATGTAAACCATGGTTACCCATTTAGAATATTAAATACAATATCACATTATTTCAATCTGGCATTCCAAACATTTAGGATTCAGTAAAGCAGGAAAATAAAATGTTTCTTAGCCAATAGGTTTCAGTGTTCACCCTCAGTAATCTTGTGGGACAGTTGATGAGAGACTGCTTCAGATTTACTGGTTTTGTGGGTTTGAGACAAATTTCCTGATGTTCACTCCTGTGAATGTTTTGGTCCTTACTTAACCTGTATCCTTCCCTGGAGATGTCTTCCATCTGTATTTTGAGAGTTAGTGTTTTGTCAACTTTTACCAGAAGCTCAGTGAACAAAGTTTGAGATTCTGCTGGCTTCTCTTCCTCCTTTCTTCCCACCTTCTGCTGGGTGAATTTCTTTGATGATACCGTTACATCTGTAAAGAACAACTTTCAGAAATAGCTTTGAATCTATTACATTCATTGTCTTAGTCCATCAGAAAAAAAAAAAATCTGAGAAATAGACATATTTTTATAAATTCAGATTTGCTCTTTTTATGTTTTCTTGCTCATTGAAAGTTCTCTGAATTGTATGGAGTAGATTTAACCCTGGGGTTATTTTGGAGCTATGTGCGGTTTGTTTTTAAATAATATACCACAAGTCAAACAATTCCAAACAAATGAAAAAAAAAAAAAAAAAAAAGCTTTTCCAACCTTGAATTAGGTAATGGTATCGGAACTTGGAATTCTTTAAACCGTAGGAAAAAAAAAATATATTTTTTCTTAATAAAATACCTAAATGGAACTGGTTGAATATTCTGATAATTTTCATGGCTAATAAGCAGGTGTTTCTTCTACCAAGAAAAATAGAATACCTGATAGAGAATTTGTTGAAACAGAAAAATGGTTAGCCTGTAAGAGTAGGTTGGCAATCTCCTTAAGTTATTGCTCTGTACTGATACAGAAGAAAAAAAAAAGACATCTTACTCAGAAAAAAAGTAAATGGGTTCTCAAGTACCGACAGTAATCCCATGCTGCTCTCATAATTATAATGAACATAGTTTGACAAATAATCAAAAAAAAGAGGTGTTGGAATACCCAGGTGAAAAGTTCTCAGGCCATTGCACGTATTCCAGTACAGGGTAAGATCACAAGCCAAACTCCAGAATTAAGCTTCACTTCATGCAGACCAATGAACACTTACATTGTTGCTTGACCATTAATTCATAATGTGATTTTTACAGACATATCAAACCTGCTCTTTAGCTACTTTGATTAAATTGTGATGGAAATAAATGATCTGAATAAAATTAGTAGATTTGAGGACTGCTGGATCATGCTGTATGATGGGTTTTACATAATTCAATCCTTAATGTGTATCCAATATGCTTAAATCATATTTCTAATTTTTCTTTAAATAGTTTGCATTACTAATTTGCTTCTAAGAGATTTCTGCCAATCAAGTTAAATACTTTCTGCAAACTGCTTACATTCCTGTCAAAGTGTACTTGTTATACTAAACACCCACATTCTGTTCTAGTTCCATTTTAGTTACTTTATTATTATTATTTTAATCTTTCCTCCCACAGAGTGTTAGCGACTTCATATTGATGGGCATCCAGGAAGCTGAATGCAATATGTATTTTTAAAAAATATTCATTGAATCAGTGCAGATCTAGATGGTACCTAAAAAGGCAAATTCCAGGTTTTGAAAGCTCTGTGTGGGTGCACCAGCAGTTGTGCCAGTTTCGCAGTGAGGAACAGTGCACACCAAAACTAACAGCAGTGCTAAGTTCCTTTTGAATTCCACTTTGCAAATATTCCCTTCCAATGTTTTGTTTTCCAGGTATCAAAAAGTGTCCAGTAAACAGCTGAGTGTGAACAATTAATAAGCTCACAAGAGAATAAATGGTCTTTGGACAGTGTACTTGCATTGGAAATGTAGTGTGAAGAATATCCTTTTTTCTTAGCAGATACATATACATCCTTATTAGTATGTGTATTATGTTAGTGCATGGTAATTCATTATCCTGTGTAAACACTATATTGGGATAATAAGAACATTGTGAATGCTTAAAAAACACTCTTGACAGCTCATTCATGGAAACATTAAGAGATTTTAGCTTTGACAAGCAGAATTTTCCCCTTGGGAACAACAGTTTTGAAAGAAAGACAGCTCAGCTAGTTTGTCCACTGCAGCAATTTAAGGCTAACATAATATATTAATTCAAAATAGCAGCATAAGAGAATTTATAATTTTCAGGCAGGTCTTCATTCTGTTCAGAGTTCACAATGTGTGTTCAGAATGCAAAATGTGCAAACAAAGGAAGGCTGGATTCGTTTTTTTTGGCAAAGAGAATGACCCACCTATTCATTTCTTATTTAAATTCTCCCTAGTCAAGCAAAATTCCCCTTTGAAATTCATCACTTGACTTCCATTGAACTTTTAATAAAAGAACTTCTGTATTTGAATGCAGAATTCTTTTTTTTTCTCTCCTCACGCTTTCTAAAATGAGTTTTATATGTGTTATATCACAATATTACATATGTGTTATCAGTTATGTTTACTGCAATTCCCCAACAGCAGCTTTCACCATGTAATTTCCTATTAATCTTTTCAGCTGATGAAGAAGATTTTAGGGACTTATGAATGTGTATTTTGTGGCAATTTTAGAAAATTACTGGTGCCTACTTGTATTCCAAGACTGATCTTCAGTAACAGTTCCCCTGATTCTGCATATCATAAATATCAGTGGTAGGAGTTAGTCTGTAATGTAAATTAGAAGTTATTTTGTCCTCTGTCTTTTAGGCTTTGCTTCCAGTGACTTAAAGGGGAGCTGCATCACAGTAAATGGGAACAGAATTTTACCACAGAGGACCCAAATTCTTTCTTGGCTGTTTGGATCATGTATATTGTAGAGGTCTTATACAGACAGAATTATTTGAATTATCTCTTCTTTTTTAACCTTTGCGTTCTTATTTTAAATAGATGTGATGTTCCCCTTATGTTCTGGTGACATTTTGTTAGATTGTTTTCTTCAGTTCATTTTGTGTTAGTGACTTCTTGTTTCTTTGGGTTTCTTTAACCCTAGCTCCTAGAGTCCTTGACTTTCCTGGACCTTTATTGCTTCAAACAGGCGAAAAGCGCTTCCTTGTATTTTTGACAATACTCACTTTAAAATTAAACTCAGATACATGAGGTTAAATTATTTCAGTTTCTTTCTCTGGGAGCTTTATCAGGTAATTTGTCAGAGCTCTGCCTTATTCCTTGTTTGAGTTCCCTTCAGTTGTGTCTCTATCCACAGCTGTTTCCAACCAGCTCTTATGCACGGATTTAAACTGCAGATCTATACAATGTAAAGTTAATGGTTTAATGGAAATTATTTTAGCATGCACTAGTTATAAATAACTTGCACTTACTTTTCAGAATCCAGGAATTATGATGTTCTTTAGTGCTGTGTGTTCTGAAGGCACATTTGGCTGGCCACCTAGATCCATTGTATCAACTACAGAAAATAAATGAATGAACAGGGGGCTGTTAGAATTATGACCGGTGTAATGTTCACCAGAAAGACAGTAGTGATTGGGCTTCTGCTGATTAGATATTCAGAAGGTTTAATGAAAGATCTGCTTGGAATCTTGGAATCATTCCCTGTTGTCCCCAGGAGTATGCATCAGCCTCTTAGGTGTGATTTGTTTGCTTGTTTGTTTTGGGTGTCTTGGAAGATGTTGTTTGGTTGGGGTTTTTAGGATGATATGTAGTTATTTTGTTGGCTTGCTACATGCACTCCTTGAGTGCTTTGGTGTTGGGTTGTTTTTGTTCTTGTATCTAACTTTGTATAGGAAAGTCACCATTTGAAGAGTTCTTGTTCTCTAGACCAACTACCAAAACACCTTCAGAAAATTATAGGTGAAATATAATAGAGAATTACTTCAAGAAATCAATTAGCTGCAGCTGGATTGTTCTTGAGCAAGTCTTGGTTACTAAATTTATTTTATATTTTAAGCTATCCCATATTTGCCTTCTATGTTGCCTCCTGTCTTGCTGTTTGGGAAATACCAGCCCCTGGGACAAAAAAATTAAACTCTTGATCTTACAGAAGAACATGTTACTAGATTTTCAAGCGATAGGTGTTTTCACTCCATCTCCTTAGTCTAGTCTTTAAGTCATTAAGTCTAATGCTCACACTAAGCCAAGCCCTTACTCTGAAAAGCAGCAAAACCTACAAGAGATTTATTTCATATGGACTCTATAGCCATGTGGAAGTTTGGAAGTTCTAGTAAGGGCTTGATGCCTTCAGTTGTCTTGGTGTCCAGCATATCTTTGGAGAACTATTTAGTGTGCTTTGTTTCCCTCAACATGAATAACGAAGTCATCACTCTGATGTGCTTTTGTTTTTGAAGAATATAATCACTGGTATGTGTGGTTTTGAATTGCAATGCATGTAGCTTAGAGTGCAATTTAAAACAAATTCTGATACATTACAGTAGTAATTTCCATAGTCTGCTCTCTAACTTAATTGTATCTTTGGATGAATTTAGGCAGCTGTAGATTTTTCTCAAGCTCAAATGTAACAAGAGGTTTACCAGGCCCAAGAAATCTTACAGAAGGAAATTATTTTTGTTTGTGAACAATAAAATCCCACATATGTAACACTTTTATTCTAACTGCATGTGAAAGGGCATGGGCTTGGATCTTCAGGTTGTGCCTATTAGCTTCTAAAGTTTTCCATTTATTGGAAAAGTCATTTTGAAACCTGAAGTGAATAACTTCAATCAAACTCCTCACTTTGTATTCTCAGAGGAGTGTATTGAAACTTCCACAGAAGGAATATGACTACTGGTTATTTAACTTTTGAATCTACTTTTTGAGTCCCAGTCACAACAGTTTGACACAATTTCTTAGCAAAATCTTGAATAATTTTTTGTACCTTTAGGTACAGCAGAATCATTATTCAGTTTGTTTAACAGAACACACTAGTAGTGACAATTTTATGCGTTCCACATGCTTTACTGCAAAAATAAAAAGGTTTGAGGATATCTAAAATGTTGTAAAAATAAACAGGTTTAGTAAAATAATTCAAGCTTTTTTATTGGAGCATTTTATGAAAAAAATTTGGCTTTTTCAAGGTCCTAACTTTGGAGTTTCTAAAGTAACAGACAGGGATACTCTCTTAAACAGCAATCAGCTACATTTTGCATTTAAAGACTTCAACCAGAAACTTTGTGCACACATTTAATTGGTAATTATTATTAATAATATTAATCCCTAATATAAAAAAATATTAATTTAGCTTATTTGCTCAAGGGATGCATTTCTTTTTGAATAGAAGATATTAGCAAGTTAATATCTTCCCACTGTGGTAGAAAGTGAGTGAAAATTAATGAAGATAATAGGCTTTACTTAGATAATTTCATTATTGTCATAGCTTTACCTGCCCTGTTTTATGACTGCCTTTTTGTCTGTACTGAAATTATCAACTTAGCTCTGCCAGAATTACTTTACAAAACAGCTAAAAGAGATCAAATTACACAAATTAAGTATTTTTGCACCTTGTTGCTTTCATTAATTGCTTATGCATGTGGAGGATTTGTTGGTTTTTTTTCTTTGTTTATTTGGCTTTTTTAATGTGGCTCCCCTGATGCTGGCCGAGGTAGGGGAGGGATATTTTTATTTTTAAGTACAGGCTGGATGCCTACATTCCAATAGAAGTTTCTGCTTGTGGACTCTGCTAATTCCTAATTTTTCAATGGACCATGTGACTGCAGAGAGAACCGAAGATCCAAAAAACAGGAATTGAAACTTTTTCCTTTCTTAGATGATTGGTTTCTCAGGGTCACACCTCTGAAGGATACCAAGTTTATCTTTCTTCACTAGGACAGGGGTGTAAATATGGTGACAGCCTCTCCCTAAATATTTGTTCACAGGAATACTGAGGGACTCTACCAAAAATACTAGTAGGTGGTGACAGTTTCAAAGTTCATAATTCAAAAATTATGATCTTAAGAGAATGCATAATTCATACCGCTACTTTTAAATACCTCAGATAACACTGCTTTCATGAAATGTCATCTTCAGACAAGATTAACCAAAAGGAAAAAAACAACCCTGAATTGGTCCACCCATGGAAGTCCCTCACTCACCCTCATCTGCCACAGCTAGGCAGAGGAGAAAAAAATATATTGTAGGGTTCATGAATTCAGATAAGGACTGGGAGAAAACAAAGAGCAAAACAGGCTCATATTAGAGATACAAAGAGTTTATTACTAACAACATCAGAGGAGGGTAATGAGAAGTAAAACAAGCCCTTAAAACCACATTTTCTTCCCCCACCCCCTCCTTCCTTCCCACAGACAGCACAGGGAGACAGGGTATGGAGGTTTTGATCAGTTCATCACCTGAAGTTTTCTTCTGCTGCTCAGGGAGAGGCGTCCTTCCCCTGTCAGACCGTGGAGTCCCTCCCACAGGAGACAGTTCTAGGTGAACTTCTCCAGCATGGCTCCAAATCTCATGAGCAGCAATCCTCCCAAAATTACTGAAACATTAATCCCTCCCACAGGCAGCTAGTCCTCCCAAAGCACTGTGAATGGGTCTCTCTTTCCACGGGGTGCAGTCCTCCAAGGTCAGGCTGCTCCAGCCTGGAAGCAGGGCCCTCTCTCTCCACCGGGTCTCCCACTGGACCAGAGCCTCCTCCAGGCTCTCCCACTCTGGTGTGGACACGTCCTTCATGGGCTATGGCTGCATCTCTGCATTCCCCATGGATCCCCATGGGCTGCAGGGGCACAGCTGCTTCACCATGGTCTCACCAAGGCCTGCAGAGGAATCTTGGCTCCAGTGCCTGGAGCACCTCCTTCCCTTCCTTCTCCACTGACCTTGGTGTCTCCATGTTGTTTCTCTCACATGTTCTCACTTCATCCTCTTCTCTGGCTGGAATTAAAACTGTGTGCACCACTTTATTTTGATTTTCTTCTTAAATATGTTAACACAGATGCATTACCAACCTCTCTAATTGGCCCAGCCTTGGCCAGCAGAATGTTCATCTTCAGAGCCTCAGGGATTGTCTCTGCTAGAAGCTTTTAGCATCTTCTCACAGAAGCCACCTCTG
>WBNO01000422.1:0-28329 GCA_013400575.1 Peucedramus taeniatus
ACAGATCCAACCCCCAACACTTGATGATACATTGGCTAAAAGGTAGAATTAATAAAAATATTTTAATAGACAGTGCTCTTTTTGAATTCAGTTCTTTTATATTCTTCACAACTGATCTCTATGCTTTTCATATCAAAGCAGTCCAGGCTGTTATCTCTGAAAAGAGACTGATATTTTATGTGTTTGTTCCCTGGGTATATTTAGCTTATGAATAGACTGCAGAAATCTTGAGAAGTTTTGAGGTGTGAATTGTGAAGGGCAAGAGTTATCAGCCCATTACAAAAGTCTTTGGGAATTGAAAGTGCTCCTCTGTAGCTCCACATTCAGAGCCATTACTGAGACTTGCATAGGGCATGTGTGCCATAACCCTTTTTGCAGTTCAGCCAGTTTCCCTGGCATAATTTACACAGACGTAATTAAGGCATGTCTGCACCTAGCTGTGAGGCTTTGTTACTACACGAAGGGCTGACGATTATCTCCGTGCTCCTTCACCTGGCCTTTGACCAGCATCATGGTGACAGTTGCTGTGAAAGCCATGTATGAGACAGAACAAGAAAATCTGATATTTTGAGAATGTTTCCTTTTCCTCTGCTTTGTCTTCTGCTTAAGAAATCTTGAGGTGTTTGATGCAGTCTGCTAGTAAAATAGCGGTCTCCTGCTAGATTCTTGTCTGGATCACGGTTCAGATTCCAACTCCTATGTTCATCGCTGCTCAAGTCTGGGATGGGCTTATGGTCATCTTTAACTGGTACTGCTGTTTTCTGCAGCTGACATTGCTCCAACATTGCTGATGTAGATGAACATCCAAAACAAGGAGGATTAGATGTCAGACATTCTTGACTGCCTGAATTTTCACTTTAAATTGCATGGCAGGCAAAGTAAATCCAAGACGAGAGTAGGGAAGCCTGGAGAGTGTGTGAGGGGCATTAGAACACACTGGGGACCAAAAGCAGTCTACCAGTCTCAGCAGGTACCTCTTGAGCTATTGGTTCTTACCTTTGTACTAAGGTCTCTAAAGTGGAAGGCTAATAATGAATTCAATTCACCCTCTATTTTGAAAGCTACAGAGGTTAAAGCTGTTGAGGAGAGATGATGACAATCTCTTGTAATGTTAAAACTACTGTTATACTGGAATTAGATTGTAAGGTTGACAATTCATAACCCATGGGGATTTGCACCTGCATTACTTTATCTCTCAGCTGTCTACCTGGAGCACTGTAAGGAGTTCCTTCAGTAAGCAGCCCTATTCACAGAGGGGTTAAACCTGTAACTTTTGGTGCTTTTCATTCTTAATCTGTGATTCCTCCTCTCCCTTGTGTCTTGTTGCTTTAAATGGGAGGGCTTTGGAAATTATTGATATACTGTTTGGGTTTGGTTGTTATTTGTTAGTGGGAATTAACCTCTCCCTGTCCTGAAGCCCAGATGCAGCAGTGGGTGGCTTTGGCACTTGGGATTTTTGTGAAATGGGTGTTGGAGAAAGAACAGTGAAGGCTTAACACTGGCATCACTGTACTCCCAGGAGAATAATTTGAATTACCCATTTCTTTCAGAAGAGTTGAGTTCACTGACTACACCTGATTCCTCCTGACTCTGTATCTTTCCTCTCTATTTTCACTTTCCTGCAGCCTCCTGGTGCTGGCTGTTGGTCATCTCAGGGGATGTGAACTGGTTCTGTCCCTTTGCAAGCTCTGTTAGGCCTATGTGCAGTACTCTCATCTGCTTGAGGTGAGCTTAGGATGTGAATTTAGACTCCACATATGGCAAGGTATTGGACTTAGTATTTACTTCAATTAGACTTGTATTAGCCTAGGAAACCTGGGCGAAGTATTCCTTAATTAAAATGAAGCAAGTGTGATCCCCAAGCAGGGAGTCCTACCTTGTTCTGCTCTCATAAACACACTTTGTATTTGATGCTGTCTTCAAACAGGGATGGGTGAGGAAGATTAAAGTAGCTTCTGGTCTCAGATTTATGGATGGGAAAAAACTCAAACTGTTTCTAGTATCAGCAGGTTTTGCCTAGAGCTTTAAATAAAGACCTTTTTTTTTTTTTTTTCTGGGTTATCATTCTTGTTTTCACATATGTTACTATAAAAGGAAACAGTGGGTGTTAGCTGCCTCTTCTACCAGGCTGTTCATACTCATTGCCACACACTTGATACTCCCTATAGATTGTACAACTTCAAGGTATAATGCCTAAAGTGCCAGACATGTCATTTTGGAGACTCAGGTTTCAGTATCGGGGCAGAAGATTTACTTCAGCATGTCATGGGTGATTGCAGAGTTAGCTATTTTAGTGGAAAAAGTTAAATGGAATACCAGTTGTTACTGTGAGACTTTAGTCACCAAGTAATTTTGAGTGTTCTGGCACTGCAAACAGCACAGGGACTGAGCTTTCTGAGTAGCAATCCTTTCAGTTAATAAATTAGATCATTTTTATGGTCCACAAAGTGCATGGAAAATACTGTTTTCAAAGATGCGAGTAACTGTTCCTAAGCAGCCAAGATACTTGTTCATTTGTGAGAAATCTAGAGGGTTTTTATTTTTCTTTTCAGTTCTGAGATAAAAAAGAAATACATTGAAATGAAATTATTCAACATTTATGACTGTGTTAGGTTGGACTTTTCAACCTTATTTATTTTTAAAATGTACTTCCTATTCACTTAAATAGTGAGAAATAACATCATATTCAGAAATCTCAATAGAAAACAAAATGAGAAAGGGAAGAAAATTTAAGCTCATATTTTGCTATAAGTATAGATCACCTTTTTCCCAGGATAGGGAGATTCACAGTTACCTGCAACATTAAAAGGGGAGGGAGAAATTCCTTTCTGTTGCTATTTTTATGAAATTAGGCATCTAAAATGTACTTGTATACCAAACTGGATTTTTTTTATTTACCTGAAACTAAGTTACTAAATTTTTTTGTACAAGACTTTTGTCAAAAATGTAATAAAATAAGAATTTTGGTAGCATGGCCATTTTTAAGAGTGAGAGAGGGGAAAACAATACATTGGCAGTGAGGTTCAGTGCCAAATCCTGCTTGCTTTAATCTTGCAGAATTCCCATCGACTGACAGGGGGGGATTTTTCTAAGCAGGATTTTGCTTGGAGCTCTGTGAATAATGGAGCTTATGCTTCTCATGCAAAATTTTTAGAAAGTTTTTTTTTCAATGGGTTAAAAAAAAATCATGTACTGGTTTTATTCTTTCAGACCCAGGCATATTGGCAAACAGTTGGAGATTTTTAGCTCCAGATTTAAAGCCTTGGTCTGAAAATAGGAGGTAGAGACCAGATATAATTTTTTGTCTGTGATCTGCACACTGGACTTCTGGAGGGCAGACTTTGGCCTGTTCAAGAGACTGATTCAGACAGTCAGCCTTTGAAAACAAAGGGGTCCAGGAAGGATGGATGTGCTTCAAGAATGAAATCTTGAAGGTGCAGGAGCCGACTGCCTCTATGTGCTCAAAAAGGAGCCAACAGGGAAGATGACTGGACTGCACAGATAGGGAGTTTTGAAGGAACTAAGGGAAAAAAAAAGAGCGTATCACCTTTGGAATGAGGGGCAGGAAATTCAGGAAGTATTTAAGGATGTTGCTAGGTCATGTAGGAAGAAAATTAGAGTGGCAAAAGCCCAATTAGAACTTAATCTGACCACTTCTGTGAAGGATAATAAAAAATTGTTTTTATAAATACATTAATGGCAAATGGAGGGTCAAGAAGAATCTCCATTCTTTATTAGCCATGGTGGGGGGAATGTAGTTACCAAAGATGAGGAAAAGGCTGAGGTACTTAAGACCTTCTTTGCCTCAGTTTTCAGCGGTAGTTGTCCTCAGGACAACTGTCCTCCTGGGCTTGTAGATGGTGTCAGGGGGCAGAATGGCCCCCTTTTTATCCAGGAGGAAGCAGTCAGAGAACTGCTGAGTCATTTAGATGCTCACAGCTCTGTGGGACTGGATGGGATCTATCCCAGGGTGATGAGGGAGCTGGCAGAAGAGCTCACCAAGGTGCTCTCCATCATTTACCATCAATCCTGGCTCACTGGGGAGTCCCAGATGTCTGGAAGCTGCCCAGTGTGATGCCCATCCACAAGAGAGCTGGAAGGAGGATCCAGGCCTGTCAGCCTGACCTCAGTGCCCAACAAGATCATGGAACAGATCATCCTGAGCGCAATCAAACAGCAAACCTACTGAATGGCCAAGGGATCAGGCCCAGCCAGCATGGATTTAGGAAGGGCAGGTACTGCCTGGCCAACCTGATCTCCTTTTATGACCAGGTGACCTGCCTGGTGGATGCAGGGAAGGCTGTAGATGTTGTTTATTTGGACTTCAGCAAGGCCTTTGACACTGTCTCCCACAGCACACTCCTGGAAAAGCTGGCAGCCCATGGCTTGGACAGAAGCACTCTTTGCTGGGTTAGAAACTGGTTGGATGGCCAGGCCAGAGAGTGATGGTTGAATGGTGCTGCATCCAGCTGACAGCCAGTCACCAGTGGTGTCATTATAGATAAAGTATATCTATTTTTTTTTCTGTATAGACATTACTCATTCAGGTCCTTGCTGTTGAGAGTATGAATTTTCTTGTTTATTCAGTGGAGGTATGCTGTCTTTCAGAAGAATTCGCTTTCATTGTAACGCCCCCTTGATTCACCCCAGTTAAAATGAGCAGGAAGAGGACAAGATAGCACCAGAGTTCTCAAGTATTTACCTTTATTAAGTTCCATTATATGAGGTACTTCAAAATATTGTCTAGGGTTATACAGAATAAATACTAAAAAATTGCGCTTTTCATTGTGGTTAAACTACTAAATTCAAAATTTGAAGTTTAATGAATCCAGATTGCATGTGTTTGTTTACAATGTTCTGAGGCTTTCTGGAGATATATCTTGTTCGTATTAAAAGGTCTGGCTACACTGATGATAGCTGAAACAGACTGGGGTCAGTGGTTCAGTGGTATTGATAGCCTCTGTAGTGGCAAAAGTGTATCATGGGGAAAAATCACATATTGTCTATTTTTTTCTCATTTGTTGTTCCACTTACCATAATTCTGGAAAAGCTTTGAGAGTTTCAGTGCATGAGTTGGATACAAGTCTTATGTGATTAATCATTGTGACCAAAAAAAGAGAAAAAAAATAGGTCCAAATATGACTCTCACTCTGAGCATCGATAATGAAAACAGAGAAAACTTTTTCCAAAATTATATTCAATCAGAATTATATCTGGAGTGCCTATAACAAAAGCTCTCTCCCTGTAAGCTTGCCTGGTTAAGTTTAAACAGGAACAACTGATGAGGACATTTTCTTCTCTTCCAACAATCTTGCAAGTGTAATAATACTGAAAAAGTTTCATACTCAGAAGCATTTCAGCTGATAATGTAAACCAGTTTATAAAAGTTATTCTTACTCCAAACAACCCTTATGAACCTTCTAAATGTCTTAATCTAGCACAGTACATCATCATGACTCATTACATGCTGTGAATGGCATAGTGAAGTGACTGGATATACTTTTTGGATCACACTAATTTTGAGAGACTAGCACTCTCTTGCTACTTTGCCCTGGTAAAAGCTATATTTCTATGAGATTTTATTAGCTGCTGCATCAGTCATTTGTTCTGACATATATTCTACATTCTTTTTGCTGTCACATTATTTACCTCACTGGACTTGCTTGAAAACCTGTATCAATGGAGTGTTCCAGATGCATCTGGTAAAATATCCTTACAAAAATATGTGCTTGTATACTACTGAGAGCAAACAAAGTTTCACTCATACCTTTGATTTATGAAGCTCATGACCTTACCAAGGCAGCATATGCCCAATCTTTCAGGCAGCGTCAAATCCCCCAGTTCTGACATGTTAGATGCAGCAGACTTGTCCTGCCTAATGCACTTAAAAGGGTGCAATCATCAGTGCAGGTTCTGAGGTCTGATGCATCTATTCCATAATTTCTAGTTAAAATGTCTGAATGATGCCAGCAGTGATTTGAGGTGAAGGCAAGCAGCAGGGGGAGGGCAGAGAGAAAATGTGGGCTATCTAATTGCATTGGCTTGAACTCTTCTCAAACCCAGAGATTTTAGATCAACACATGAACCCAGAATCAGCCCTGTCCAAATAACTGTGTAGAAATACTTAAAAAACTGACATCCAAATGATGTCATAGCAAGCACACTAGTAACATGCCACCATAACCTGTGAGTTTTCTGCTGAAGGTAATATAAAATTGTACAATTTTTCTTTTGTCAGTTGATATATGGAGGATATTTTTAGATGTTGCCTTGACTTAAATGTTCTACTAAAGGTTATTTTTTTTCTCTCCTCTGCCCCTTTCTATGATTTTCATTTTGCTTGTGATTTCAGCCTCCTTTACAGCTACAGAAAACATGCCAGAAGATATATATTTTGGAGTTTGTAAGTATTTTGAGGATGGCAGTGCTGGGAGGAGCTTCGATTTCTGATAGGAGCATGTGTGCTCACAAGGAGAATGTTCTCCTTGTACTTGCTTGGGTGATAATTAAATATGTGTATGTATAAATCAGAATTATATTTCCTGTTCACTAGTCTCAGATCCAAATGAAATATATAGGTTTTCCTCAGCTTGAGAGAGACAATTAAAAAAAAATATATCAAAAATTATAATGTTCTCAATATTATAGTGAAAGAAGTTTTGGGATAGCACAAACAGCAATTCCCCAATACTACAGAGCATTTCTTTCAATGTTTTTCTTTTCTTATGTACTTTGTAAGCAGTGAGCCAATCATGAAGTGAATACACCTGATCACAGATCATCAGATATTGAGGAATCTCTCACAGTGGTCTTTGGGTGACTTCTGCTCTAGCTCCCTGGCTTCCAAGCTTTTATCCTCTGCTTACTTTCACCTCAGGTGAAGAGTCTTCTAGAATGAAATAATCAACCAAAACTAAAAAATAAAAATAATTCAACAATTTATGAAAAACCAACAAGAAAACCTATTGTCTGTCTCTTTTCAAAATATTTTAAGTGACAGTAGACCATTTTTATCATAATGACTTCTAAGCCCTTCATTATATATCACCTCTTGTATAGCTTTGTATAGATTTTCAAACAGCTGGATGCTTCAAAATTGTTTGGCTGTATAACCAAGGTGACAGCTTGGTCACCTTGGTTATGCAGCCAAACAACAACAACAAACCAGCTTGGTTTGTCTGACAAACCAGACAGCTGGTTTGTTCAGCTGTCTGCTTTGGTTTGGATTTACTTTTGTTTGGTCATAGCTGCAAATCTTGAGTAGCAAAGCCTGTGGATGTGCTTTCCTGGATAAAAACAGTCATATTGGTCAAAAGGGAGAGGATTTCAAGGCCACACCAATCTATCAAGAATCAGTGTATTGTTGGATTATTTTATAATTATCATCATTACAATAGTCAGATTTTATGATATATAGATCAGAAATTTTGCTGATATTTAGTTGTTTTAAGTCACAGAACAGAAATTAATTATTCCCAGAATTTTTGTCCTGGTTACTTGAGATTCAAATGCAGTATTTTTCCTTGACTCTTAAAACTGTAGGCTCTGCTCTATATTCCCATCTTTCTAAAGCACTTTTTAATGTGCTAATAAAAGAGTTAAAAACCAGTTTTATGTGTGACTTTACAGTATAAATTATGTATGTCAGTTTCAAATATTTCCCTGTAAATAATGCATCATTAGCAGATTATCCTTCAAGCTGATGTCCCAGAAGAGGTAAATTTTCAGGCAAATTTTTGAATATTTTTAATATTTCTCCATGAAATGTCAAAAGAAACTGACATATTAGAGGAAATAAAGGTGCCAGCAGGGTGGTTACCTTGTGTTTTTCTCTAAGCAGTCATCAGTTTGATATTTACAGAAAAAAAATTTAACAGTTTGATTTTTGTTTTGTTGTTGTAGCATCCCGATTCCTTGAATGCTGAAAAAGATCAAAATCTTTAATGCATCTAATACCATGATTTAACCTCTGTTTAAAAACAAAAGAATGCTATATAATTCTTAGAAATTCAACATTACCATGATCTTCCTTTGTAGTTTTTTTTTTTTCTGTCAATTTGTAAAGATATGATCACTCTCCTTTGTTTCAGCTGTGCCTTAAAATGTCTAAATTTTGACCTTTTCAGAAGCAGACTGACTTGTGCTGTCTTTAGTTTTCCTTGTATTATCCACACGCAGAATAGTTTTGGGAAAAAAATGGAGTGCTGCTGACAGGTTTTAGCTTTACATAATTGCAAGAAACCTTGCCAGTTCTCACAACTGGACAAAAGGATAGACCCCTTATTTACAAAAATTTTTCAACTTGACTGTGCTTCATTAAAAAAAATTCATTAAAAAGAATATGAATTATATTATTTCTCTATTCAACAAGGGAATTTGAATTTGTATGGATATTTTATTAATTATTCAGGTTTTCCTGTCTCAAACTCTTTAACATTTGGGCCATCCAGTCAATTGGAGCTTTCTGGAATAATGTTACATGAGTAATATCTAGAGGGTATTGAGTAGTCAGAAATGGATGCATGACAAGAAACAAAATAGCAAAACACAAGCTGGCATAAATTTGCATGGTATGGTTATACAAAATTGCAAATAAAATTTTTTCTTTATTTTTATTTATTAAATAAATATTTGATAAATCTTCATGTAACATAGAAAATAAGTGAGAAGAGGACTGTATTTTTCAGCTGGAATTTGTTTTCTCCCACTCAGTAGTCATTCTTTTACAAGGAGAGCCCCTGAAACCGCATTCTGAAAGACACTGATACACATACCACTTTTAAGATCTGTATTGTTTCTTTAAGAATATGTGACAGAGTCCAGGAAGGAATTTTGTTTCCAGCTTAAACCTGAAAATTTCTCTAAATCCTTGGGTCTGAATGGGTTTGTTTTGGAGAATAGGAATTGTGTCTTCAGTTTTGCTGAGATCTGAGGAGTTAAGCTGTGTTTTCCCAGCTGTTCATGTGGATCTATTCACTGGGAAAAATAGATCAGATTGCCCATGAGAAAAAGAGTTGTCTTTTATTCTTTGGAAGTCATCTGGATACTGCAGAGGGGGTTAGCGCAGCCATCTCTGGGTACCCAGAGATCCAGCTGCTCAGCAGAAATTGGGACCAGGCTGTTGGTGCCATAAATCACATCCTTGCTACGTCACGGTGCCTGTGCTGCTTGCCAGCTTTTGACACAGTGAGGCTGCTGATCAAAGGTGCAACTTCCCAGGTGTGAACTGAAGTGTGGGACAGAGTGAACAAGGTAAAAAAAACCCTGAAAATGAAAAGTTCCGTGGATAGAAAAATATTGAGTAGGGCTTAAACGTCAGACTGAATATTACTTCAGTAGCAATTGTGGGATGCTCTGGAGTCCAAGACCTTCATGTGTGACTTGAAATAAATCTTGGGCTTGTAAACTGGCAAGGAAGGGAAAAATGGAAGCAATCCACAGCATAGAAGTTGAAATATACTCCAGGTTAAACAGGCTTGCAACACTAGAATGCACCAAATGATGAAAATAATAAAGGAGAGCTATTGAGATATAAAAATGGAGATGAAGGCTCTCGGTGAGAGCAGTGTAGCATTCATTCTCCTCCTGAAAGATCCTTTGTCTTTGGAGATAAGAGCACAGTGCCAAATCCCCAGCGGGAGCTGCCTAGCAACTAACCTGCTGAGTGAGGGCAATGCAGCACTTATCTCTTTAGTAAGCAAGTGCAGCTATTAATTTAATTAGTAGAGGCAGCATACCATGAATCAGTATGGTAAACCAGAAAAATTTTTAATGATGATTTTTTTTGAGTTCTAAACTTGAGTGGTCGCATCAGGGATTACCTCCCTGTTACAGTGGGATGGTTGAAAACTTATTAAAGTAAACTTTTATTAAAAGTAAAGATCAGGATACTGTGCCGTGGAGTGGGATCCACTAACAAAAAGCAAGAATTTATTTTTATTTTTGACTGGGAGAGATGCTTAAAAGATGGGAGGTCCCAACAGACTCTCCATGCATTTCTCACCACTTTCATCTCGTCTGACTTGTGTTCTGGCTATTAAACATAATGATTATGGCTCCTGAAAATAGGGGTAGTGGATCACTCTGGATTTGAGAATGTCTGTAAGAAGTTCTCTGTGGTATGGGGAGAAGTACATGTACTAGTCAAAACAAACTTCCACTTCAGAGAAAATCAGAAAATGTTTTCAGGCAGTCCACTTATTTGAGATTTTATAATCAAAATGAAGACTTTTTCTTTGAAATCAAATGAGGAACATAGTGACATATGACAAATATATAGTAAATATTTAAAATTCTCTAAATAATATCAGCTATTTATAGTTGTCATCACTAAAAACTACACAATTGGTGGTTAGATAATGCAGCAGTAGCTAGTCTATATCATCTGAGCTGTGTGTTAGATTTTTTCAAAATAGCCTGAAGGTATCTTTCCCTCAAACAACCCCAAACCTGAGAGGCCTGCTGTTTGGTGCCAGCATGTGTATGCTCAAAGCAAACATATTTGATCTTCATAAGTAGTTTTCTAAGTTTCTCACCAACTTTGGGGAGAAGATGGGAAAGTGACATATCCAATGGGGACTGTGAAATCTCCCAAGCAGTCATGGGTGACAGAAATTTCACATCATAGCTGATGCATGTTGTGTTGTATGCAGGTATATAATCCATTTATTATGTGGAAATATCATTTAATGTAGTGCTTAAAAAAAAGTTATCACTTCACTCAGTTCCATGTTAGGACAGAAACAAATGAAAGTTTCATAGTAAAAGGTCTAATGTAAGATGCTTTGTTAATGGAAAATTGTAATAATTTCCCAGTTCCAGGATGTATCCAAAATCTGTCTTTTCTTCTTGCTAACCAGAACAGAAAAGATTATTCACCAGATGATTTCAGAGTGAACATGAAACTATAGATTATTCTTGTAAAGATACTTGGGATTTGGATTTGACTACAGTGATGAATATTAGTAGTGCTATGGGATTAAAGAAGAAATGTTTAAGCAGTGTCTTGGTTTGAAAGACAAGTACCTGCCAGCAAAAGCTGGAATCTCCCTTTGAATAGAGAATGTAAACCCCTCCCTCAGATTATTATAATTTTGCAATTGGAGGCTCTCAGGCAAAGATTTGGGAGTGGGAATAACAGTTCTTTACTAGGAATATTAGACAAAGCAAAGACAAATACAACTGTAATAGCACTAAGAGACAAGCAAAAACAAAGAAACAACAAAAGCTCAGAAAATGCCCTGACAGAGGCAGGGATGTGACCCGACATCTTCACTTCTATGAAGTGAGATAGTCCTGTATGAAAGTNGTGTTATGAATACCATATGGAATACATATGGCATTCCTAAATTATAGGAATACATACATACATGAGAACTTATGTGTGAATAGGTATGCATATCTTTTATTTTTTCTGCAAATAATTTTCAGCCCTTAACAAAACACTGCAGAATATTTTGTTGTTGCTAATGGCATAGTTTATATCAGCAGGTAGTGAAAATAGCTGCAACAACACTAGTTATTTGTGTGATTGACTCTGTGGCAGCAATGTGGGAGGGCCATGAAAATAGTGCTGGTTTCCTCTGAGACTTAAATGAAATGTACATGAAGGGAGTTTTAACTTAGATGTTATCCTGCTGCTTATTAGTGACCTTTTTCTTGCTTTTGCTCTCCCATACACATATACTGAATCAGTTAGGAATTGAAGCTTCTGAATAATCAACAAAAGTTGCTAAGAAAGTGCTGAAATACAGTGGATAGAGCAGGTCTTTTTAGTTATCTATCCCTCTTTTTCCTGTGAATTTAGTGTGAATTATTACAATGAATATGCTGTGAATTCCTACCAGTGATTGAGCAGCCATGAGCTCTACAGAACAGGTAAATTTCAGTGTCATTTTGAGTGAAGAGAAGATTGTATTTCACTGCTAAGTCTGTACTTTAGCCAGTGAACTTTCAGTGAAACTTGATAGCAAGAAATACTGTTATACACTTCAATACTTTATTGCTGAAAATCATTATTTCTTTTAGTTATTCTGATAACTTTATTCATATGTTAAATCATTGAAAGAGGTGCTTCTGTTGTAGGACCAAATACATTAGGAAAGATAAGAACCCTTTTTAATTATGCTCCAAAGTGCTTAGGATGGAGTTCCTGCTTTAGTGAAATCTGTGGTGAAGTGGTCTCATTTTAAGGGTCAGCATTTAATCTTATGTATTTTTACCTGTTTAGGAAAAAAAAGTCTGTGTTTGGTTTTGTTTGTTTGGTTTTCTTCCCTCACTAAATTTGTATAGCTTCCAGTATTCTGCTATGTAGATAAACTGGTATGGACATTGGGGCATTAAAGCAAAGTTTTTGTTTCATTATGCACAGCTGAAGTGTGGTAATGATAACTACATATATAGTCCTTCTATCATGACTTATATAGCGCAAAAATAATTGTCATAATTATTTTTAATAATATTAAAATATATAATATATATAGATAATATATATATTATAAAATAAATTATCTTAATAATATTTAATATTTTCATAAAGCATGAAATAAATTTTTCCACTAACATTGACCCTCCTTGTTTAAGGGTGCTAAAATACATATTCCAGCCTTGTGCTAGAATGCTAGCCACATTTACTTTTGTTCAAACCTTATCCATGGTTAACATGAGAATCTAAAACACTGAAAAATTTTGAAGACTTTTGACACCAAAAGACAAAACCAAACATTCCCATCTTATCCTTTTTCTTTCCTTTTGACCTTCTTTTAATATCTCATGGCCAAAAGCTGCTTCATTGTAATTACCACAGATGCTTTCTCACCTCAGGTGTTGATACGCTGCTCCTGTCAGACACTGTTTTTAGAGCACAGACACATCGTTGCCTGTTATTTTGCACAGCAGCTTGAATTTGCCTTTTCACCATCTTTGTAAACATGACACTACCTTTAAGTTTATAGAAAGACTGAGGATGTGAACTCCCAGCTTAGACCTAAACCAGTTTTGCTCGTGCCAGATAGAACTGCTCTGCTGCAGTTGAGACATTTGTTGCTGTTTCCACTACAGTTCCCTGTTCCTGGCTGTGTAAGCATTTGCTCTAGGGTGAAGCATGTCATAAAAGACATATGAAAGAAACAGTTTTGAGTTTAGACTTAGAAACACAAATACCAGACATATTTCAATTAAAGAGAGGAAAGGAAAGAAGTTTTCAACTTTCAGTCCCTTCTATACAATTCTGGAATTTGTAACTATCTCTTTTATAGCGGGGAACAGCTGCCGGGGCGGGGGNATGACAGCAAGAGGATATGGAGCAATTATTTCATGATCTTCTTTTAGTAAGACTTTTGGGAAATGGTAAAAATCTGTATTACTGGATAACAATCCTCACTGTGCTGTAAATCACTGCACACCCTCATGGGCTACTTTTTCATGTGAGTAGCTCTATTGAAAGAATTACCCAGAGGAGCAAAGCCTGCTCATCCAGATGTGTTTGTAAAGAGATGTTATCCTGTGCTTGTTTTGTATTCAGTAAACAAGAATATATTTGTATTTCACTAAAAACCAAACAAAATAGAAGAAGAAAAAATGTACAAGTGTAAACACATGTAACATTGCCTTTAAATATGAGACTCAAATGAATCATAAAAATATATTTTACTAAAATTAACCAAAATTACTGGATCTAATCTCAAACTAAGCCTAACCCTTAAATTACTAGTCTTAAAATCAATCTACAATTTCTTTTTTGGTAATGACTGACAGAAAGGGCAGATGCTCCTATAAAATTCTGTCCTCAAGATTTGCCTCATAGTTTCAGACCAACTGTGAGAAGTCAGGATTTCAAAATTATAATAAAGGTACAGTAGAAGATTTATATATTGATATAAATTTATGCCATCAATTCCACAGTAAAAAGGTTTAACTTCCTGTTTTAAAGAATGATCATCAAATTATGTCTTGTATCCTTGAAAGTAGTTATTTTATTATTGCAAGGAATGTCTTCAATTTTTAAAATATGCTGAGGTGGAAGAGTCAAGCTTTATAAAAGTGAGAAATTAAATGTGAAATTGACCTAACTATACTGTCTGGAGGATCAGATGTAAGTGAGGATATTTAAAGCTGCTCAAGGTGCTATAAAACCTTTGTGGTCACTTCAGTTTGGAATATCTTACCCAATGAATTGCAAGAATTTGTTGGTTGGGTTTCCTTCTGTAGTTAAGGATACATCTGTGTGTTTATCTTTTTATGTTAAATAAATAAGGCTGATAGAAAGGAGCAAGGTGATTAATGGAGACATAAAATCACAATTTTTTCTTGTATTTTTCACTGACATTCAGTTAACAGTAAACAGAATATTTAGCACTTGTCCTGCAGGGCTACTTGTCTCATGGCTGGCTGTCTCAAGGCTGGAGAATCTTGTGTCCTGTCTTCAGCTTGGATCTTTCACTCTTTGGAATGGAGTATAAAGCTTTTAGCAGGCACTACTAGAGTCCTTGGGTGTGGAGAAAGCTGTATTTATTTACCTAAAATAATTTCTCTTAAGCTTTCTGTTTTTACAAACCATTTTAATTTGATTTCTGGAGAAACCTTTCAGAACCTGAGCAGCCCCCTTCATTTTCTTATGGAGTGAAATTTAGACTTGCCCTTGCCTTTTGTCTCTTCTGTCAGGAAACTGGGAGCACAGAGGTGGGGAAGGATAAAGAGGCTGTGTAATTCTGAGATCTCACCTTTGGGAGCATATGGGGAGCTCCAGTTGAGGCAGGTGGTTCTGTGTGTGCATGTGCTCACAAGGGAAGATGGAGCCTGACACTGATGCTGAACAACAAACAACTTCTTGTCAGTATTGCCTCTTGCTTCTAGCTAATTTTTTTATACAAGTCTCTTGAAATTTCAGAAGTGTTATAATTGATCAAAGCTTAACTAAAGAGGAATTAAGTATTTTTCATTAATCTGTACTAAAAATGTATTTTTACCCACTCTGAGGGATGTTGCCAGCTCTAAGAGATGATTTAATACTCATATTAAAGAAAGGGATTTGTGACCTGATCAATTAAACACATGAGCTAAGGCTTCAGTAAGGAATGTGAATCATATTGGCAGGTTGTAAATATTAAAATTGATATGAGCTCAGAGACAGCATTTTTTGTTAACTGGAGAAAAAGAGTCAATGTAGAAACAGATCAGAAATTGAGTTGGAAGAAGAAAGTGTTATCAAGTTTACTTTTCTGTGGCTTATTGAATGCATCCATCACTACTATGAAAAAGGAACTGGAATTTTCAGGAGTGGATAACTGGTATGTAGCAAAATGGCACAGTAGCTATTGTAAATACAGAGTGGGAGGGAAAGGAGTATCCAAAGGTAGATGAAGTCTTATGGAATAAAACAGCTCAGTAAATTTTCTGATTAAACCAGCAGTATTTGGAATAAAAAATTTAGAACAAAAATGAATCACAAAACTCCAAGTCAATAGTAATGGCATGGTCTTTAGAGAAGTCCAAGACTTTATTTTTTCCACAGCATGAAGGATCAAGGAAGAACTGATTTTGATAAATTCCTAAAGAAACTCCTTAATTCTCTGAGCAAGGGGAGATAATCAGCATTTTGCTCATTAAATAAGATAAAACTTCTAAGGTTATTTGATGGGAGAATGCCAGATTAGGGGTGTTCATTGTTCAGGGCAGGATCTATCCTGAGTCCAATTTTCTTCAGTGTTTTATTAATGAGTCCAGTGTTAGCATTGAAAGAACTTTTCTTCTGTTTATTTATGATGTCAAGCCTAGTAGGGTTCCAGTTATTTCTGAGAGAACAATAAATTTTGTATATTATTGTATATTTTGTGTATAGAACAAAAAACTTGACTCAACAGGTTCTTGCTTTTTTTTTCTCTTATGGTTTTACCCCTTTTGAATTACATCCTGCTGACAAATACTATGCTTAGAGGGTAATAACCCAGCAATAATTCCTCAGAATGTAGAGTTCAGAGCTGATTACAAACTGAGCCTACATCACCAGTGTTATTGAAGGAACTGAAAACATCATATTTACATATATAAACAAAATATATTAAGCTGCTGTCTTCCTTCAGTGCTGAGGAGGTGGTTCCATTAAATGCTTTGCCCATTTTGGGCATGCAGGCACACTTCTAAAAGCAAATCTAAACTTTCTGCAGGTAAACATAGTATACACTGGTACACTGGTTGTTCACTGAGATAAAGGAGTCACTGTTGTTTCAAGTTCTTAAGCAGCTATTATTCAAGCATCTGTCACAAACATACAAGAAAAGTTCTCTGGGAATTTTATGAAACTAGGTTTCTTCCACAAAATCCAAGGACTCTCTTCCGATTTTTTTTCCCCCTGAAGAGCTCTATCCTAAACATTTCTGGCTGCCTCTGATAATTATTGAGCTTTTATCCTAGTGTCACTTGTAATTATTCTGATGTTTTCTGTTATTTTGATTGTGTCGATATGAAACCTCGGAGCTATTTGTTATTCTGGATAAGAATTACCACTCCAGTCTTGTTTGACTCATACTTTAGGCCACATTGTAGATTAATCAGCTCATTGTATTCAAGGGAAAAGAAATGTATTTTGAATTCAGATGTATTTTGATGTATTTTTACTTTTTCTATCAAATATTTGTCTCATCCATCTATTAGTTCTGCAATAAAATGTTTATATAGCATGTCAATTTCTAGTTAACAAAATTCCACAGTGCTTTCTGTAACATGAGATATTTATTTGTTTGATGGACTTTTCATAAGGGAATATTAGCATTATTTTGATTGAACAAGCTAAAAAGATTTCTTGAGGGGAGATGCTTGCTAGTCTCTATATTAGGACAAAGAATCACTCATAGTATTTATTATTTCTTGTGAAAATACATATTTTCTGTCAGGGACAGGTGAGTGGGCTGATTAGAATAGCCACTTCTTTCCCCTGCTAGTCTCTGCCTATGGTATTCACCTTCCTAAGTGTGAAAGTAATAATGAAATGCTGTATTCCAGCTGCAAGGGGTGGGCATCAGTTATTGAGTGAGACAGCCAGCTGATGGGGCTCAGCTATTCAGAGGAGAATTAGGCCTGGCTACAGCTCAACAGTTTTGAGAAGAACAGATTTAGCCAAGAGGAAGTAAAGGATGAGTAGTCTCAATGATTTAACGAGGCAGATGGTTTATTGTTTTGAAACTAAGCTATTACAGACTGCCACATTTTAACTTCATGTTTAAAACTGATTGATGGTTTTTTAGAGACTGGACTGTAGTTCTTGTTGGCCTGTTTCTGTAGCAGCATTTATATTTATGTCAAATGACTAACAACCCCTTAAAATACACATTAGATTATCAATTCTTTGAGATAAAATCAGTACAGTCCATCAAAAGTTTTGAAGTGATTAATGAAAACTAATCTGCTTTGGCCACCACTTAATTTAGTAGTACTACTTTCTATGGTATTGCCATTAGAGGTTGATGGGCCTCTATCAGTTTTAAAAAAACTGAAACTGTAGCGTATGTGTTCTGGGCTTCAATAGATGGTCCACTTCACAATATTTTAAACTTTGTCTAGACTTCTTGGATGAAACGAAACTAAATTCAACATCAAAGTAATTGTGCAGAAATGTGTAGCTTTTGAGGGGAGATCACTCATCATATTTCTTATTTCTTGTGGTCTTCTAGATACCCAAATTATTTTTGAGGTGTTTTACTCGTGACATGGAAGAAAAAGAATCCTAGTAGCTGCCATCTAATTATTCTAACCTCTGCAATGTTAACACTGAATAGTATTATTTCAGACCCCATAAAGAGGTTATAAATAAAAACAATTATCAGAATAGATTTGGAAATAACTTCAGCATCAGACTGGCCAGAAGGAAGACACACAGTATCTATGTTAATTTTGGGGAGCACTAATGAGTTTAAGACTACTTTTGGGTTTGGATTGAATCATATATTTCCATCTCTGCTGAAGAATTTTTCTTTAGATTCTGTAAACTAGGGCAATAAACTGTGATTTCAGAGGTAATAATACAGTGAAGAAAGCTTCTTTTGTAAAAGCTTAATGACCTGATTAGTTAATGACTTTAGCTACTTAGATGGACCAAATTATTCTAAAATCTGCTTTTGCAAGCTGCTGTGTTTTGTTTTTTCTTCAGATAACAGGAACTTTCTCTGTCATAAGAGGGTAATCCTCTCAAAGAGAAATCAATGCCCTGGAAAGGGGCTGGACTTTTCTCCTCAGCAAATACATCTGTGACTGACAGAGGCTGTGCATCTATGACAGTGACAAACCTGAAAAACTTATACCATGAGAGATAGAGAATTTTAGACCTTCAGGTTGGAAGTAGTTAAATTATTGATGTATCTTTGAAATGAGTTTAATACAGTGTAGAATCCAAGGAAGGAAAGGAAAAGGAAATGTGTGGCCTCAACTAGTGGCGAGCACAGAGGGACAATCACTGCCATCCATAGCTAATTACACTCTCCACATAGAGTTTTACTCTATTTTATGGAGCATATATTTTACTGTGCTGCTTTGGCTGGAGTGGCATTAATTTTCTTCACAGTGGCTAATGTGAAACCACAACACCCACTTAATCCATTATTTCATTTATGGGGTCCAGCTTTGTTGATGCAAAATACATTGCTATGTCTCCCAGAAGATTTACCTGTTGGTAATACAGAACATCATGGCCCTTCAGGATTCTGTTTAATTACTCAAAATAAATTATGCTCTACGCTTTATTTATTAAATATGTTTCTTATTAGTTCATGTGTCCCAAAGGCAATACAATTTTTACAATTAAAAAGGTAACTCTGTTACAATGTTTTCTTAATTTTAACAGTGGATTTTTTGACAAAAAGAGAGTCTTCTACTAGAGGGAAAAAGGAAAAAAAAAAAAACACATTTCAAGCATGTGTATGAAAACACAAAATGTGTCTAGATCAAGAAAACTTAGCTGTGATTATAGTCATAGCTTTTGGTCTAATTATGTTGGCCCAATTTGTACATAAAATATTTAATTAAAATGTGCCTATATTTCAATCGTGTCATTTAAAAATTGCTAACTTGATGTGTCATTCTGACAAATTAGATAATAAAAGAAACAGAGTATTTCTTTTTTTAAATTAGCATCTTGCCATCAGAGATTATGTCAATTTTTAAGAAGTATAATCAAAACATTTTTAAAAAAAAGAATTCTCACATGCCACAGATAACATCTACAAGTATTTCATAATGAAGTAGACGAGAGATGAGATGTGTATGAATAATGTATAAAGACTTTGATGGTTGGTTTCTCCCGAAAATATTTTGAAGAAATGAATGCTAGAGAATTTTAGCAGATTGATTCATGATTAAGCCTAAAGATAAACATTGTTGTGCACTCAACAGAAAGTTCTCCCAGCTTCTGCTTTCCAAAATTTTGGTGATCTTAGAAAGACCAATAGAGGCTCTGTATTGTATAAGCTTTGTATTTCCTTTCCTTTCCTTCTTTGGGGTTCATAGTTCAGTCAGAACCTACTATTCAAATATAAAACCTTATCAAAAGGTTTGGAAAAATTTGTCTGAAAAATCATTACATGAAGATAACAAAAGTCAAAAGAAGGACAGGAAATTATGGGATAAACAACCTTGGTAGGGGGAGATCAGTTTCTGGAGAGAGAGACGAAGAAACATTACATAAGGTGAAGTCACAAAGTTGTTTTGGTCTGGAGTGCTGACAAGGACAGGTAAAAAAAAGAGATATAGTAGCAACTGATGTTAGGTACATGAAAATTGGTCAGCTGAGCGCACACACGTGCAAATCAAAATCAGCAGATGAAAAGTGTGATGGCTTTGGGGAACACAGAGGGCAAATTGCTTTGGATGCTAAGAAAATGTTACAGGTCAACTAAATTAGCAAAGGAAAATGTTGGATGTCTTCACTGAGATCCAAGTTTATTTGATGAGAAGAAGCAGTGGCCAGAGACTGTGAGGGTTATCAGATACATTTCTGGGGGTCTGAATACCAAGCAAGGGATTTCTGAGGGGTACAAAATTGGCTATGGAACTGTGGGAGATCAAGGGATGCTTGTGCTGAGAGATGTGACATTTAAAGAAGGCGTTTTTCTATCCTACATATAATTAGCTCATGGAAATTATTGTCATGAAATACCCAGAAAGTAAAGAGCTTAGTAGGATTAGGTACCTACACAGGCAGTGAGAACACAGGTAGTTAGTTACATTAGATGGGATAAAATTAATTAGACCTAAAGCTTCTCATACCTGAAGGCATGAAGCAAGCACTAATGGTAGGGGCTAGAAAGAAAGATCACAAGGGATGATTTTGGTGGACTGAATTTTGAAGTCTAGCCTGGTCCTTGATTAATGTAAATCCTAAATTCTAGGCAGACCTGATAGATGGTCTAATGATCACATCTAATGTCAGGCTTATGGAGGTCATCAGAAGTGGCAATGATGATGGCCTGAAGTTGATAACTCTGCATTGCTAATCAATTTTTCACTTTTCTGGTTAATCTAACAACTCTTCAAGTTATGTAAAAGCAATAAATGTTGTTTATGGACTTGATTTCAAGAACAAAACAGAACAAAATCCTGAAGAATAGGAGACTGAAGAATAGGAGACTGGAAAACATTACTTTGGACTCACATAGTTTTATAGAACTGGTTTTGAAGAATGACTACAGAAAATAAACAATTTTGATGCATGTAGGCATATTGGGACTATGCAAATAACATTGGTAATACAGGGTCATTTAGTCAAACTGTTTAGACAGTTTTAAGAATCTTAGTCCAGTCCACTCATAATTTATTCTCCATCTATCTCTGCTATTAAGCTTAATGGTTTTTCTTCTTTCATCTGACGGTACTTCAAAGCTTTCTACCAAAATTCTGCTTTGTTCTTTCAGGCTGTGCATAACTCATTTGCCTCTTGTGAAGTAACACTTTTCCTCTTGACTCCTGTTTGTTGTGGTCCCTAACATGTCCTTGAAAGGGCAATATACTGCTGGCTTGCTCAATGGTGCATTGGACTGTATGTGTGGTTGACAGAAACATTCAGTAAATGGATTGTCTGCAATAATAATGATCAAATATTTTAATTTTCCCTTACAACAAATATTTGTTTTTCAAAAGAATACACATAAACATTTTTCAGTGAATACCATTAAATGCTTTAAATGCTCTAGCCTTAGAGCTTAGAAACAGAAACTTTTTTTCCCCTTTATATTTGTCCTTTTTCATTCCATAAAAATGTCTTTCATTAGTAAGAACCATGAGACTACATTGTTTATTAGAAACTGCTGTCATGAAGACAAATACCCCAAAGACTTAGGTCTCCAAACTGGAATATAACTGATGTTTTGCCAAAAAAATAAAAAAAGGAATAAAGAAGGATGGGAACTAGTACTTGGAATATCCTTACACAAAAAGTTATTTGTCAAAGGTTGGTTATAGAGATGTTCTATCTTTGTAATCAGCCTGTTACAAATGTGCAACAATACTAACAGCATACATGAGATGCAATACCTAAAATTTTTAAATTTTTATATTAGTGAAGTTGGGAAATGATTGTGACACAATCTGATAAGTTAGGGAAGTAACAGTGTGTTGGTGTAATGGACACAACAAATATATGTATGCCAGATATATGTATGTGTTTATTTATATTTTCAGCTATGCATGTCCATTGCAGATCCTTTTTCTTTGGAGTACATACAAAAAAAACCCCCACCTGTTCAAAGCTGAGCAATAGAAATCTGTGCTCTGTATCACAATATTTAATTATGGTAGTTCCCAGTGTTTTCCTCTGTAAAACTGCCATTTTTCATAGGATATGTGGCAACTAGAGCTACTGCCTTCAGAAAGCTTGATTTGTGATGGTCACATATCAAGAAATCATGATTTCTGACTGCCACTTAAGCAAGAGGTTGTAAAATTTCTCTTAAGAGAAAAGTGTAATCCAGAATAGCATGCTCTGGGCTGTTTTGGATACAGCGCAAAAAGCCATGCTCCTACTGTATATCCCCATGTTTCTTAATTCTTGACCTCAGCAACTTTATTGCCAAGATCATTGATATGCCTTGTTTTTTCACTAGTTTTCCCTATTTCTTAAGCATTCATTGTTAGGTTTTGTACAAGTATGGAAGTTGTACCCAACCACTACTGAAAGCAGTAAGAATATTTGTTTTGATATATTTAGTTGAGTAAGAGAGGAAGGAAATTAATATTTTGGAACCTCTAACTTGATCAAAAACTGTTTTATTCATCTGTTCAAAGTTTCTTATTCTTGCAGCTATGAGGACAACTTCTTTTCCTTTTCCTTTTCCTGTAAAAAGCTCTCGTTTGACTACCAGTTTTCTTGAAGTTACTGAAATGGATTTTCAGCTTGAACATATTGAAGTTAGTAAAAGACAGATGTCTATCTTGCTGTTCATATTTAAAGTAAAAGCTTTCACTAATTCTATCATGCTAAAATAATTTTGTTCCCACAGCAGAGTTCAGAATCTAGTATACACTCCTTGTCCTTGTAATGAGTTCATTGTTTTGACTCAAGTGCAAAAAGAATCCATTTCAGCAAGAGGTTTTCACAAAAGAGTTGCCAGTGTGGTAGAGAGAAGAGGATGGGGTTTTAAAAAACTCTTACTGGATTTAGAAGTAGAAATCCTGTTGGAACTTGAAAGGAAGTTTAAATTTTTTACCTAATATTACTAACTGCTTTTAAAACACAAGAGCTACTTTTAATAAAAGTCTTTTCTAAACAGTTCTTGATGTGAGCAGCATATGGTGTTTCATGCTTCTGTAAGATTTCTAAAATCTAAAAGTAATTACAAACAGCGAACAAGTACTGTAACTTTGTAAATGCAACGAATTTTGGGTTATACTTAATTTGGGAAACTCTTTTTCCTAGTGTTAGATTAAAATGATTCAAACTTTGAGTTTGAAATTCATTTATCACATCAACCTTTGAACAGAAAACTGGTGGAAATTTCAAGAGGTTCGAAAATAGGATTTTACAAATTTCAGTAACAATTTAAGTAGGAATGAAATTATGACAAGAGATTCAGAAGTTGCTTATTTGATAATTTATAGGAGATGGCTGCACCAAACTTATCTTGCTTTACAAGTACAGATAAGTGCTAACAAATAAATAATTATAAATAATATTTCAAAATGAATACACATTTTAGCACAAAACTAGCTTGATTTTCTAAATTCTTTAATAATTTGATATAATGTGCATAGCCTTGTATTTACCTATTTATACATAAATATATATTTTGATTGTAGTTTTAGTGAGTCTTTTCTTTATGGAAATAATTAAAACTTCTTTTTGATCTATATAGTAATATTGCATTACAGAAATTTCCATTTCCATTTTCAGTTTATAATACAGACTCATACACACTCCACCATGAGGAAAGCCATTTACAGGCAACATCAGCAATCATGCTTTAATGAAATTCTGGGCCACTTCTTTCCTCTGTGTCACTCACATCACCCAACCCATTAACACCTGCTGAATCTTCTCCTCATCAGTCATCAATCATGAGCAATCAGTCAGACACTTGCTAATTAGCAGAGAGAGGGATAAAAACAAGGCTGAAATTATTTCTTTATGGTGGCTTTATGCATAAGCTCAAATAATGATGGGGAAGGTTTAATGAGAACCTCACTGCCTGTAAAACAAACCCATCAAAGTGGAATCCAGCAGTATGTGGAACATTTCCCCATGATTGTTATGTCCTTTACTTGAATTGCAACTGAGGGATTGTGGTGAAAAGGGGAACTGAAGTTGGTTGAAAGCTTGAAGGAGAGCATGTGAAAAAAATTCTAGAGGACATGAAGCCTGCTGTTGTGAGGCACTTCTGTGTAATGTCAGCATTCTTAAAGGAAAAATCTATCACTGAAAAAAGCCCCCATTAGCACTGTTCTTCACTGTCTGGAGTTGTTCTTGGCTGGATGAGTGTACTGAAAATGCAAGAAAAGTATTTGTAAAGATCCCCACTCTCTAAGTGGGCTCAGACACTAAGGTGAGTGCTACCAAAAAGATCACTCCCAACTTGGTTTACTGAACCCACTTTGATAAAATTAGTATCTGAGTTAAATGAATTATTGAGTTGACACAATATTTTCACTGATAGAATGGTTTTAAGTTTAGCTCATTTGATAACTTAGGAAAAAAGAGAAAATGAAACTAAGATGTATTATAAATGTGAAAAGCTGCTAGAAACCTGCTATTAAGATACTTCCTTTCCTTCATTCAAAGTATGTAGCCTGTTTACTATGAGATCAGTTCAATTTTTAATGTTCTGTGGTGTTGCTGAGGGTAAATATATGAATATATATTTACTCTGAGTGCATCACTTGTGCATAAGGTATGAAAAGGAGAGCAGGATTTCTCAGGGACATTCTCTTGAATGCTGATGTTAGTGCTTCTTGCTCTCATTAACTGGGCTGTTTCATCAATTGCTGTTAAGGGCAGTGTATTGCATGAAAAATAAACATCTTTGTATATAAAGAGATCACTCTTAGCACCTCACTCCTCACCCTTTCCTATTCAGAAGTTTCTATGATGACTTTCCCATTATTTTGGCTTGTTAATGAGACTTCAGCACAGGGTACTCATAATCTTTCTTTTGCAGCTAATTTTTTATTTTTATTTCTTCTGCATTGCTTGACTAAACAAAGGAGTTCAATAAGGGAAGTTATACTGAAAAACTTCAACAGGTTAAAAATAGGTATTCAGCCATTTTTTTTATCCTTTCTTTCACTGAATAGGCCCAGTGAGGCTGAATTACGTGTTTCCCAGACTCCAGAGAGTGTTATGAAAAGTAGAGAATAATCTAGAGTAATCAGAAAGTTACCAGTGTAACCAGAGTAGCAGGGTCACAAATGTAGACAGAGAAAATAAGGAAAAGAATTTCCCCAGCACCAGAGGCCTTCATTTAGAAATGTGATAAATAGGCATGGAGTAATGTCAGGAAGTCGGGATTCCTAAGTGTATAGAACTCAGTGAATGGGTTATATATGGCACTGGTGTACCTCAGTTTTAAGTCTTAGTTTTTTGATAGAGCTGCATTGGATCCTCTGCACTTTCATAACATACATAAGTGGAAAATTGTTTCCATATGAAAAAATACTAGTTTTAAATATCTGAAATATATAATTAATTTTTCCCTCATGAAACACTAACCAGTTTGAAGTTGTTCTTCATTATTTATTTGATCTTTTATTTTAGGTTGCAGAGCTGATGCAGCACACCAACCTTTATTGCTCTTGCTTTCCCACTCCTTTTTCTCCTCCTGCCTCTCTCCTCCCCTTCAGCATGTGAGCTGCAGATAAAAACAGCAGAGTAGAAACCAGGAAAATAAACTGATCCATTTCCCATTCATATTTCATGTATTTGCCTAATTTCCTACAGTGCTGACTTAATTAGGTAATTATTCCACCCTCTTATGAATATCCTTATCATCACTATGTCAATATTAAAAAAACCCCAACAAACAGAAAAAACAAATCAATGACCTTTTCAGTGACAATGGGTCACATGCGAGCTTTTCAGTGCAGGTCATGCTGGAAATGAAAATGAGTTGTTATTCTTTGAATGGGTGTAGCATCCTAGGAACACTCCCAAAGTTCTTACCTGCCCTCAGCTGTTTGGTTTCAGAAGGGAAAGACCTTCCCATTTAAACATTAGTTTTCTGATATTGCTTGTTGCTTCCCAGCCTTAAATCAATGCCTTGATTCTTCTTTTTCAAAGATATTATCCTTCTTTCATTTTATTAATTGAGATTTGATTTTGAAATATGTTCTGAATTCGGGAGCCTAGTATACCAAATATATGATGATGATAATGTCCCTTTCCTGCTGATGCAAAATTTTACAAAAGATATTCAATCTGTAAGTTTTATCAAAATCATAACTGGTTGGAAAAGAAAATTGAAAGACTTGAAAGAATGCAATAAATATTGTGCACAATTTCTTACTCATTTAAAAGGAATAGAACTTTACAGAACATTTAATTGCAGATTCTGTTGCAGTGCTTTTTCAGGTAACAGTTAATAGCCATGAGTGGCCAAAGGTGCCAGAACTACTTGTGTGCTTTCAAAGAGGTAACTTTAATTAGGAACAAGCTTTTCAAGGTCAATATCTTTATTCCAGGGCCTAACTGTGTGGCAAACCCGTGGAGGGTAGTGACTTCTCTAAGCATCAAGGGAAAATGTGAGGGGGTGGTGCCTGATTCACCAAGGTGGTTTGTTAACTTCGGTAGAAGTTTGCAGGAATCAGGCCGGTGGGATTTGCCTCTTGCTGCTCTGTTCCTCTCATTCTCTTCTCTCCTGTATTCCATACAGCTACCCTGTTTAAATGGAGGAAATAAAACTGGGCACTGTCATGGTTACTTTACTGTCAGAACTGATCCACTGAAGTAAATGCCTGGTTCGGAGGTCCAAACCTTTATTTTGTTATTATGCACACTTATTTCACATGATTGCAAATTTAACAAGGATTCAGCACAGAAGAATTTAGTTAGAAGAATGATGTCTCTTAAAGGCTTGGTGGTTGATGTGTGGTTTTGGGAGAGATATTTCCAGTGGCAGGCTAGCTGGGAAGAGAAGGGATTTGTGTTTCTACTTTTCTACCAAATCCACTAATACAGCACTTGTGAATGATGCAACTTAAATGAACTTAAATTTACAATAATAGTTTCAGAAATTAAAAAAAAAAAACCCTCCAGCTTAGGCTGGAAACAATGTTTCTTAGGAAACATTACTTTCCTAAGCCAAAGTAGTCACTTTGTCAAAGAGAAAACCCTCATGAAATTGTTCAGTTTCTCCCGAAAAAGTTCAAATGTAGGTGTTTTCTGCTTAGTACGTCATCAAAGGTTGGAAACTCCTAAAAAATGGCAAATTCTCTGCTGCTTTCTATCCATTAATGCACAAAGCCTGTTACTTCCTTTCTCTAGTTTTTTTCCCATTTTCCCAGATCTGACTGCTGCAGGTTTGGCTCCCATTTGGATCTGATTTTGCTCACCCTTTAGCTCTGTGGATCAACCAAGTAATGTTCTCATGTGAGAATGCTAATGCTCAGTTTTCCAGCAGCAGTGGCTTGAGACATTGTGACAATTCTATTTAGCTTATGGTAAATATTTCAGAAAGGAAAAAAAAGGAAAAAAAAATCCCTTACCTTGCAGATGCAGCTGTGTAAAATGGATTTGAAATCCTCTTTTCTTTTAATATTTTCACATCTGGCTTTACATTGTTCCTTGGTTGTTTAAAGCTGCTTTGGATTTCCAGCACCTCTGTTAAATATTAGGAAATCTTGGTACAAAACTAAACAATACAGTGTAAATGGTTTCAGTTTCCTTTTTAAGTGAAGATAGAGCTGAAGTAGCCAGTGGGACCTCTTAAATCCTGCCTAATTACATTTTCCCTTAAGTGAGGCTATATGTAGCTCTCAGGGAAGTCTCCAGAAAAGAGTCATAGGGCATTTAAAAAAAAAAAAAAACCCTACTAAAATGTTAATTATCAGAACACCAACATTTTTACTTGGGATAGTTTCTCAGTTTGAACTTCCCACTGCAAAGTACAATTTGAGCAATGACCATTATGGAGTTAAATGTCAAGCTGAATCTCATTAGATCTTTAGTAATGAAGGAATCAGCTTTCTGATACAGATATTTCAGCATTGCATACAATAAATAAATTTGCATATTTAAATTTCTCTAAAATGCATGAGAAATTGCAATGCTCTGACATTTTATGGTTTTGTGAGAAGCACACCATGAGGAGCTGAAGAAGGTGAAAAATGTTTAATAGTGGTAACATTGCAGTAAAATAAGGAAAGAGTAAAAGTAAGACTAACTACAAAGAGAACATAGGGCTATTGAAAGTAAATATATTCTGTGTTTTTGAAAAGATTTAGTGTCTCAAGAAGTTGTCTTAGAGAGGAAAGAAAAGGGATTTTTGGTGGTTTTCCAAATGAGGNNATTTTCTGAAGAATTCTTTTAAGTCTGCCAGTCACTATGAAATCAGTGGTAAAAAAAAAAACTGTTTTTTGATGTGCAGAATGAAAACTGTAGAAAAGTTGAGTCTCTGACTAAGAGAGAAGATAAACACCAACTACTGAAGAGGAAAAGCCCAGGGTTTCAGTATATTTGTCATTTAAGCATTTTGAGGTAGTCTCATCAAAGGTCTCATGGAAATGAACTAGAAATCTCTGAAAAGAGGTTTGGATGATAAGCAATGTTAGTGGTTTACTGAAAGTTGTCGGAAATGCTTATGATGTGTTGCCCCTTTTGAACCATCTAAGAATTGAAAATTCATACCTGTTTCTAGATGT
>WBNO01000422.1:31635-44271 GCA_013400575.1 Peucedramus taeniatus
GCTCCTCTTTCAGCTGGGGCAAAGGCAGACCTTTTCATTTAAGGCAAGCTAATGACTCTTTCAGTTTCTGACTTCTAATGATGTAGAATATTATAGTATTTCAGCTGCAAAACTGTAGATGCCTATTTACTTTGAGATAAAAAAATACATATAAAGATAACTTACTAATTAAATGTCCAATGTTGCATTTGATTTGAGAATGTTTTTAAGACAAAAGGGGTTTTTTTAGTATACATTTTGAAGAACGTTAAGTCCAGAGGTACAAGCTGTTCCGGTACTATCCATATAAATTAATACATTTCAGTTTTGCACTAGCAAAATACTTGAGTATAAAATGGACAGAACGGGCACATGATTGGGTTGGAAATGTTTTCATGCTTCTGAGCTGAAATGCCTTGCTGATTTACCTTGTTGTGCTTGATTAAAACCCATTTGAGTCCTGCTATCTGTCCAGAGTCCACTAAAATAATATAATATGTATAGACAATGTAAAGTTGTGAAATAACAACAGGCTGTGAAATAAGTTGCCGTAGATATTGGTGTATGTTAAAACTATGCTGAATCAGTGAGAAAAAGCTTCCAGGAAGATAAATCCTTTTAGCATTACAGCATCCATTGAAACCTTTCATTTGAGGAATCTGCCTCACATTTGAAGGTGTTTAAGTACTGAAGGAAACAGCATATGTATTTTCTTTATTTTTGGAGTGTTCTTTTTGACTCTGCCATTGGTGAAGTTCCTGAGTCTGAGGAGCTTCAGGCTGACTCCCTACAACCATTTGTACATTTGAAATGCTGCTCATATTTTCAATATTATGGGAGTTTTATATTCTGACCTAACTGAAATGCACTTTTATAATGATACATGAAGCAGTACATATGAATAATTTGGAATTACATTTATTTAGTTACCTTTGGTGACATTGAAACTGTAATGCCTTCAGTCTTGAGCTTGCTTTTGCAGCTTGAGAACACAGAAGACACAAGACAGTATGTCAGTGGGCTTGCAACCAACTCATAAATATAAGGAATACATGTTTTTATTATTGCAGGCAACAGTTGGCACATTTGACATTAAAAGTCTGGGGGTTTTTTCAGTTCTTGTTGGAATCCAAGAGATTCTAAATCAAGTATAATGTTTTGGGATAACTCAAACAATTTTGTCTTGCTGTCCAAGTATAACTGATGCCTGTTCACCGCATCTGAACTGCTGATAAGCTTAAAGTGGGACAGCAAGGAAATCCGGATTGTTTTGCTCTGACTTTAGTTGTGGAACTCTGACTGGAGAGACTTCTCAGTCTCTGAATCCATAGCTTCTTCTCACTGTTTCTTTGAAAGCTGGCCCTTATGACTGGAAGCTCCACGTGCACTCGCTCAAATTTTCGATTCTGGAAAATTGCAGCCTAATTCTTCTGTCTTGGTGGCTGTGCTCATAATGGTAGGTGGAGGTACCTTGCATACCTGGGAGATCCATGGAAGGTATAAAGGTATTTTAGGAATAAGATGCCACTCAGCCAATGAACTTCACAGACAATGGAGTTTGCAATTGTGAACTTTGCAATTTTGTATTGTATTGTTTATTGCTGGAAAAGTTTTGTATATGTAAAATTAGGTTCTCCAACTGTGCTCCTTGTTCAGGTGTACATAGTTGCTGATTTTTATGCACTTGCATGCATTGAACCTTATTGGGCTACATGTTGGCTTTTTATCATTTCATGTAATTAAAATTTATTCTAGAAAGGAAAAGCACTCAGACAATGCAGCAGGACCTTAACAAATGTGTGGATCATGCCTAGAATTTAAGAAAATGCAGCAAAGGTGACCTCTCAGGTGGTGAGCAGCTCTCTGTCCCTCACCCCTCAGGCAGGAGGTGTGAAGAGAGGCATATGACAGAGCATTTTGGCAGTGCTTACTTGATATATTGCTCTAGGGATTGTAGCCAGCTGGTACCTATTAGTGTCCTTCAGTCTCATCTAAATAATTTCAGAGTATAGAACGGTACAGAGACTTTCTTTTGATAACTTTCCTTTTGGCCATTAGTGTGCCAAGAGTATCTCTGCAGGGCTGAAACAACAAGTTTTAATTTTTTTTTTTAATTTTGAAAATCTGCGAAGCTCACCTAACATATTAAAGATGGAAAGGTGATGGGCCTCCCTCTTGTATGATTTTTGGGCTGCATTGAAAGTAGAATTGTTCGAAGTGCTTTTGCATGCAATACTTTTTCTCTATTTGGGGTAACCACCAGACTCAGACAAGAAGCTGAGGCTTTGCATGATCTCCAAGTCTCAGCCTTTGAGTTTTCTAGAACTCATCTGTTGTTACTTTATAAATAATGATTCATTCCTGTATGTAAAAAAATCAAATTCCTAAGTGACTGCACTATTCTAATATAGTTACAGCTCACTGTAATTTTAATACAAAATAAGTGTGGACAATTACAGCAGTCATTACCCATCCTGTCACTTAAATAATCTTGTATCTTATGGTGTAGGTCAAAAAGAGGCTGCTTTTGGCTTAGGTGGATTTCATATCACACTAATTTATAGGAGCATTACTCAGTATAGCCTAACAGAGCCCTGCAAATTGTTTCCATAGTATCACTTTCTTTTGGATCAGATATTTGTTTTCAATTTGCATAGAGAATACCTCATCTAAATTTATTGCACTGGAGACAAGTGAGCCAGACATTATCATGACCTTGGTGACCTTTGGTGCATGTCTCTGTCTACTGGTTTAGAGGGAGCATAAATTAATTTGCCATTATTAATCTTATCTTATCTTATCTTATTAATCTTATTAATCTTATCTTGGGAGGCTAAATAGAATTTCATTCTAGTGAGTATTACAGTTGGCTGCATCAGGTTTACTTTCAGTTTTATGGATACATTATATAGTCTGCTGCATATAGCACACAACAGCTTGCTTTGCCTGTCATTACTCTTGGATTTGATATCACTGTCAAGTAAAAAAGAAAAGCTTAAAAATATATGTATGTATATGGTCCTTCATGATAGTACCAGACACCTCAGCTAAGAGTTTTGCTTTGTCTCCAGTTCTGCTAGAGCCAAATTCTGCCAAGGTCTTTATGCATCACAGCTTTCTATTCCTCAACCACTAGCTCAATTTGGGCTGTACTCAACTTCCAACCTGTATAATAACCTCTTGGCAGCCAAATTTTGTACAATTCACTCTCTTTAAAATGCAATCATTTATGTGTTTGTATCTTCCTGGCACAGCTCCTTCCTCTTTTAAACTATCTGCTCAGTTCTTCCCCCATTTTTATCTGCAGAACTGAGGAATGAACAGAATTTCTTCTTTTTATCTCTTCACCTTTTCCCTCTTTGGTACAACAATCCAAAAGCTACTGGTAACAGCTGCCTCTTAATGTGTTTCACTAATAAGTGTCCCTTAAATGTTTTTCACTGTTGTGAAAACTCTGTTTTAACAAGGCTCTCCTTGGGAGGTCTATTAATCCAACAGCAATTCAGTAGACAAAATAGCCAAAATAATATCCAGCGTTTGGAACATTTTAATTCTCCAGGTAGCCTATAGCTTTATTCTGTAACTATATTCTTTAACTTTTAATTAAATGCTGATTATTTTAAGACTATGTCAGACAATATAATACACTTCATCTCAAGTGTTTGTGCAACATGGAGTGTTCAGATGGGACCAAAATGCTCCAGAGGTGAAAGTCAACCACCCAAAGCTCACAAAATTAGAAGTGTCTTTTTACAGGGTCAGTGGCTAAACTGGTTTTATATAACAAAATTTATACTTAATGTTTTCCATCAGAATTTCCATAGGCAACTGAAACACTTTTACCTTGAATTTGCAATATTTTGCCAATAACCTGAAATTTTGTTATCTAGTACTTAATTTTTTCAACTGATGATGAAACATCTGCTTAATATTCTAAAAAAAAATCTTAATTATTAATTATTTAAAATTAGATTCAATAAACATTTTAGAATTTCCATTCCTTCTTGTACCATAGCTTCTCTGCTCGATTATTCTGCTTTGATTTTTAATGGAATTACTTTTCAGTGCTTCTCTTTATGAAATTACTTAAAAGCATTTTGCATGATAAACATGGATTCACTTTTTATATATTTCCTTAATTCATAGAACAACTGCTTTCCCTGACTTTTAAAATACAATTTTTGTTGCAGGCAGATTTGTCAGCTGTTTGAAAGAATTCCCAAAAATTTTAAGTTTATCCTGAGGGACAAAGATTAAGAGGTGATGTTCAGCGGTTTTGAGGTTTGACCTCAGTAGATAAGAAAGTCAGGAGTCAGGAAAACAGCATGAGGCTGAGTCAGGGAAGGTTTTGGTTTGATATCAGGGCAGTTTTACAGCCAGAGGATGGTTGAGCACTGGGATATGCTCCTGATGAATGTGGTTGCAGCAGTGTCTTGAGTTCAGGAAGCATTAGGGCAATGCTCTAGGCACATAATGGGATTCTTGGGATGCCCTGTGCAGCACCAGGAGTTGGACTCTGTGATCCTGATGGATCCCTTCCAACTCAGCATATTTTATGATTCTGTGGTGTTTTATCTTTTTATGCTTGTTCTTGGTTCATACTTCCTTATACATACATTGATTGAGGTATGCATAAATAAGCTTGGGCATATAATGAGCATTGTTCAAGTGGGGTTTTGTCCAGGGAAATTTTGGTTTAATTTTTTTCTCCCCTATAGTATGAGAGGATTATTTTTCCCTTTCTATGCTTTTCTTATCTTTTAGTTGATAATCTAACGTTAGGCAGATTGATTGTCTGTCAGTGATTTTAGACACTTCGAGACTATTTTGTTCTCTTTCACATCCTGTATTTATATATTCACCTTTGATCTCCATTACATACTTATACATTTGCCTAAGGAATGTTTGAGATTTTTTTTTATGGTCTGCCCTGTTTTAGGGTCTTTCTTTTACAAGAAGATAGCAGCAGAGACTTAATTTAGTATTGAAAAGTTCATGTACTGAAATTCCAGCTACTTTAAGGTACAACTTGCATTTATCATAAAAACAGAACATTGAATAAAAAGGTGTGGTGTAAATGTTTACTAAATACTCTTTTAGATAGATATATCAAAGATTGATAAGCAGCAAGGACATGAATGAGCTATGTAGGTCGTCCAAGCGAGTGCCTTTGTAACAATATAGTCATGCTTTTAGCATGCGGCACAAATATTATTAGAAAAAAAAAAAACCTTATTAAAAATGGGTTTAGAGATTGTTGTTGCTATTTTGTTGTCTAGGAAATTGCTGAGAGACAGGTCTCCTTAGTAACATGAATCTATTCGTTCTAGTCTCTGAGGGTGAAATTCAACAATTTTAATTTACTAATTTCAAGAGAACCTTTGAAATACTTGAAATACTCTTAACAAAACTTTTGTACAAATGACAATATAGCAGTTAATAAGATCTGGTATTTGGTGCCACCTTTGCTTGAGCATCAGTTAAGAAAGATGGCATGGCTTATAAAGCATGAGCTCTGGCATGGTTTTAACCTTGTGCTGTATAAAATCATTTTGGGTTTGAGGGAAGCTGGGGTGCCCCCGCTGCATCTCCATGAGGATCCCTTGGACACTGGGCTGGGGCAAGTCCACAGAAACTGGAGCCAGTTTTAGACAGGAGTCTGGTTTTCCTTAACCTTGGAATTTTTCTTACTCTTGCTCTTTGTCAAAAAGATTAATTTCTTATGGTTCAAGTTGTAGTGACTAAAACCTAACTGATCATACCTTATACAAAGAGAAGAATAATCTGGTGTATTTTTGAGTTTATAATTTCCCTTCTGGGGAAAGGAGGGTTGTCTTGCCCCCAGACACATTTTCAAGTGCTTCCCTTCTGAAGTTGTTCACCTACCACTCTAAGATTGTTGCAGTTGTTTCAGTGAGCAGCGTTTTGCCTCTTCCTGTGAAGTACTGGTTACCAACCAGCACTAAATATATGATAATGGTCTGGCAGAATCAATGCTCTGCTGCTGTACTCAGCACCATGGAGTGAATAGTACATGGCAAAGGTTAAATTTCTCCCAGTTGTGTGGGCACTCAGGAGTGATGCAGGTAGAAAAGTATCATTGCAGGATTTTGAAGTTATAAAACTAAGACTATGGAGAAAATCTTATGTGAGTCACTGAAGTATTCATGAGGAGCCACATGGGAACTCTTCCGGGGTGAACACTGCTCAGGAGGTGCATAAATGGAGAGAAATAATGCCTAAAATTTTGATTGGTTGCTCCACATGGTAAAACAATGGCGTTGCTGCTGAGTTATTTGAAAGCAGGATCAGACCCTTATAACAATTTTACTGAAATAATTGTGTGATCCAGTGAAAAAGCTATGGACAAAACTGAAGAACCTTTTTCTGATCTCCAAATTGTGAGTGCAATAGGTGTTGTTGGATTTCATGCGTGACCCTGCATTTTCTCTACTTCTTCAAGACAGGAAAGAAAACAGAAATCCCACTTGAGAACTGGTTATTCCATTGGATAATTCTCTTGGGAAAAGTTGATCTGACCATTGTCTTGTTGTCTTTTATTGGTTTGCCTGCTGCTTTCCAAATATTCTTGGCAATTGGAGGTAACACATTATGGCATAAAGCAGATGCCTGAGTTGGATCAAGACCAGACTTAAAACACTGAGAATTTGAAGGTGGGTTAAAGCTGCCAGCCTCTTCTTTCTCATCTTGCACATAATACCTCTCCATCTACACAAACTATAAAACTTGTTCCCCAAGTGTTTGAGCTTTAGTTTGTTATTGTAAAATTTATATTTATTTAAATTATCTAAGGCACATTTTAGGACTGAAAGCTTTTTTGTTACGTACATGTTCTAAAGGTGGCAAATCTCTATTATTCTATCTAAAAAGTCACAATTTAAATTGCTCTACACCCACTGTAATGCTTTCCTGAGTAATTTCTAATAGAGGTCAGGTTTATGAGATAATATGCTATTATTGGATGGTTTCTAGCTGCTTTGTATGCTTTATACATTTGACAACTGAAGAAACAGCAATTCGTTTACACAGAAAATGCTTCCCCACAAGCAAACCAGAACATGCCCACAGCCATAGATAGAAGTGTGTTTGTGGATCAATAATATTTCAGTGTCACTGCCTCTGAAATGTGTGTGCTCCTAAGTACTGATTCCTAAGTCAAACAAGAGGCATTTTATGGTTAGTAGGGGACTTGAATTTATTTCTCAGTAACTGTCCTGCTTTCTGCATATGGTAGTAAGGGTTAGGTTTGACATCAAATAGGGCAACTAATGGATAGGTGACCTCTTCGTTGAAACACATCTGTGGCAATTCATGAACACAAGGAAAGTATGTGCTCCTGGCACACTGAACACTGTTTTCCTTAACAAGGGGCACCATTTATTCATTGGGAGTACACTAGGACAAGGTAAATCACATTTCAGAAGGATTAATATACCTGTGGGAGCTTCATGCTACTGATACATGGGAGCCTGCACTAGCTCCTTTAAAGCTGAGGTAGCTGCTGTCTGTAAGTTGTTCTGCATTCTTTGGTGTAGACATCTGCTAGGAGTGCAGATGTAGTTATTTTCTAAGGTCTTTCTTGGTCCATTACAAGCAGCTTATTGAAGAGTTTCAGTTTAGTCTTGCTCTTCAGACTAAAGCAAATGAAAAATTTCATGGGTTTCATTATAATCAAAGTTTTTGAGTACTTTTTTTTTGTATTGACATTTTGGTACTTGTAAACAAATGTACAGTGGAAGAAAGTGGAAGTATGGTGTGACACATGCAGTAGCTTCCTGCATTAGCCATTAGAATATCTGTATTTACAGTAACACAGAAAGGTCAGCTGAACCAATTGTGCCTTTATATATAGATTTCAAATATATATCCTCAGATGTGCTTCTTAGTGATATTTCAGTTGCAACTTGAGTTTTTTCTTGACGGCTTAAAAGTAAAAGCAAATATTTCTGAATGCTGGAAGAGGAAGCTGTAGGAGAATGAGAGACTCAGACAGCTCTTCTTATCTCCTTTGTGTATTGAAGGCTGCTTTTCATTTTGCTTTTTGTGTTGATGCTGGTTGGCAAGATGCTGCTTCCTTGTATACTCTAATGTTTCTGGCTTATTGCGTTCCCTGGGAGCGAAAAGCAGTCTTTACAGGAACCAGTCTAGAATCAGAATGCACTCAAAGGCTTACTAATCATCAGGTTTTCTGTAACGCAGGCTTTCCTTACAAAGAATCTAAATAATAGCTTTAAAAGTTTGCAATATGCTTTTATGAACTTCTGGTGTACTCCTGAGGGGTGAAGCAAGACTTTAGAGGAGGTAAATTTGTCGAGTAAAACCTGTGAAAAAACTCTGCAATCATTTAAAGGGAAGTGTATATATATAAGTGAGTTCAAATATAGAAATTTCAGAAGGACTGTAAATAAAATAAGAATTTAATGTCCTTTATGTAATTTTTTTTTTATTGTTGTCTGTGGTCTTGTCACTGCTTACAGCAATGTTTCCTCTTAGAGTGAAATTCATCTCAGTACCAAAATCCAGGGTAGGTCTTTCTACATCACTTGGGGTTTTGTGCAGATAATCTGTAGAGATTCTGTGACTTGTATGGTTTGCTCTGTTACTGATTGGAGGCCCCAGGGCAAGTGTCCATATACTGATCTTGCTCATAGTAAGTCCCATAGTTGGGACAGGCTGGGTCAAGACTCAGCAGTGCTTAAATGCTTACTTCATTTAAGTAGTCTGGAGGCTTCAGTATGCCTTTGAAAGTGTTAGTAAGGAATTAAGTTATATATCCAAATGATCTACAAGAGAAGGAGGAGAATATTCTCAATAGTCCTTTTTTTTCGTTTTCTTGTGGGAAGCAGATGTCATCTGACTGTTAACGAAGTCAACTTCAGTACATAGGGAAAAAGGAATTTAAAAGATACAAATCAAGATGAATTATTGTGATTATTTTAAATAATGTAATGAAATTTCAAGTGTGTGTATATTCCACGCCCATCTTTAAAAAACAACATAACCAAAGGGAAAGCATTTCCTGCGTATCAAAGGACACTGAAAAGCAATTCTGTCAATTAGTAGACTTTGTGTAAATATAGATGTATGCATTTTGCACCCCAGAGACACACATTAAGAAAAGTAAAAAATCGTGTTTTCAAATGTCAGACTGTGGGAAATCTATGGAAATTTCATTCAACTCCTCAATGAATCTGTAGCTGAAAGGGTTTTAATTGGTACTTGACATAGTTTCTCCCCTCCACAGGACCCCTGTGGAGGGGAGAAACTTTACACTGTGTGTGAGTATATATGTAATTCATATATACACTTATACACAACTGGACGGTGGTGACCATGGGGATAACTGTTCAAAATTTGCTTGTACTGAATCACAGGTTACATATCCCCAAGTCTTATTTACATTGCCATCCAAACCCTGCAGAGTACAAAATTACTGATTTCCTTATGTGTCCCTTTGCTATATTTGTTAAATGTAGTATTGAACTACTTCACAAAACCTAAGGAATTTATCTTCACAACAATCAAAATTCTCCTTTCTTTTTTTCCTTTGTTTCTCCTTTCTTATCCCTGTTCAGTGCAGAATTTAAGGCCAAAATTTTTAACTAATTTTGAGTGTCAAACTTGATCCAGTTTTCCATCAGTTTTAGTATTAATATAGTACTTCCTGAATTCAAAGCTCAGTTCCTGCTGATTTGAATATTCATCACATCAGTTTTATAAAACTTTGAGCTGCAAATCACTGGACTCCAGGGAATTTTTTTCACCATATGCTTATTTTATTCTTATACTGGATCTGAAACATCCGTTAGGTGTTAGCATTAAGGTCACCAGGGAGAAGGTTCACCTGTTTTGGTATCACCATTCTTCTTTTCCAAAGGACAAAACAGAGTCATTCAGAGCGCTTGGCCTTTTTCTAATCAAAGTGGGGGTCATTTGGGCTGGAAGGCACAGAGTAGGGAGAAGAAAATGGAAAGGAAGACATGGCGTGCACATGTTGTGAAAAGCAGCTTTGCAATTGCAATATTTGTGGCTGAAGCATCTGAGATATGTTGCACAGTACACCTTTATTTTATTTCCTACCTTTTGGAGTGCTTTACTTTCCAGTCTTAACCTTTAACACAATGATTTAATGATTTGTTTTATTACTTTTTTGAGTGAAGGGTAAAAAAATTAATAACTCCATTATGTGAAACTGCACATGAGACTTTGAGTTATATAACACTGCTTGATCTAACTCAGCAAGTGATAAGGTGTTATGTTCTTCAGGTAGACTATCTACTATAGAGAGAGGCCATAGGATTTCAAGCTGTACTGTTTGCTGACAGCAGAACACTATTGAGACTCATGAAGGTGGGGTGTAGACATGGTGGGCTTTTCTCAAGCACAAATATTCTATACCAGGACCCTGCATTTGCCTTTGCTGAACTTCAGACTGTTCTTCTCTGCCCAGAAGAAGCAATGATTGGCTATGGTAGTTGTCCATGAGTGCTCAGTGATAAGCCCACTTTAAGTGACAGTTTCTTTAGTGGTAGAATGACTCATCTCATTGTAAAATTGCAAGGAAAAAAAATCCCAAAACAAAATCCAAACGAAAAACCCTACCCCAAACAAAACTATGCAGCACAGCAGCCCCACAAACAAACAAACAACCCAAAACCCCAGAGTTCTTAAATCAACATTCAAAGTCAAGCAGGTCCTGTTGTGTGCCTGCCATGTCTAAGGAGTATCTGGGCTGTAAGCAAGATGATACTGGTGTACATTAATGTAGTGCATTATGTGCATTAAATTTATGTAGTTTTGAGCTTAGGGTTATGTATTAACAGACTTCAGTGGCAACACGTTTAACTTCATAACTTTGTTTCTAGGACTGTTCTTTGGAAGTTTTTGTGAGCTGTTCAATGTCCTCCTTGTGCTAACTTAAGAGTTTGAGCAAATCTATGAAGAAAGAAGCCAAAATCCTTCAGCCCTCAGGAAACACTTTGCTTTCTGGGCAGCTACACTGATCTCTTAGAATTCCTATTATTTCAAGTTGTTGAATGATTACCTAGTTTGGTGTCTATGACCTACACTGACATTGAATTTTAATGTTGGACAAGGATACACGTAGGAGTAGCTTAAAACAAATTTACTCCAGAAGAGCAGTTAACATGGCAATTATTCTGGAGAAAATTTGGGTTGGGTGACTTTTTATAGTATAGCAGTGGGACCACACAAATATTATAGTGGTTGAAGCTATGGAAGATTAGAAAATTAGAAGCTATGGACGACTAGATAATTATGATTGAAATGTGAACAGTTGCTGAATGTCCAGTATTATCCAAAACATTCATTTAGAGAAAATAATAATTATTTGAATCTTCTGGAAGCTAATTTTTTCTAACTGGATTTTCTGTGAAATATGTGTATTAAATAGAATAGCAACACTTTAAAGTCTCTGTAGACCAGAGTCAGGAAGGTACAAAAAGGAATAAACGGAAATAAAATCTTTCCAAACTTTACCTGTAGACTGATTACCAGAGATTTCTTCCTCAAGGAGCTTATAATTAGGATATTGGAAGGTTTTGATCTGTGATCAGTCATTCATGGGCTGAGGATCTGTGATTATTTTCAAGAAAATTTCAAAATAAGAAAGGCAGAAGAAAAGTTAATTAATGTTCCACAACATTCTATATATATGAAAAGTTTTTGGAAGTAAGCTGCATTGCCTCTGGAAAATTTAGTAGGCTGCAAATTTTTAAAGGTTTAAAACCACTGGACTTCAAAGATGTGAGGATAGAAACATATTTAGTGGTTGTTAATGATTATAGACCCTTTAATTACTTTTGACACTTTATATTCCCTAAAATTGTGTTAATGATCTTAGTTCTTTCTTCCTTCCTGAACCACAGAATGTTTCTGTAAAAAGGTAAATGTTTCTGATGCTGTTATATTTATTTTCTTTGGAAAGGAATAGTTCCACTGAAAATTCTCAAAAAGTAGAAAGATTTATGCAAAAAGGAAAGTGAACAAACTTTGTCAGTAAGAGATATTTGCAATTCATTCACAGTACTTTATCTCCTATTATTAAATTTACATTTATAGCACATCAGGAGATTCTATGATATGCTTGAGATATTTAACATGGCTTGTTTTCATACAATTCAATAGAGTCATATAATTTTTGTTTATGCCTTCCTCACAGAGAAGTGAGCTAATGGAAGATTAGAAAAATATTATTTATTCTTTCCTGTATTAGTTCTCATGGCAGCTAAATGCAGTATAGGGGTTACTTTAATTTTTTTTCTGGAGACTAAACTTGCTTTACTTTGCCGTAAAGGTACATTTTTTAGGTGGCACTTTTTACTGCATTGTAGCTACCTTGAATCAAGTACTGCCTCAGCAAAATTTAATGATTATTCACAGGACTACTCTGTTCAAAGAATGTTTTTATGCTAGAGGAAATGTTATTATCTTTAACAAGAGGCATCTAATCATCCTTGTTTATGGTAGTGACAGTTTTTTCTTTGAACAAGCGAGTAAAAAAACCACACAGCAAAGCTAGACAAGCCACACACAGAAGGTGCAACCTGAAGTGTTCTAAAATACTCTAGAATTGCTTCTTTTTGTATTCAGTTTCTGTGTATAATAATAGCACTT